>OZ030020.1:78378847-78943847 GCA_964023405.1 Apodemus agrarius | reverse complement strand
AGGTTCTTGATCCAGTTGGAGTTGAGCTTAGTACAAGGAGATAAGAGTGGATCAATTCTCATTCTTCTGCATGTTGACCTCCAGTTGCGCCAGCACCATTTGTTGAAAGGCTATCTTTTTTCCACTGGATGTTTTCAGCTCCTTTCCCATAGGTGTGGGTTCAATTCTGGGTCTTCAATCCTATTCCATTGATCCACCTCCCTGCCACTGTACCAATACATGCAGTTTTTACCATTACTGCTCTGTAGTATTGCTTGAGGTCCGGGATACTGATTCCCCCAGAAGTCCTTTTATTGTTGAGAATAGTTTTAGCTATCCTGGGTTTTTTGTTATTCCAGATGATTTTGAGAACTGTTCTTTCTAACTCTATGAAGAACTGAGTTGGGATTTTGATGGGGATTGCATGGAATCTGTAGATTGCTTTTGGCAAGATAGCCATTTTAACTATATTAATCCTGCCAACCCATGAGCATGGAAGATTTTTCCATTTTCTGAGGTCTTCTTCCATTTCCTTCTTCAGAGACCTGAAGTTCGTGTTATACAAATCTTTCACAAGTTTAGTTAGAGTCACACCAAGATACTTTATATTGTTTGTGGCTATTGTGAAGGGTGTCATTTCCCTAATTTCTTTCTCAGCCTGCTTATCCTTTGAGTATAGGAAGGCTACTAATTTGCTTGAGTTGATTTTATAACCAGCCACCTTGCTGAAGTTGTTTATCATCTGTAGTAGTTCTCTGGTGGAGTTTTTTGGGTCACTTAAGTATACTATCAGATCATCTGCGAATAGTGATAGTTTGACTTCTTCCTTTCCAATTTGTATCCCTTTGACGTTCTTACATTGTCAAATTGCTCTAGCGAATACCTCAAGTACTATATTGAAACGAAATGGTGAGAGGGGGCAGCCTTGTCTAGTCCCTGATTTTAGTGGGATTGCTTCAAGTTTCTCTCCATTTATTTTGATGTTGGGTACCAGTCTGCTGTAAATTGCTTTTACTATGTTTAGGTATGGACCTTGAATTCCTGTTCTTTCCAAGACTTTTAGCATGAAAGGATGCTGAATTTTGTCAAATGCTTTTTCACCATCCAAGGAGATGACCATGTGTTTTTTTCTTTTAGTTTGTTTATGTAGTGGATTACATTGATGGATTTCTGTACATTGAGCCATCCCTGCATCCCTGGGATGAAGCCAACTTGATCATGGTGAATGATCATTTTGATGTGTTCTTGGATTCGGTTGGCAAGAATTTTATCGAGTATTGTTGCATTGATGTTCATAAGGGAGATTGGTCTGAAGTTCTCTTTCTTTGTTGGATCTTTGTGTGATTTTGGTATCAGGGTAATTGTGGCTTCATAGAATGAGTTGGGTAGTGTTCCTTCTGTTTCTATTTTGTGGAATAGTTTGAAGAGTATTGGTACTAGGTCTTCTTTGAAGTTCTGATAGAATTCTGCCCTAAAACCATCTGGTCCTCTGCATTTTTTTGGTTGGAAGACTTTCTATGACCCCTTCTAATTCTTTGGGGGTTATGGGACTGTTTAGATGATTATTTGATCCTGATTTAATTTTGGTATTTGGTTTCTGTCTAGGAAATTGTCCATTTCCTCCAGATTCTCCAGTTGTGTTGAGTATAGGCTTTTGTAGTAGAATCTAATGATTTTTTGAATTTCCTCAGTTTCTGTTGTTATATCTCCCTTTTCATTTCTAATTTTGTTAATTTGGATACTGTCTCTGTGCCCTTTGGTAAGTCTGGCTAAGGGTATATATATCTTGTTGATTTTCTCAAAGATCCAGCTCCTGGTTTTGTTGATTCTTTGTTTCAACTTGATTGATTTCAGCCCTGAGTTTGATGATTTCCTGTCTTCTACTCCTCTTGGGTGAAATATCTTCTTTTTGTTCCAGAGCTTCCAGGTGTGCTGTTCAGTTTCTAGTATATGCTCTCTCCTGTTTCTTTTTGGAGACACTTATATTTTAATCTCACTATAACTTATTGGTAGTCTAGCTAATGTAGTGAATTATTCATATGATTTCTTTCAGCTTTTTGAAATTTAAAGAAGCCATAAAACTAGAAAGTGCAAAACTGTTATATACACATATATGTGTGTTATATATATACATATATATAACAATGTAGAAGAATCAAAATTATCAACAAAAGCTATAGATATCACAATTACAAATGCAGAAGCATCTTTCTAAAAGCAAAATGCTCTCTTGAGTTGCCTCACAAACATCATTTGATTAATTTCTGATAGAATACCAAGAATGGTTCTCTTTGTTTCAACTTGATTGATTTGAGCCCTGAGTTTGATGATTTCCTGTCTTCTACTCCTCCTGCGTGAAATAGCTTCCTTTTGTTCCAGAGCTTTCAGGTGTGCCGCTAAGTTGCTAGTATATGCTCTCTCCTGTTTCTTTTTGGAGGCACTCAGGGCTATGAGTTTTCCTCTTAGCACTGCTTTCATTGTGTCCCATAGATTTGGGTATCTTGTGCCTTCATTTTCATTAAATTCTAGTCTTTGATTTCTTTCTTTATTTCTTCCTTGACTAAGGTACTTGAGTAGAATATTGTTCAGCCTCCATGTGTATGTAGACTTTCTGTTGTTTTTGTTGCTATTGAAGACCACTCTTACTCCATGGTGATCTTACAGAAAGCATGGAATTAGTTAGATCTTCTTGTATTTGTTGAGGTCTGTCTTGTGACCAATTATGTGGTTGATTTTGGAGAAGGTACCATGAGGTGCTGAGAAAAATATAGTCTTTTGCTTTAGGATGAAATGTTCTATATATATCTGTTAAATCCAATTGGTCCAAAGCTTCAGTAAGTTTCCCTGTGTCCCTGTTTAGTTTCTGTTTTCCTGATCAGTCCATTGAGGATAGTGGAGTGTTGAGGTCCCCCAAAATTATTGTGTTAGGTGCAATGTGTTTTTTGAGCTTTAGTAAAGTTTCTTTTACGAATGAGGGTGCCCTTGCATTTGGAACATAGATGTTCAGAATTGTCAGTTCTTCTTAGTGGATTTTTCCTTTGATCAGCAAGAAGTGACCTTCTGTGTCTCTTTTGATGATTTTAGGTTGAAAGTCAATTTTATCTGATATTAGAATGGCTATTCCAGCTTGCTTCGTGAGACCCTTTGCTTGTAAAATTGTCTTCTAGCCAAACACTTCTAAGGTAGTGTTTGTCTTTGACCCTGAGGTGTGTTTCCTGTATGCAGCAAAATGTAGGGTCCTGTTTCCATATCCAGTCAGTTAGTCTATATCTTTTTGGGGGGAATTGAATCCATTGATGTTAAGAGATATTAAGGAATAGTGATTATTTCTTCCTGTCATTTTTGATGTTATTTTTGTTTTTGAGTGGTTATCTTCTTTTGAGTTTGATGGAAGAAGGTTACTATCTTGCTTTTTCCAGGGTGTAGTTTTCCTCCTTGTATTGGAGTTTTCCTCCTATTATCCTTTGTAGGGCTGGGTTAGTGGAAAGATATTGTGTAAATTTGGTCTTGTCATGGAATATTTTGATTTCTCCATCTATGTTGATTGAGAGTTTTGCTGGGTATAGTAGCCTTGGCTGACATTTGTGTTCTCTTAGAGTCTGCATGAGATCCACCCAGGATCTTCTAGCTTTCATGTTCCCTGGTGAGAAGTCTGGTGTGATTCTAATAGGTCTTCATTTACATCTTACTTGCCTGTTTTCTCTTACTGTCTTTAATATTCTTTCTTTGTTTAGTACATTTGGGGTTTTGATTATTATGTGACGGGAGGTATTTCTCTTCTGGTCCAATCTGTTTGGAGTTCTGTAGGCTTCTTGTATATTCAGGGGCATCTCTCTTTTTAGGTTAGGGATGTTTTCTTCCATAATTTTGTTGAAGATATTTGCTGGCCCTTTAAATTGTAGATCTTCACTCTCATCTATCCCTGTAATTCTTAGGTTTGGTCTTCTCATTGTGTCCTGGATTTCCTGGACATTTTGGGTTACAAGCCTTTTGCCTTTTGCATTTTCTTTGACTGTGGAGTCAATGGTTTCTATGCTATCTTCAGCACCTGAGATTCTTGCTTCTATGTCTTGTATTCTTTTGTTGATATTTGCATCTACGACACCTGAATTCTTCCCAAGGTTTTCTATCTCCAAAGTTGTCTCCCTTTGTGATTTCTTAGTTTTTTCTACCTCTGTGTTTATATCCTGGATGGTTTTGCTCAGTTCCTTCACTTGTTAGTGTTTTCTTGCAATTCTTTAAGAGATTTTTGTGTTTCCTCTTTCATGACTTCTGCCTGTTGACTCAATTTCTCCTGCATTTCTTTAAGTGATTTTTTTCATTTCCTCTTTATTGGCTTCTGTCTGTTGATCCATATTCTCCTTGAATTCTTTAAGTGATTTTTTGTGTTTGCATTTTAAGGGCTTCTAACCTATTCATGTTCCCTTGCATTTCTTTAAGAGATTTATGTCTTTTTTGTGTTCCTCTAGGAACATCATGACCAGTGCTTTTAAATCCAAATCTTGTTTTTCTGGTGTGTTGGGGTATCCAGGACTTGCTGTGGTTGGTGAGTTGGGTTCAGATGCTGCCATATTGCCTTGATTTCTGTTAGTAACATTCCTACGTTTGCCTTTTGCCATCTGTTTATCTCTGGAGTTAGTTGGTCTTCTTGTTACTGGTTGGTGTTTGAAGCTCCTGTGAGCCTGGCATTTGGTGTTGCTGTCATAGAGGGTGTCCATGCTCCCGAGGTGGAGACGGGAAGTTTTCAGCTACTGGGCTCCAAATTACTTCCTCAGCTCTGCTGGGCAAGACCCAAGTCTCTTCCTGGCTTGCTGCTGGACCTGCAATTGGCCTCCTGTGGTCTCCTCCTTGCCTGCCTATTTGCCAGCTCTTAAGAATCAGATCTTTTTTTCCACCGGTTTGGGCTCTCTGTTAGATCTTTATGGTGACCTGGGCTCCTCTGTTGGTTCTCTATTGTGACCTGTTCAGGCCACCAGCTCCAAGATGGTGGCAGGTCTCGGGGCTCTGTCTAACTGCAGGATTCCCTGCAGGATCGGAGTTTCCCTGGTTGGACTGCTGAAGCCTAGATGGTAGTGCTCTCAGTCCACAGGTCTCTGTCTGGTTAGCTGTCTGTGGTGCCCCAAGGCAAGATGGCGGCCCCCACTGTACTCCAGGCACAGACCCCCAAGCAAGTTGGTGCCTGCCAGTCAGTGCAGAGACTGCCCACTGAGCTGATCTGGCTCTGGGTGCAGGCAAGAGCCTGACTGGGTAGTCGATGTTAGGCTAGGACTCTGTCCACGCACCTGGCCACAGCTGCTAGCTGTCTACAGTGACCTGAGGCAAGATGGTGGCCTCCGCTGCAAGCTGAGTGAGCTGGCCCCCAGCCCACCGAGCTGTGGGTGCACAGACCTTCTTCCGAGCTAATCTGGCTCTGGGTGCAGGCAAGAACCTGCCGGGGTAGACGATGTTAGACTGGGACTCTGTCCATGCACCTGGCCCCAGCTGCTAGCTGTCTGTAGTGACCCGAGGCAAGATGGCGGCCTCCACTGCAAGCTGAGCAAGCTGGCCCCCAGCAGTAGGTGACAGCCCACCTAGCTGTCAGTGCACAGACTGCCCGCTGAGCTGATCTGGCTCTGGGTGCAGGCAAGAGCCTGACTGACAGGGTAGTCAATGTTAGACTGGGACTCTGTCCACATACCTTGCCCCAGCTGCTAGCTGTCTGTAGTGCCCCGAGGCAAGATGGCAGCCTCCGCTGTGTGTGTGTGTGTGTGTGTGTGTGTGTGTGTGTGTGTGTCTTAAATCGTTTGTCTGCTCGTGGTTTTATGATTTTTTTTTGGTTTGTTGTTTATCTGCTGGTTGGTTTGTTTTGTCCTATTTAGGTAACTTTCATTTTACTTTACCTTATTTTATTATTTTTTTCACTTATCTTTTTTAGATACCTATTTTTTTTAAATGAGAGATACCAAGAAATTATGTGGATTTGGGTGAGTGAGAACCTGGGAAGGAGGATCTGGGAACAGTTAGGGGACGGGGAATCAGAATCAGAATCAGAATCTATTGTTTGAACGGATATATTTTTAAAATTGAACATAGATTCTTCTTTCACCCAGTTCATCCTGAGCACAGAACTCCACCTGAACTCATCTAGCTCCTTCCTCACCTTCACCCTGTCTCTATCTCCTTTCAGAAGAGAGCAGAACTCCAGGAGATGTCAAACAAAATGTGACAAAACACAATACCATAAGACAAGACAAAAGCCCTTACACTAAAGCTGGACAAGACAACCCAACAGGAGGAAAAGAGTCCCAAGAGCAGGTAAAAGAATAAAGGACACACCTACTCCTGCAGTTATGAGTTTGAAAAAGCCACCAAACTAACAGCCATTACACCTCAACGGAGGAGCTAGTCAGGCCCATGAAGGCCACATGCTTGCCTGCAAGTCTGTATAAGCGCTGCTTAGCTGATTCGGTGGCCCATATTCCTCTGGTGTCCTCCATCTCCTCTGACTCCCATAATCTTTCCTTCCCCTCTTCAATGTGATTCAACAAGTTCTGAGAGGAGAGACCTTATGGAGCCTTCCAATTTAGACTTTCAGTCTACATAATTTCTGTCTGTGGGTCTGTTCATCTGCCTCCGTCTGCTGGAGGAAGCCTCTCTACTGAAGACTGGTCAAGGCATTGACCTATGACTATGGCAGAATGTCATTAAGAATCTCCAAGCAGTGTTGGACACAGGCTCCCTCTTGTGAAGTGGGCCTCAAGTTAAATCACACATTGATTTGACAGTCCCACAAGTTCTGGGCTACCATAGTCCCATCACATCTTGCAGGCAGGACAGACCATTGATAAATGATTTTGTGATTGGGTAGGTGTCCACATTTCTCTTTCTTTACTCTGTAGAGTACCTTCCTGTAGCAAAGAAGACTAGAACATAGCAGTGATGGCTCCAAGCAGGCACCAGCTTGATGTCTCCATGTTCAATGAGTTGTGTAGGTGTTGTCAAAAATGTTGCAGCTTTGCCATACTTGTAAGAAAAGTCTGTGGCCCATGGTTTCTGTGACAACTCATGGTCATGTGACTTGGTTATGTCTTGGCAAACTGTTCCCGAGAAATAAGTACACTATTTGTAAACAGAATTGTCAAACCTTCACTCACAAGATTTTAAGTTTGCACACATCAAAGACATCTGGACAAAGGGTCAAAAGTGAAAGGTAGTGAGACATTTGGGGCCTATTCTTTTTGGAGCCTTTGGCTGCCTTTCAGTGTGAGACCTTGGAAACCACTCACACAAAGGCCTTCTGTCAACAGTTGGCTTATTCAGGAACCCCTCATAAAATCCTCTTCGTTGCTTTTTTGTTCCCTCTATGTTTTGGCTTTGGAAATTTATAAAAACACATGGAATATTATACAAAACACCTATGAAAATGAACTGACCAAGCCAACTTGGCAACTTGGGCATTATATAAAATACGTTTAAGTTGATTTTTTTAGAGACAGAGGTTCAGAAACTGAATTTTTTTTTGAGACAAGGTTTCTCTTTGTAGCCATGGCTGCCTTCCCTGGAACTCTGTAGACCAGGCTGGCCTCAGCCTCAGAGATCTTCTTGCCTCTGTCTCCCAAGTGCTGGACTAAAAGCATGTGCTACCACCACACATCAAAGGCACAGTCTTGAAAATTTATGGAAAAAGAGATTTTAGAAAAATATCAAGTATATTAAAATAATGAAGATTAAAAATAATGGCAAGAGAACTCTTGGGTCAGTTATAAGTTTCTTAAATCTGATGTCTTCCTTTGCTCACATAGGATACCAGAAGCAGCATAATAGTTTTCAGAGACATGGTAATTTATTAATTTTTAAAAAGTTATTTATATGTAATATTAGAAACTAATTTATTTATTTAAAAAGATTTATTTTATGTATACAAGTTTTCATGAATACCAGAAAAGAGCATAGGATCCTATCACAGATCCTATGAACCTGTGAACCACCATGTGGTTGCTAGGAATTGAACTCAGGGCCTCCAGAAGAGCAACCAAGTACTCTAAGCCACTGAGTCATCTCTCCAGTCAGGAGTTAATTTATTAGTATATGCTGTGATATTTACTGCTATGATTTTTGGAAACAGGAAGCGAAATAAGGATTCCTCAGAGGCTCTTGTCTTCCTTTAGATATCTTTATTGCTGTTGTGAATTTTGCTTAGGGTAGGAACTCATTTCAGGTGTAGAAGATACAAACAAACCCAAGAAAGCACTATGTCTCCCTCACCAACGTTAGTGGCTTTTTTAGTTACTTAGTTATTACATTGACCTACTGTCTTATTTGTCTCACATGTTAGTAGATTTCTACCACTTCAACTTCTGTTTTGATCAGTTTGAATATACCTTCAGCCCTGGTTCTGTGATCATCAGTTAACAAAGATCTATTACACTGAGGAAAGCGTTCTGGTTTTTATTTTTTTTTATTTATTTTTATTTTTTTTTATAAAGTACCTTAGGTTAGTTACAAACTCTTGATTCTTCTGTTTCAGTAGGAAATGCTAGGGATACAGGTGTGAACACCTCTCTGGCTGTACCTTTCTAAGGAGCAAGTTATGAGGAAAAGACAATGGAAGGTTATCATTGCTCCATACAAAATAGGATTCACCAATCACTGTAATTCTGAGGATGCTTCTGGAGAGCACTAGAGATTACAGAGATCACCTGGATGAATAGAAAATAAACATCTTTTATTAGAAAATTTAGTTTACTTCTTATGGTGGAACTAAGGTGTACAGTTTGTGTCATAACCAGTGAGATACCTGTTGCTTTTTTTTTTTTTAAATATCTGTACCAGTGAGTCAGGCATTTGCAGTATGTTTTATTTTTCTTTTAATCTGAATATCCTTTCCCTTCCTTTGCTCCTTCCAGTTGTCCTCATCTTCTTCCATTCAAATATATTTGGTTACATTTTCACATATTGATGATATTTAGTTATTGGAAGCAAGCTCTTTAAAAGTACAAAAATCATTGAAGTTTTAATGATGTCAAACAAATCAGATTTACAACATTAGTTCTACTGAATTAAGATTCCCCATATTCATCAATGTGAAGAGAATATACAGGCTATTTGTGAGAATATAAGACAATGCTTCTGGGGCTGGAGAGATTGTTCAGCAGTTGAGAGTACATGTTGTTCCTTTAGAAAACCCAAGTGTGGTTCCCAGCATGTATCTACATGCCAGCTAACAACCAACTGTAACAACAATTCCAGGGGATCTGACTTCCTTGGGCATCAGATATATAAGTGGTATACATACATACATACATACATACATACACATAGGCAAAATTCTCATATATATAAAATAAAAATAACTATTTTAATACATAAAATAAATGCTTCTACAAACCCAAGTTTTAAAAAAAACATGTTTTTTTTTGTGTGTGTCTTTACTAAAAGAACAATGAAAATTAGAAAAGAAGTACTTGGAAGTATCACAATAGTCAGATGGGTGATATTACCTACAAATGTTTTATATTTTGTATTTTCTAATTATCCTCAATAACGACTCAATAGTATGACTTTCCAATATTATAAACTGCTTCCTCATAAATTTAGAGGGTTGCTATATTTAATTTATTATAATAAAATACAATCATCGATAAAAATAAACATTATGAAGGAAAATTCTTACTATTGGTTGAAAGCAGTTCAACTTTTATTTTTTGAAAAGCATGTTCTTTTATTTATTTATTTATTTATTTATTTATTTATTTATTTTTCATCTGAGGTAACCTAGCATTTAAAATATTTCTCACACTTTTTTTTATTGGATATATTCTATATTTACAATTCATTTCCCTTTTTCTGGTTCCCCACCCCCAAAGGTCCCACATGTCCTTTTCCCTCCCCCTGCTCTCTCATCCACCCCCTCCCACCTTACTGTTCTTGTACTCTCCCACAATGATGTTTTGGTCCATTCTAGCACCAGTGTCCACTCCTTTTTTCTTGTGAGACATCACTTGATATGTGATTTATGTCTTTGGTGTTCCAAGCTTCTAGGCTAATATCCACTTATCAGTGACTGTATACCATGGGTATTCTTTTGAGACTGGGTCACCTCACTTAGTATGACGTTCTCCAGCTCCATCCATTTCTCTAAGAATTTCATGAATTCATTGTTTCTAATGGCTGAATAGTACTCCATTGTGTATATATACCACATTTTTTGTATCCATTCCTCTGTTGAGGGACATCTGGGTTCTTTCCAGCTTCTGGCTATTATATATAAGGCTGCTATAAACATAGTGGAGCATGTATCCTTATTGCATGCTGGTGAATCTTCTGGGTATATTCCCAGGAGTGGTATGGCTGGGTCCTCTGGAAGTATCACGTCCAATTTTCTAGCATGTTCTTTTATTGAAAAAGGAAGTAAAAATTGAAGATTTACATGGAAATTATTTTTGATAAAATAGAAGAGATATATAGAAAAACATGTTAAAATTGACAATTTTCATGGAAAATTAAAGAGTAAAGTGGTAGACATAAAAACATTGCTAAATTAATTGAAAAAGGAAGTAGAAACATTTTATGATAGGATTGAAGATTTATGTAGAAAATATTTCTGATAAAATTGTAGAAAAATGTAGAAAAACATGTTAAAATTGAAGATTATCATGAAAAATTTTATATAGATATAATAATGGTAGGCATAAAAGTATTTCTAAGTTGATTGAAAGTGGAATTGTAAATGTTTTAGAAAGCAATGAAGAAGAAAATACACTGTGTGTATGTGTGTTTATTTATGCTGTATAATTGGATTTGTAATGCTAAGGATTGTAATGATAAAGGTATTGTTAATACTGCTGGATGAAATACAAAGAAAGATATAAAATTTCTGAAATGGTACTATATTAAAGGTATTTAAATTACTGGTACTGACGCTGCCACTGAGAGGCCAAATGCTATCTTCCATATTCTAGAAGAAAGTAAAGATTTCTTGGCCAGCATTTTGAAGTTCTACCAATGCCCATCTGGCTCCTATCATTTGGGCTGTAACTGAGGTGCAGTCTCCAGCCTCAGCAGCCTAGTTCTTGCCTCTCACTGGAGGACACAGAAATAGGATTAATGGTGACAATCTTCACAAGGAAGGGGAGAAAATGAGAGCTAGGTTTATTGGGGACACAGAGTGCTGCTGTGCCGCTCTAATCTGAGTTCATGACCTATTTCATCCCTCACGGTACCAATTCACCTCTTCACAACACTTACTAAGAAAAGTGGCAAAAAGGTGGAACTGGATTAAAACATAAAAACGTGTTTAGAATACAGTGAGGAATTTTATTGGTTTAGGAAAAGGGCGGCAGGTGGTTCTCTTCTCAGGTTTATGACCTTTTAGCCACAGGAGAGGCTAGGTTACAGTCCCCGGCATGAAGTCCTTCTTGTGAGTAGGCATTAAGTCCCATTGCACAGCTGTTGTGTCCAAGATAAAAATTTCAATACTATGGCACTGCGGATATTGTCAGCCCAGCCATCATTGTGGGTCACAGGCTTTACATCTGGGGCACAGAGACCGCAACTGGACAGTATGGAGAGAATGAGAGACTTTGGAACACTCAGTCCTAAAGGGGATGTCTTCATCCAATCCTTCCCCTCAGAGCTCATGGAACCCTGTGGAAGAGGAGGTAGGAAGACCGTAAGAGCCCAAGGGGATGGAGGACACCAAGGGGACAGGGCTGGTGCACATCTGAACCCACAGTGACTGTGGCAGCATGCACCGGTCTGGACCTAATCAGGTTCCAGTGCAGAGTGAACGAGGACACAGTTCTCCCTCTGTGACCCAGAAGCTATCTCCAGTCGGTAAATGTACAGAGTCTCACTAGGCATATAAACCACCATGAATGGCAGGCCCCGTGCCCACATGCCCAGCAGTGTATGTCCAACACAAACATAATTCTATGGCCTTCTTAGAAGTTTGTTTTGTTGTTGTTATTGTTGCTTTATTTATTTATTTATTTATTTATTTATTGGGTGGGGTTTTTTTGTTTCATAATGCTTTATCTGGGCAGCTTTTTAAAAGTTGTTTTGCTTATTTATTATTTTTTTTAATTTTGTTTTTATGGGTTTTCTCTATTTGTGAATATGGGTATCTGTACCTGTATATATATATTTTTTACTTTGTTTTTGGCTCTCTCTCTCTCTTTTTTTTATATTCTGCCTCTTTTTATTTTAATTTTTATCATTATTTTTCAGCTACCTGCTTTCTGAGAAGGAGAAAGGAAGGGTGTAGATTGGATGGGTGGGGAAGTAGAGGGGATCTGGAAGAAATCGGGGAGAGAAACCATAGTCTGAGCATAGTGTATGAAAAAAGTGCACTTAAAAATTTAGCAAGGTGAGAGTGAGGAATTATTTCGTGGTTAGAACTACAACCATGTTGAATGTAGAGGAAAATCTTCCAGAAGATTTTACTGCTAAATCTTAATGGAAACTTTGGAAGCTGGAAGAGCCTGGAATAATGTTATTATAGTTTTTTAATCCCTTTGCTCACTTTCTCTGAAAATACTGTGTGCCTGTGTGTGCATACATGTTTTTGTGCAGTAAGCATACATGTGATTATAAGTTTTGTTTTAGTATAGAAAGTATGGCTATAGGCATTTAAGACCTTAGAAGACCCACTCACCCAGCCTTTTGGTACAGCTGTTTGTGCTGGCATCACTTGATTTTCTTTGCTCAAATATTTGAGCACACTAAATCTAAAAACGTAGCTGTCGGCTTGGTAAACACACACTTTTAAACTTTTTCACACTATGTATCTGTTCGGATCTTTGAAATTTTCATTTTAGTTTATAACCTTAAAATTAACATTAGATTAAAGGGATGAACATGTTACACAAAGGAATAAAAGTACAACATGTCTTTCCTTTGGGAGTTATATGTTTTAATTGTTTCATTTCTTTTCTTCAACATAGAAACATAGATTTCTCAGAGTAACTCTTTTATTTTATGTTTAGTATGGCATATTCAGTATTGGATATCACTAGAAATAGCAACTGAAAATATAGTTTTCATATCAATTATTCAGCGAACCGAGGATCGGATATGTTTTAAAGTTCCAAATTATTTCAAATTTCGAATATTTGAATTTAATAAGAAATCTGGGAATGGGACCTAAGCCTAGACATGAAATTTATCCATTTCATATCTACTTTATGCATATAGCTACTTATGCAATATTTTTGGTGTACCTGAGCTTTCTTTTGCCATGCTCAGATAGACAGGAGGGTAACAATACTCTAAGTTTCCATTTCTTCCCCCTTTGTTCTATTTGAGTCCCACGTGGCCTGGATGATGCTGTGTACGTTGGGCTTTGCCGAGTCTCCCTATGCTACCTTTCTTCTCTAGAGATGCACCCCAGACATAACCAGAAGCAAGGCTTAATTTGTACTTCCTGGGGCCCAGTCAAGTTGACAAATAATATTAGTCATCGCATAAATTTGAGTTTTGTGTATATTTTATGAAACACAGGGAAGTCTGGGATGACTAAATAATTTTTTGCCATAAGAAAGTAAGAGAGATCACTGCCACTTCCTGCCATTTGTATTATTATCCAAAATAATTTACCTCAAAGTCAGTTGGAACAGATCATAAACAACTACGTTTTCCTCCTCTTATGTGGACATTTTGTCATGTAAATCGGTGCATCTAAAATTATATGAATAAGTAGACAAAATTTTTTCACAGTCTTTGGTACTGTGAAAACGAGGGAGAATAGTGAATGAACAGATGGGGGAGAGGGAGAGAATGGGAGAGTACGGGGAAGGAGGGGGGAGGGGAGGAGAGCAGCAGACAGATGTGAGGAGTGTGTTTGCCACTGCTTCTTGCCCAGATCACCTATATTTTTATAAAGTGAAGTGTAAATATTTATAGGAGGTTTATGTAAGTTTTAGACTTTGTAAATCAGAGCGTTTATGTAAGTAAACATGCAACTTGTCTGGAGAATTAATCTCCTGTTGGCTTTCTTGGGATATCTATCAGAAAACACTTTGAAGGTTTTGAATACTGATTGTAAGGCCAATTTAAAGCCACAACTGTGCCAAAAACTTTCTTCCTTCGTAAAACAGGTCTGGGTCATCGACTAGCTTAGCTCTCTTCTCTCTTTTTATTTCTTTTCTAGACATCTACAGGGAAGCATTATGTGACAGGAAAGGAAATTTTGTTTTGCAGTGTGCTGAGTTTTAGCACTGACACAAAAGAATGATTACTTTAAATGAGTTTTTGAACCTACAATTGAAAGATGAAACAAAACTCATTTCAAGTTCCCAAGTTAAAACAAATGCATAATGAACTCAGAAACGCTATAGTTCATCCTGTCTACATGAGGAAACTCAGTTTAACCAAACCAAATCAAAACCAAACAACCAACTAAAACATAAATATAAACTGGTATCAGTGCAGGCAAGATGGCTCAGTGGGTAAGAGGTATTTGTTGCCAGTCCTGACCAGCCAATTTCCATTTCTGGGACACACATAATGGAGAAAACCAACTCCTCTAAGTTTTCCTCTGACCTCCACATATAGCTGCAGCATGTGTGTAGCTCCTCCCTTATTAAATAAATAAATAAATAAATAAATGGGAAAAATTAAAAGATAAACTGGAATCAGAGTTTGAACTGCATTTCGCAGTCCAGTGCTAAGATTCTTTTTTTTCTTTTTTTAAAAATTTTCTATATTCTTTGTTTACATTGCAAATGCTTTCCCCTTTCCCAGATCCCCCCTCACCATATGTTCCATAAGTCCTCTTCCCTACGCCCATTCCCCAATCACTGCCCCCCCCCATTTCTCTGTTCTGGTACTCTCCTACAAAACTGGATCAAGTCTTTTCAGGACCAGGGCCCTCTCCTTCCTTCTTCTTGGGAATCTTTTGATTTGCTAATTGTGCCTTGAGTATTCAGAGCTTCTGGGCTAATTAATATCCACTTATCAGTGATTGCATTTCATGTGTATTCTTTTGTGATTGGGTTAAATCACTTAGGATGATATTTTCCAGTTCCAACCACTTGCCTACAAATTTCATGAATTCAGTGTTTTTAATTGCTGAATAGTATTCCATTGTATAAATATACCACATTTTCTGTATCCATTCCTCCATTGAGGGACATCTGGGTTCTTTCCAGCTTCTGGCTATTATAAATAAGGCTGCTACAATCATAGTGGAGCATGTGTCTTTGTTGCATGCAGGGGAATCCTCTGGGTATATGCCCAGGAGTGGTATGCCAGGGTCCTCTGGAAGTGTCATGCCCAATTTTCTGAGGAACCACCAGACTGATTTCCAGAGTGGTTGTACCATCTTGCAATCCCACCAACAGTGGAGGAGTGTTCCTCTTTCTCTACATCCTCTCCAGCACCTGTTGTCTCTTGAGTTTTTAATCTTAGCCATCCTGACTGGTGTGAGGTGGAAGGAATCTCAGGGTTGGTTTTTTTTTTTTTTTTTTTTTTCTACCCTAGCTTTCCCATCTAGGAGGAAAAGGACTATATATAAGGCTAAAACCTATTTGTTCTCAAACACAGAAAAATGACATGTTTCATCCCTTAACACTTAAATACATTCTCTCCAGTATGTTTCTTTAAAATGACCTCTAACAATTAATTTTGGTTCTAAATGTTTAGGTTAGATAAATGTTTTTTATTCTTTTTTTTCTTTCTTTTTTTTATTTTCTATATTCTATGTTTACATTCCAAAGGCTTTCCCCTTTCCCAGTTCCCCCCTCCCTATGTCCCATAGTTCCTCTCCCCCCCAACTATTCCCCAATCATTCCCCCTCCCCCCACAGTTTCTCTACAAAACTGGATCCAATCTTTCCAGGCCCAGGGTCCTCTCCTTTCTTCTTGGGAATCATTTGACTTGCTAATTGTGCCTTGAGTATTTAGGGCTTCTGGGCTCATTAATATCCACTTATCAGTGATTGCATTTCATGTGTATTCTTTTGTGATTGGGTTAGCTCACTCAGGATGATATTTTCCAGGTCTAACCATTTACCTACAAATTGCATGAATTCATTATTTTTAATTGCTGAGTAGTATTCCATTGTATAAATATACCACATTTTCTGTATCCATTCCTCCTTTGAGGGATATTTGGGCTCCTTCCAATTTCTGGCTATTATAAACAAGGCTGCTATAAACATAGTGGAGCATGTGTCTTTATTGTATGCAGGGGAATCCTCTGGGTATATGCCCAGGAGTGGTATGCCAGGGTCCTCTGGAAGGAACATGCCCAATTTTCTGAGGAACCGCCACACTGATTTCCAGAGCGGTTTTACCATTTTGCAATCCCACCAACAGTGGAGGAGTGTTCCTCTTTCTCCACATCCTCGCCAGCATTTGTCGTCTCTTGAGTTTTTAATCTTAGCCATTCTGACTGGTGTGAGGTGGAATCTCAGGGTTGTTTTGATTTGCATTTCTCTGATGACTATGATGTTGAACATCTCTTAAGGTGTTTCTCAGCCATCCGAATTTCTTCTGGTGAAAATTCTTTGTTTAGCTCTGTTCCCCATTTTTTGATAGGGTTATTTGGTTCTTTGGGGTCTAACTTCTTGAGTTCTTTGTATATATTGGATATTAGCCCTCTGTCGGATGTGGGGTTGGTGAAGATCTTTTCCCACTTTGTTGGTTGTCGTTTTGCCCTTCTGACAGTGTCCTTTGCCTTGCAGAAACTTTGTAATTTTATGAGGTCCCATTTGTCAATTCTTGATCTTAGTGCATAAGCTATTGGTGTTCTGTTCAGGAACTTTCCCCCTGTGCCTATGTCCTCCAGGGTCTTCCCAAGTTTCTTTCCTAATAGTTTCAGTGTGTCTGGTTTTATGTGGAGGTCCTTGATCCACTTGGAGTTGATCTTAGTGCAAGGAGATAAGAGTGGGTCAATTCGCATTCTTCTGCATGTTGACCTCCAGTTGAACCAGCACCATTTGTTGAAAAGACTATCTTTTTTTCCACTGGATGGTTGTGGCTCCTTTATCAAAGATCAAGTGACCATAAGTCTGTGGGTTAATTTCTGGGTCTTCAATCCTATTCCATTGATCTGCTTGCCTGTTGCTGTACCAATACCATGCAGTTTTTAACACAATTGCTCTGTAGTACTGTTTGCATTTCCCTGATGACTAATGATGTTGAACATCTCTTAAGGTGTTTCTCGGCCATCTGAATTTCTTCAGGTGAAAATTCTTTGTTTAGCTCTGTACCCCATTTTTTAATAGGGTTATTTGGTTCTTTGGGATCTAACTTCTTGAGTTCTTTGTATATATTGGATATTAGCCCTCTGTCGGATGTGGGGTTGGTGAAGATCTTTTCCCAATTTGTTGGTTGTCGTTTGTCCTTCTGACGTGTCCTTGGCCTTACAGATTTTTTTTAGTGGCGCTGGGTCATGTGCTGCAGCACGTGCTGTAGAGCTGTGTTCCAAGCCGCCCTCTGCTCTTCAGATTCCTGACACCAATTCCTGCTTAACCTCCCTTCAACACCCCAGTGTCTGAATATCACCGCGGCATTTCTACTTGTTGAATCAGGGATATCTGATTCATTTTTAGTGGTAGACAGTGAGCACTTTTAAGTGTGGAATAGTCCTTAGAGTGTATGTTCCTTGGTTGTAATCACTATCAGGTATAAAAGATGTGGCAGTGCTGGTTTGTGATTTTGTCACCAGTGCTCAGAACATCCTCTTCCTTCTGTGTCTGCTGACACTTAATATAATTAGAATACAGTGTGAAGTTTTACTTATTTTTAAAAGAATTTAAGTAATAGTGACAACACATTCTTTGTGTTTACATGGATTTCCTTTGTGAATTGCCTACTGCCAATACACATTCTTTTAAAAATAGCAGTCATCTCCCACCATGCTCTCCACGCTGTGTATGTGTGTGTGTGTGTGTGTGTGTGTGAGTGTGTGTGTGTGAGAGTGCGTGCATGTGTGTGTGTTTGTGTGTATATGTGTGTGTGTGAGTGTGTGAGTGAGAGTGCGTGTGTGTGTGTGTGTGTGTGTGTGTGTGTGAGTGTGTGTGTGAGTGTGTGTGTGTGTGTGTGTGTGTATGTGTATGAGTGTGTGTGTGTGAGTGTGTGCACATGCGTGCACTTGGGTCATCAAGCTTTCCAGCAGTGCCTTCACCCACTGAGCCATCTCTCTAGTACGAATTTTTAAATTGATTGTTCTTTTTGAATGAAGGGTTATTTTAGTAGTTTATCTTTAGTTAACTTTATCTCATTTTGTGGTTATGTTTTCAAAGAAGAAGAAATTTGTGTGTATAATGCATACAAGCTTAAACTTTTGCCCTGTAAATGCTCTTTTCTGCAGGCTTGATGGTGTTTTGTGGTCTGGTTTAAGGATGCATTTCTCATTTTTTATGTCATCCTGTTAATTCACTCCTTTTCTTCTAAAATCACTGTTTTCTAGATTTAACTTTTTGAGACTTATATTTTCATAAGTATATTAGTCATTTTTGTTAAATACATTCTTAGATACATTAGAACTATGTTTCTACACATCAATTGTTTCTATAGGCAGCTAACATGAAGAATTTTGTCTTAGTTATTTTCTTATTGCTATGAGAAAATACTGTGACCAAGGCAACTTACAGCTGGGACTTACAGCTTCAGATGGTGAGTCCTTGACCACCTTTGTAGGAAACACAGTGGCAGGCAGGCAGGGAGCAGGCAGCAGACAGGCAGCAGGCAGCAGGCAGCAGGCAGCAGACAGGCAGGCAGGCAGGCAGGCAGACAGGCAGGCAGGCAGGCAGGCAGCAGGCAGGCAGGCAGCATGCAGGCAGGCAGGCAGGCAGGCAGGCAGACAGGCAGACAGGCAGGCAGCAGGCAGGCAGGCAGGCAGGCAGGCAGACAGGCAGACAGGCAGGCAGCAGGCAGGCAGGCAGGCAGGCAGCAGGCAGGCAGGCAGCAGGCAGGCAGGCAGGCAGGCAGGCAGCAGGCAGGCAGGCAGGCAGCAGACAGGCAGGCAGGCAGGCAGCAGGCAGGCAGGCAGGCGGCAGCAGACAGGCAGGCGGCAGCAGACAGGCAGGCAGGCAGGCAGGCTGGCAGGCAGGCAGCAGGCAGCAGACAGGCAGACAGGCAGGCAGGCTGGCAGGCAGCAGACAGGCAGACAGGTAGGCAGGCAGGCAGGCAGCAGGCAGCAGGCAGCAGACAGGCAGGCAGGCAGGCAGGCAGGCAGGCAGGCAGCAGGCAGCAGGCAGCAGGCAGGCTGGCATGGCACTGGAGCAGGAGCTGGGAGCTTATATCCTGATCTACAATATTTCTTCCCTCTAAGCAAGATGTTGAAATGATCTTATTTTCACAATTTTTGAGTTTGTTTGAATGTGAATGTGTTCTCGCTGTACTGACAAATTTATGAACCACAGACAGTTTAGCAGAGGACTGGGAAAAAAGGTCATTGTGCTCCTGACCTGGCCCTCTGGATTGAAAGGAAACGGACAACTGTTCTCATGCTGAGTACCAAGCTTTTCTTTCATAGTGTCTTACAAGATCTTGAATCCTAAATTAAATATGACCTACCTCAGAAAGGTGCTCTGGATGAGTAATGAAGAAAAAAGAATAGTCTACAAATATTAAAAAAAGAACTATGTTTATATTGAAAATGAGATCTTTATGTTTTTGCTGAGATGTTACGGGTTTATAAGCATGCTGTTAGTCTGTAATCTGACTTTCAAGAATATTGTAAAATTGTTTCACTTTTGACAATTTTTACTTGCTTTTAGATGCTTTTTGTAATTGCATGTCTGTCAATGTATCATAAAATATGTAAAAAAAACCATATATTTTAAATCCTGACTGTTGAAAAATTGGTTATAATTTTTATACTATGTTCACTAGTAGTAATCACAAACATCACTACCTTGTATTTGATTAGAAAATACTTCGAAGTTTTGCCATTACATATCAGAGTGAGAATATACATTCTTATTTTACTGAGTGCTTCTTAATAATATATATGCATGGTGTTGAATATTTTTCATCCAGCTTTGGAATGGTCTTATTAAATCTTCCTTTAACATGCTAATATGACAAATTAGTAGAGTTTTTAAATGACCTTGCCTCAATTTTCTGGGATCATTAGGCTCTGTCTATATGTACTTACATACAAACATAAGTAGACCCATAGATGATGCAGAAAGACACTTTCTATGGACTATTTACTTAAATTCAAATAAAAATTTTCTTTTCATTTATGCTAATAAGGAAATTGGCCTTTAGTCTTTTTTTGTTGTGTGGAATAATTAAAAAATTAGCTCACATTCTTGTTGGCTCCTCTCTGGCAGTGTGGTTTCCCTGCCCCCATGCTTGTCTCCACGTGGCAGTCTGCCCAACTTCCCAGGTTTGCTTGCTGCTGAACAGCTCAGTCATCCAACCCATGCAGCTAGCTGCTGCCAAACCACTCAGCACTCCCAAGTTTCCATGGCTAGCTGGGGGCACATACTTGCCAACTCATGTTCCTCTGTGATTACCTTTTCCCTGGAACTCAGCTGAGTCGCCATGAAATGGAAAACACCAGACAGTCTTGGTTTAGAATCAAAAGACAATTGTATCTTAGGTATTCTGAGCTTTTGGGCTAATATCCACTTATCAGCGAGTGCATACCATGTGTGTTCTTTTGTGATTGGGTTGCCTCACTCAGGATGATATTTTCTAGTTCCATCCATTTGGCTAAGAATTTCATGAAGTCATTGTTTTTAATAGCTGAGTAGTACTCCATTGTGTAAATGTACCACATTTTCTGTATCTATTCCTCTTTTGAGGAACATCTGTTTTTTTTTTTTTTCCAGCTTCTGGATATTACAAATAAGGCTGCTATGAACATAGTGAACCATGTGTCCTTAAAGTGTGGATACTTTGATCTTTCTTAGAAGGGGATCAAAATACCCATGGCTTACAGCCAACTAATAGACTGAGCATAGGGTCCCCAATGGAGGAGCTAGAGAAAGGACCCAAGGAGCTGAAGAGGTTTGTAGCCTCATAGGAGGAACAATAATATGTACCAACCAGTACTCACAGAGCTCCCAGGGATTAAACCACCAACCAAAGAGTACACATGGAGGGACCCATAGCTCCAGCTACACATGTAGCAGAGGATGACCTTTTCAGATATCAGTGAGAGGAGAGGCCATTGGTCCTGTGAAGTATGGAAGTATGCCCCAGTATAGGGTAATGCCAGGTGAGAAAAATGGGGGAGGGGGTTGGTAAGCAGAACAGAAGATGGGACAAGGGGTTCGGAGGGGTAATGAAGGAAGGGGATAAAATTTGAAATGTAAATAAAGCAAATATCTAATAAAATAAGAAAAAAAAGAATCAGCAGATAACACAACTACTGGGCTTGGAGTCTATTGTCCTAAACTCATTAACTATTCTATTAGAAATCTTCTGGTGATGGATTCTGGTAGATTTCACTGCCAAATCTAACAGTCTCCTGACTACATTTTGCCTGCTTTTGCTCCCCTTGCTGTCTGAAAGGAAATGCCCTACTCCTGTGTTCCCTCTTTCTTTCTTAGACCCAGAAGGCCCCCCTCCTTTTCAACCAGTGATTGCCTTCTTGTCATCTTTATTATTTAATTAATTAGGGGAGAATTCCACTACACTTTTTAATTCAGCTTTGTTATTTTGAATATTAAGAATAGGCTTAGATTTTTCAAAACCTAATTTTGCAAAGAGTTCTTACATGCTTTAACCTCACCTCTAACCTACCACCCTCCTGAGGTAATGGAAAGGGAAGGTTAATAGAGCAAAGGAGGATGTGGACCTGTTTGAAATAGTTCTTTGGAGCAAATCCAATTTGTGTTATCAGGATATTAGCTGTTCAGTTCACACAAATCAGCAAGGGTAGCCCCAAGCACTCTCAAACATCATTCATGAACTAGCAATGGCAGATCAATCCAGAAGAAACCTCAAGGCTCTGCCAATTGGTCTGAATCCCTAAGAAGAAGCAAGAAACCACTGGAACAAACCCAGACGTTTTTGGTGCATTTCTCTCTATGAAGTAATGACAAACAATGATCAGCAAAGAATGGCAAGGCATACCAATACCATTCACTAGCGTCCATTGACTGTTGGGTTATATTTATATTCTTTCCAAATGTCATGTGATCTCTCAAGCATAGGCTCAAGCAAAACACCACATGCTCCTTTTATTGGCTACTTCCAGAAAGCATCATGTATCTGTTGTTAACAAAATATCCTCCCAAGTGTATGCTTCCACAAAAACATCCTTCCATAAGACAGTTTCTGGAAAAATATCATATCACCCAACTAAGCTTTCCATTTCATTTAAGGCAATACTGACTTTACAAAACAGGCTGGATATATTTTTTTTTTATATATTTTTAAGATTCTTTTTTTTTTTTTTTTTTTTTTTTTTGGTTTTTTCGAGACAGGGTTTCTCTGTATAGCCCTGGCTGTCCTGGAACTCACTCTGTAGACCAGGCTGGCTTCGAACTCAGAAATCTGCCTGCCTCTGCCTCCCAAGTGCTGGGATTACAGGCATGTGCCACCACCGCCCGGCTATTTTTAAGATTCTTGATATATCGTATTCAAGTGGAGTTTTAAACAAAAATTAGTAAGTAATACTGGCAAATAAACAATCAATATTTGATATTTTCCTATGGCTAATTTTTCATTTTCCAAATTCTTAACTCCTAGTTTATTTACATAGAATGTTTCAAAAGTATTAGTGAAGATTTAAGCTATAATAACTGTTTTTGTTCATTCTGTGGTTTGAGATGGGATCTCATATAACAAAGGAAACAGGGAGAAGCCCTTAATGAACTAAAGGAAAACACAACAAAACAGGTGAAGGAATTGAACAAAACCATCCAGTATCTAAAAATGGAGGTAGAAACAGTAAAGAATCACAAAGGGAAACAATTCTGGACATAAAAAACCTAGGAAAGAAGTCAGGAGTCATGGATACAAGCATCAATAACAGAATAGAAGAGATAGAAGAAAGAATCTTGGATGCAGAAGACACCATAGAAAATATTGACACAACAGTCAAAGAAAATGCAAAATGCAAAATGCAAAAAAAAAAAAAAAAAGCCCTAACCAGAAAATCCATGACACAATGAGAAGTCCAAACCTAAGGATAGTAAGTATAGAAGAGAGCAAAGATTTCCAATTTAAAGGGCTAGTAAGTATCTTCAACAAAAATATAGAAGAAAACGTCCTTAACCTAAAGAAAGTGAGGCCCATGAACACACAAGAAGCCTACAGAAATTCAAATAGACTGGACCAGAAAAGAAATTCCTCCTATCACATAATAATCAAAACACCAAATGCACAAACAGAGAATATTGAAAGCAGTAAGGGAAAAAGGTCAAATAACTTATAAAGGCAGACCTATGAGAATTATAGCAGAACTCTCAGCAGAGAGTATAAAAGCCAGAAGATCCTGGGCAGAGGCCATACAGACCCTAAGAAAAGACATGTGCCAGTCCAGGGAACGACAAAACTCTCAATTAACATAGATGGAGAAACCAAAAGATTTCATGATAAAAACAAATTTACTTAATATCTTTCCACAAATCCAGCCTTACAAAGGATAGTAGAGGGAAAGCTTCAATACAAGGAGGGAAACTACACCCTAGAACAAGCAAGAAAGTGATCTTCTTTTGACTAACTCAAAAGAAGATAGCCACACAAACATAATTCCACTTCTAATAACAAAAATACCAGGAAGCAACAATCAATTTTCTTTAATATTTCTTAACATCAATAGACTCAATTCCCCAATAAAAAGTCGTAGAATAACAAACTGGAAACATAAACGAGATCCAGCATTTTTCTGTATACAGGAAACTCACCTCAGTGACAAAGACAGACACTATCTCAGAGTAAAAGGCTGGAGAACAATTTTCCAAGCAAATGGTCCCAAGAAACAAGCTAGAGTAGTAGAAAACCAAAAGTTATCAAAAAAGATAAGGAAGGACACTTCATACACTTCAAAGAAAAGACCTACCAAGGAAAAGTCTCAATTCTGAACATCTATGCTCCAAATGCAAGGGCACCCACATTCATAAAAGAAATGTTACTAAAGTTCAAAGCACACATTGCACCTCACACAATAATAGTGGGAAATTTCAACACTCCACTCTAATCAGTGGACAGATCATGGAAACAGAAACTAAATAGAGACACAATGAAACTAACAGAAGTTTTGGACCAAATGGATTTAACAGTTATCTACAGAATATTTCATCCTAAATCAAAAGAATATACCTTCTTCTCAGCACCGCATAGTACCTTTTCCAAAATTGATCATATAATTGGTCACAAAACAAGACTCAACAGATACAAGAAGATTGAAATAATCCCATGCATCCTATCAGATCACCATGGACTAAGGTTTTTCTTCAATGACAACAAAAACAACAGAAAGCTCACATACAGCTGTAATCTGACCAACACTCTACTCAGTGATAACTTGGTCAAGGAAGAAATAAAAAAAGAAAATAAAGATTTTTTTTTAGAATTTAATGAAAATGAAGCCACAACATACAAAAACTTATGGTACACAATGAAAGCAGTGCTAAGAAGCAAACTCATAGCTCTGAGTGCCTCCAAAAAGAAACTGGAGCATTAGCAGCATAACAGTACACCTGAAAGCTCTAGAATAAAATGAAGCAAATACACCCAAGAGGAGTAGACAGCAGGAAATAATTAAACTCACTGCTGAAATTAAATAAGTAGCCACAAAAAGAACCTTAGAAAGAATCAACAAAACCAGCAGTTGGTTCTTTGAGAAAATCAACAAGATAGATAAAACCCTAGCCAGACTAACCAGAAGACACAGAGATAGTATCAGAATTAATAAAATCGGAAATGAAAATGGAGACATAACAACAGAAACCAAGGAAATTAAAAAAATTTATCAGATCCTACTATAAAAGCCTATACTCAACAAAACTGGAAAATCTGGATGAAATGGACAATTTTCTAGACAGACACCAGATGCCAATGTTAAATCAGGATCAAGTAAATCATCTAAATAGCCCCATAATCCCTAAAGAAATAGAAGCAGTCATTAAAAGTCTCCCAACCAATAAAAGCCCAGGACCAGATGGGTTTAGTTCAGAATTCTATCAGATCACCAAAGAAGACTTAATATCAATACTCTTCAAACTATTCCACAAACTAGAAACAGAAGAAACACTACCCAGTTTCTTCTACGAAGCCAAAATTACCCTTATAACTGAACCACACAAAGACCCAACAAAGAAGGAGTACTTCAGACCAATTTCCCTTATGAATATTGATGCAAAAAAACTCAGTAAAATTCTCACAAGCTGAATCTAAGAATACATTAAAGCAATCATTCATCATGATCAAAGTAGGCTTAATCCAAGGGCTGCAGGGATGTTTCAATATATGGAAATCCATCAATGTAATCCACTACATAAACAAATTCAAAGAAAAAAATTACATGATCATTTCATTAGATGCTGAGAAAGCATTTTGTCAAAATGGGACTTCATAAAATTGCAAAGCTTCTGTAAGGCAAAGGACACTGTCAATAGGACAAAATGGCAAACAACATATTGGGAAAAGATCTTTACCAATCCTACATCTGATAGAGGGCTAATATCCAAAATATACAAAGAACTCAAGAAGTTAGACTACAGAGAACCAAAATACTCAATTAAAAATGGGGTACTGAGCTAAACAAAGTATTCTCAACTGAGGAATACCGAATGACTGAGAAGTACCTAAAGAAATCTTCAGCATCCTTAGTTATCAGGGTAATGGAAATCAAAACAACTCTGAGATTCTACCTCACATCAATCAAAATTTCAAGATCAAAAACTCAGGAGACAGCAGAGTCTGGTGAAGATGTGGAGAAAGAAGAATACTTCACCATTGTTGGTGGATTGCAAGCTGGTACAACCACCTTGGAAATCAGTCTGGTGGTTCCTCAGAAAATTGGACATAGTACTACCAGAGGACCCAGTTATACCATCCCTGGACATATTCTCAGAAGATGCCCCAACATGTAATAAGGACACATGCTATACTATGTTTATAGCAGCTATCTTTATAATAGCCAGAAGCTGGAAAAAACCCAGATGTCCCTCAACAGATGATTGGATAGAGAAAATGTGGCACATTTCACAATGGAATACTACTCAGGTATTAAAAATGTCAACTACATAAATTTTGGAGGCAAATTGATGGAACTAAAAAAATATGCTGAGTGAGGTAACCCATAAGGACATACTTAGTATATACTCTCTGATAATAGCTCAAAAGTGCATAATATCCGTGATTCAACTCACAGACCATTTTGAGTTTTATAAAAACACAGACCATTTTGAGCTTTATAAAAAGCTCAATGAGCCGGACGTGGTGGCACACGCCTGTAATCCCAGCACTTGGGAGGCAGAGGCAGGCAGATTTCTGTGTTCGAGGCCAGCCTGATCTACAGAGTTCCAGGACAGCCAGGACTACACAGAGAAACCCTGTCTCAAAAAACCAAAAAAAAAAAAAATGCTCAAGAAGAAACACCATAGTGGGATGCTTTAGTGCTTCTCTGAAGGGGGATCAAAATACTCACAGGAGAAAATATGGAGACTAAGTGTGAAGCAGACACTGAAGGAAAGGCCATCCAGGGACTGCCCTACCTGGGGAATCCATCGCAAATACAATCACCAAATCTGAAAGGTATTGTGGATGCTGGGAAGTGCTTGCTGACAGGAGTCTGATATGGCTGTCTCCTGAGAGGCTCTGCCAGTGCCTGACATTACAGAGATGGACTGAGTGTGGTCTTTGATGGAGTAGTTCGAGAAGAGACTTAAGGAGCTGAGGGGGGTTGCAACCCCATGGGGAGAGCAACAGTGTTAACAAGCCAGACCTGTCTCCCTTTGTCCCCCCTCCCAGGGACTGGACCACCAACCAAAGAATACACATGGAGGGACCCATGGCTCTGACTGCATATGTGGCAGATCCTTGTTGGACATCTGTGGAGCAGTGGCTCTTGTGTCTGAGGGTGTTCTATGCCCCAGTATAGGGGAATGCCAGAGCAGGCAGGAGGTAGTGGGTGGGTAGGTGGGGGAGCACCATCATAGAAACAGGGGGAGGGGATAGAGAGTTTCTAGAAGAGAAACCTGGAAAGAGGATAACATTGAAATGTAAATAACGAAAATATCTAATAAAAGGAGAAAACAGGAAAAAACTGAGGACACTTCAGGAAATTCATGGGAGTGAAGATTTGAAGGATAAGACTCTAAAATCTCAGGCAACAAAAGAAAAGAAGGCAAAGGGTCTCTCTACATTTGGTCTGCAAGGTTCTCCATCCAGAGAAACAATCAACAGGGAAGCAGGAGCCTACAGGGGACAGCAAATATGGTTGGGTTACTTGTTTTCACTATTCTTCTAACAAGGGATTAAAATCTTCATTAGGTTTCTGAGAGAGAGAGAGAGAGAGAGAGAGAGAGAGAGAGAGAGAGAGAGAGAGAGAGAGAGAGAGAGAGACACTCTCCTTCCTTCTTCTTGGGCATCATTTGATATGTGAATTGTTTCTTCAGTATTCCAAGCTTCTGGGCTAATATCCACTTATCAGTGAGTGCATACCATGTGATTGGGTTACCTCACTCAGGATGATATTTTCTAGTTCCACCCACTTGCCTAAAAATTTCATGAATTCATTGTTTTTAATAGCTGAGTAGTATTTCATTGTGTAAAAATATCACAATTTCTGTATCCATTCCTGCATTGAGGGACATCTGGGTTCTTTCCAGCTTCTGGCTATTATAAATAGGGCTGCCATGAACATAGTAGAGCATGTGTCCTTATTACATGCTGGGGAATCCTCTGGGTATATGCCCAGGAGTGGTATAGTGGGGGTCCTCCAGTAGTATCATGTCCAGTTTTCTGAGGAGCCTCCAGACTGATTTCCAGAGTGGTTGTACCAGCTTGCGATCCCACCAACAAGAGGAGTGTTCCTCTTTTTCCACATCCTCGCCAGCACCTGCTGTCTCCTGAATTTTTGATCTTAGCCAATCTAACTGGTGTGAGGTGAAATCTCAGGGTTGTTTTGATTTGCATTTTGCTGATGACTAAGGATGTTGAGCATTTCTTTAGGTGCTTCTCAGCCATTCAGTATTCCTCAGGTGAAAATTCTTTGTTTGGCTCTGTACCCCATTTCTTAATAGGGATATTTGGCTCTCTGGAGTCTTAACTTCTTGAGTTCTTTGTGTATCTTGGATATTAGTCGTCTATCAGATGCAGTGTTGGTCAAGATCTTTTACTGTTGAGAATTGTTTTAGCTATCCTGGGCTTTTTGTTAATCCAGATGAATTTGAGAATTACTCTTCCTAACTCTATGAAGAATTGAGTTGGGATTTTGATGGGGATTGCATTGAATCTGTAGATTGCTTTTGGCAAGATGGCCATTTTTACTATATTAATTCTGCCCATCTATGAGCATGGAAGATTTTTCCATCTTCTGAGGTCTTCTTTGATTTCTTTCTTCAGAGACTTGAAGTTCTTGTCATACAGATCGTTCACTTGTTTGGTTAGAGTCACACCAAGATACTTTATATTGTTTGTGGCTATTATGAAGGGTCTCATTTCCCTAATTTATTTCTCAGCCTGTTTATCCTTTGAGTATAGGAAGGCTACTGATTTGAGTTAATTTTATATTTGGCCCCTTTTCTGAAGTGTTTTATCAGCTGTAGGAATTCTCTGGTGGAGTTTTTGGGGTTGCTTAAATATACTATCATATCATCTGCAAATAGTGATAATTTGATTTCTTCCTTTCCATCTCTATCCCTTTGACCTCCTTTTGTTATCTAATTGCTCTAGCTAGAACTTCAAGTTCTATATTGAGTAAATATGGAGAAAGAGAGGGCAGCCTTGTCTAGTCCCTGATTTAGGTGGGATTGCTTCAAGTTTCTCTCCATTTAGTTTGATGTTGGCTACTTGTTTGCTGTATATTGCTTTTTCTATGTTTAGGTATGGGCCTTGAATTCCTGTTCTTTCCAAGACCTTTAACATGAAAGGATGCTGAATTTTATCAAATACGTTTTCAGCATCTAATGAAATAACCATGTGGTTTTTATCTTTGAAATTGTTTATGTAGTGGATTACATAGATGGAATTCCATATATTTAACCATACCTGCATCCCTGGGATGAAGCCTACTTGATCATGGTGAATGATCATTTTCATGTGTTCTTGGATTCGGTTGGCAAGAATTTTATTGAGTATTTTTGCATCGATATTCAAAAGGGAAATTGGCCTAAAGTTATCTTTCTTTGTTACATCTTTGTGTGGTTTTGGTATCAGTGTGATTGTGGCTTCATAGAAGGAGATGGGTAGTATTCCTTCTGTTTCTATTTTGTGTAATAATTTGAAGAGTATTGGTGTTAAGTCTTCTTTGAAGATCTGATAGAATTCTGCACTAAAACCATCTGGTCCTGTGCTTTTTCTGGTTGGGAGACTGTCAATGACCACTTCTAATTCTTTAGGGCTTTTAGATGGCCTATCTGATCCTGATTAAACTTTACTAAACCATAAGGCACACATCATGCCCCACACAATAATTGTGGGTGATTTCAACACCCCACTCTCATCAATGGGCAGATCGGGGAAACACAAACGAAGCAGAGACACAGTAAAACTAACAAAAGTTTTGGACCAAATGCATTTAATAGATATCTATAGAATCTATTACATCCTAAATCTAAAAGAATATAACTTCTTCTTAGCACCTCATTGAACCTTCTCCAATACTGATCATATAATTGGTCATAAAACAGACCTCAACAGATATAAGATGATTGAACAAATCCCATGCCTTCTATCAGATCACTATGGAGTAAGGGTGGTCTTCAATAACAGAAAGTCCACATACATTTGTCATCTGACAAACACTCTATTCAATGATAACTTAGTCAAGGAAGAAATAAGGAAAGAAATAAAAACCTTTTTAGAATTTAATAAAAATGAAGGCACAACATACTCAAATTTATGGAACACAATGAAAGCAGTGCTAAAAGAAAAACTCATAGCTCTGAGTGCCTCCAAAAAGAAGCTGGAGAGAACACACACTAGGAGCTTAACAGCACACCTGAAAGATTTATAACAGAAAGAAGCAAATACACCCAAGAGGAGTAGAAGGTGGGAAACCATCAAACTCAGGGCTGAAATCAACCAAGTAGAAACAAAAAGAACTATACAAAACAAAATCAGGAGCTGGTTCTTTGAGAAAATCAACAAGATAGATAAACCTTTTTCCAGACTAAATAGAGGGCATAGAGACAGTATCCAAATTAACAAAATCAGAAATGAAAAGGGAGAAATAACAACAGAAACTGAGGAAATTAAAAAAAAATATCCTACTACAAAAGCCTATACTCAACACAACTGGCAAATCTGGATGAAATGGATAATTTCCTAGAGAGATACAACTACTAAAGTGTTTGTCTTTGACACTGAGATGCATTTCTTGTATGCAACAAAATGTTGGGTCTTGTTTATGAATCCAGTCTGTTATTGTAGAGGACCTGGGTTCAATTCCCGGTATCCACATGATGGCTTATAACTACCTGTAACTCCAGTTCACAGGGATCTCAATCCCTCTTCTATAAACTCTCCAGAGGCATCAGGCAGGCATTGGTTGGTGGTCCAGTCCCTGGGAGTTGGCAGGAGAGGGGGGGCAAGTCTGGCCTGTTGACACCATTGCTTCCCACATGGGGCTGCGACCCCCTTCCCAGTTCCTTCAGTCTCTTCTCCAACTACTCTATTAGAGACCACACTCAGTTCAATGCATGGCGGTGAGCATCCAACTCTATATTTGTCAGGCTCTGGCAGAGCCTCTCAGGAGACAGCCACATCAGGCTCCTGTCAGCAAGCTCTTCCCGGCATGGCATCCACAGCAACTTCCAGGCTTGGTGATTGTATTTGGGATGGATTCCCAGGTGGGTAGTCTCTGGATGGTCTTTCCTTCAGTCTTTGCTCCACAATTAGTCTCCCTATTTTCTCCTGTTTGTATTTTGTTCCCCCTTCTAAGAAGCACTGCAGCACCCACATATTGGTCTTCCTTCCTCTTAAGCTTCATAGGGTCTGTGAATTGAATATTGGGTATTCAGAGCTTCTGTGCTAATATCCACTTATCAGTGACTGCATTTCATATGAGTTCTTTTGTGAATGAGTTACCTCACTTAGCATATTTTCCAGTTCCAACCATTTGCCTAAGAATTACATGAATTCATTGTTTTAAATGGCTGAGTAGTATTCCATTGTGTAAATATATCATAGTTTCTGTATCCATTTCTCCATTGAGGGACATCTGGATTCTTTCCAGCTTCTGGATATTATAAATAAGGCTGCTATGAACAGAGTGGAGCATGTATCCTTATTGCATGCTGGGGAATCCTCTGGGTGTATGCCCAGGAGTGGTATGGCTGGGTCCTCTGGAAGTATCATGTCCAGTTTTCTGACTCAGCCATTCGAAGTTCTTGAGGTGAAAATTCTTTGTTTAGCTCTGTACCCCATGTTTAATAGGGTTATTTGGTTCTCTGGGGTCTAACTTCTTGAGTTCTTTGTATATATTGGATATTAGCCCTCTGTCGGATGTGGGGTTGGTGATCATTTCCCAATTTGTTGGTTGCTGTTTTGTCCTTCTGACAGTGTCCTTTGCCTTACAGAAACTTTGTAATTTTATGAGGTCCCATTTGTCAATTCTTGATCTTAGAGCATAAGCTATTGGTGTTCTGTTCAGGAAATTTCCCCCTGTGCCCATGTCCTTTAGGGTCTTCCCCAGTTTCTTTTCTATTAGTTTCAGTGCGTCTGGCTTTATGTGTAGGTCCTTGATCCACTTGGAGTTGATCTTAGTACAAGGTGATAAGAGTGGGTCAATTCGCATTCTTTTGCATGTTGATCTCCAGTTGAACCAACACCATTTGTTGAAAAGGCTATCTTTTTTCCACTGGATGGTTGTGGCTCCTTTATCAAAGATCAAGTGACCATAACTCTGTGGGTTCATTTTTTGGTCTTCAGTTCTATTCCATTGATCTACTTGCCTGTCCCTGTACCAATACCATGCAGTTTTTTAACACAGTTGCTCTGTAGTACTGCTTGAGGTCAGGGATATTGATTCCCCCAGAAGTCCTTTTATTGTTGAGAATAGTTTTAGCTATCCTGGGTTTTTTGTTACTCCAGATGAATTTAAGAATTGCTCTTTCTAGATCTATATAGAATTGATTTGAGATTTTGATGGGGATTGCATTGAATCTGTAGATTGCTTTTGGCAAGATGGCTATTTTTACTATATTGATCCTGCCAATCCAAGAGCAAGAAACATTTTTTCCATTTTCTGAGGTCTTCTTTGATTTCTTTCTTCAAAGACTTGAATTTCTTGTCATACAGATCTTTCACTTGTTTGGTAAGAGTCACACCAAGATACTTTATATTGTTTGTGGCTATTGTGAAGGGTGTTATTTCCCTCATTTCTTTCTCAGCCTTCTTGTCCTTTGAATATAGGAAGGCTACTGATTTGCTTGAGTTGATTTTATAACCAGCCACTTTGCTGAAGTTGTTTATCAGCTGTAGGAGTTCTCTGGTGGAGTTTTTTTGGGTCGCTTAAGTATACTATCATATCATCTGCAAATAATGATAGTTTGACTTTTCCTTCCCAACTTGTATCCCTTTGACTTCCTTATATTGTCTAATTGCTCTAGCTAGAACTTCAAGTACTGTATTGAAAAGATATGGAGAGAGAGGGCAGCCTTGTCTAGTCCCTGATTTTAGTGGGATTGCTTCATTTTAACTTGAGTTATTTGGTTTGTTGATGTCTAATTTCTTGAGTTTTTAATATATTTTGAATATACACTCTCCGTTGGATGTAGGGTTAGTGAAGACCATTTCCCATTCTGTAGGGTGCGATTTTGTACTAATGATGGTGTCCTTTGCCTTAAGGAAGCTTTTCAGTCTCATGAGGTCTGGATATCCCCGAGCTTCCTAGTCTACCCTTTTCCATGACCATTTCCCCTTCCCTTCTATATTCACTCTTGCACATGTTCCTATTTGAGCAATTAGTAATTTAACTGCCTATTTACAATGAAATGACAGCATCAAGAAACAGAGATGAAATCATGTTCTAATAAGAAAATATAAGCTACAGGGATCACTGATACACACTTACCAGAGGATGCCACAGGTTAATGCCTTTTAGTTTTCAGAATTTCATTTCAGTACAGATCCTGCCTTTCAGAAGTGTTTGTACCAGTGCAGTACAGCAATAGTGGAAAGCCTTTGTTAGGAGTATTGGCAGTTCCTATTGATTAGCATCTTGACTTTAGAAACATGCCACTATAACATGTGAACATAGAGGTGAAATCTTTAGAACCGCCTCATGTCTCCTTGCTGACATGGGTGCCATATTGCCAACACTTCCACTTGCTTCCCTTCCCAAATCTGTGGGTGGGTCATGAACAATTACTTCATGGCTGTGTGCAGCCTGCAGGCCTTCTGTTGTGTAGGCCTGCTGTAGACATTGCTCTTTAATTGAGCAGAAAAGTTGCTGCACTGGCTTCTTTCCCATTTCAAAAAGCCGAGTACTTGTAGCACCAGCATTTCCGGTGTATGCCAACTCAAGAGCAAGCATCTAGGATTGGAAATCCAACTAGGGGCTGTGTATGCTGGCAACTTCATCTGCATTTCCATTACTGGGGTTGATCCCAGTTATAGTTGTAAGGAGGCATCTTTCTGAGAGTGGATTAATACGCATTTACTGGTGCTGGAAACTCAATAGATGTCAGCTGCATTTAGAGTCCCATACAAGATGACTTTAATTAAAGTTTTGGTAATTACTCAGAAAAGAATAATAGAACACATTTGGGGGAAATGGTTTCAATGAAAGATCTTGGGATGTATGGCTGGCAGATGCCCTCTCTATCTCTTCCACCCCTACCCAGAATGTTACAGATAAGACCAAAAGTAATCTTTTAACAATGTATGTTAAAAATAGCATAGGTGACTTATTTACCTGTTGTTCTTAATGCGCATTAGATACAAATAAAATAGTTTTGATAGAAACAAATATTGTTCTATTTGCTTACGTAGCTATGTTTTATGGTTTAACTTTAAACCCTGAAGACAGGAAGTGGAGATAAAAATCTAGCAAAATAGTTTCTATGAAAAATGAAACAACTGCATATAGTGTCTTCCAAAAACTTTCTCTTAGGGCCTTTGAAAATTGCTTTGAAAGTATATAAATCATAACCATGAACTAAGAAACAAATAGTTTTTAATCTTTTGCACACTTGCGACAGTAACATTGTCTTCATTTGTGCTGTTTCAGGTCAATATGACTTTCACTAGAATTAAAGTTGCTAACACCACAATTTTGATAGTGTCTACGTGACTATCTAATTATGTTGCTATAAACAGCTCTAATGCTACATTTTCACTGAGTGTGATGTGCCTTCTGTTAGTGTTGGCATTTAAGCAACCTTGCTTTCAGTTTCCCTGTTGTGTATACAGTGTAAAGTATTCCCACCTGAGCTTTCCCCAAAGTTTCATTTGGTAAACAGAACATGATTTGAAAGATGTTTTTGTTTTATGTTGCCCAAATCAAGCTTTGCTTTGAATCAAGTCAAATGACGAAAACATAGTCCAGCTTTCTCCCCAGCAGAATGCAATTACCTCTAAGGCCGATGGTCAAAAGAGAAACTAATTGAGAACACTTGTATTTGTTTCCAGTTAGCAAAGATTCTTATTAAGAATGTCCACTTTTTAAATTCAGCAAGGCTTGTTTATGCTTAGTAAATGAAAAGGTAGGAGTTGTGAAAGGCAAGTGTGCTGGTTATCTACTCCTCATGGGGCTCTACCACTGCAGCACTCACATGAAGTAATAATGAGGGACCATAAGCAAACAGTAGATGATTCATGTCAGATGCTTCTCCAGTAATGCGAGTGGGGAGCAGCAGCTGATGTATGGGATATTGAAGGCAGATTAAGTTGTTAATGTATATTAGTATATTCTTAATTTCCTTTTAATTGAAAAAGACATATTGACTTTAATTAGAACCATTTCACAGGAACTGTCAATTAGCACATGTCAAACTAGTTAATTCAGAACAGAATTCTTTTAATTAGGGTCTGCTTTCCTTTAACTATGGGGCCAATGAAATCAGCCTCTCCTTATCTAGATTTTAAATGTCTCTGAGACATATAATACAAATGTAGACTCTTATCTATTATTAGAAGCCCATATGGATAACATTAAAATGATGATGCTGGCATTGTTCAGGCTGCACAAATCAGAGTCCCTTTATGACTGCTTGAAAAAAAATTGCTTTGAACAAAGACCAGTTTAAATACCAGATTTATCCTACTTTAAAGAGACTACAAAATTTATGACATTCATGTTCGCATTTAAAGTATTATTTAATACGTCTGCTCAAATAAATGGGCCTATTCAAACGTTTTGTGTGTTCTATCAGCCGAAGACACATAAAGCATTGTCAATCCATGCAGCAACATTTTTCCCTTAAATGAACTGTAATCAAAAAGGGAAAACAGACTGGGTGAATTTTTTGGCATAACATAAAAATAGCATTGTTAACTTTCATTGCCTCCAAAGATTTAATACCAATAATTGATACAGCGACTTAAAGCACTAGTGGTGAGATGGTGTGGTCTTTGTTTCTCAGACAGTGTAAAACCTGAAGCTTGGCTATCACTTAATGCAATGATGTGGAATTACAGCATTTTAGTTACAGTTGGCGTGAGGTGCATGCGCTGGCTTGGTGGGACAGGGCTGGGCAATGTTCGTCTACAGTAAGAATGCTCAAGATTAAGAGAGGAGAACTAAGTGGTATAGAAAAGGGACATTTATGTGAAATTCAGTTTTATTTATCACCTGAGGCTTAGCAACTGTTTTACTGAGTTACAGTGAGTGAAGATTCCAGAGGGTAATGAAATGAATATTTAATAATCTAACCTCTGGATTCTAAAGAGTTATCTAGTAAGACGCGTGCTCATCTGGTAGCAAAGATTTAACTGAGTGTTGGCAGTAAGCAGGGTTTACTGTCAGTGGCTGCTCCTCTAGTCCACTAAATGAGAGCTACTCAAGTTGTTTTTTTCCACAGTGAAGACAATGAAGCCAACAAATGAGCAGCAGAAAAGGTTTCCTCAAGTGCCCTTTGTTTGCTTCTGGTGTTGACCCCTTCTTCTGGACTGTTTTCATGGTACAGAGCCTATGCCACGGCATATCCCCTCTTTTGACTCCGTCCAAGTCTGTAGCTTTTGCTTCTTTTTCTTGGTATCATATAAGTCTTTCAGTGTGTGGTAAAACTATTTGTGCGTGCATGTACCAAAGTGTATTCTTTTCCCTCAATATTTTGTATACATTATTTTATGATAAATTTGATGTATTTGAGAAATTTATATGGAAAATTAATATTCATTCCATATATATATGTATATATATATATGCATGGCTGACATTTTTAAGTGGGATTTATTCTCTACTGTGGACTAATTCCATGTGTGTTTATAAAATTCATAGGTTGAAATTGAACCACAAGTATATCTGTATTTGACCCTTAGGAGAAAGCCGGCGCCCTCATAATGAATTTAGCGGCCTTATAGAGAGACTCTGGAGCAGCAGTTCTCAGCCTTCCTAGTGCTGTGGCCCTTTAGTGCAGTTCCTCTTGTTGTAGTGACCCCCAACCATAAAATACATTTATTGCTACTTCACAACTGTAATTTTGATATTGTTATGAATTGTAATGTAAATATCTATGTTTTCTGATGATCTTGGGTGTCTCCATAAGGGATTGCAGTCCACAGGTTGAGAACTACTGCTCTAGAGAGATGCTGTTTCTTTCTGCCATTTGAGGACACATAAGAAAATGATATCTTATGCTTCTGAAATCTCAATTTTAGCCTTCCCAGGCTCCAGAACTGTGCAGAGTAAATGTCTGGATCAATCTCACTAGCCTAACACAGGGCCAGTGAGATGGTTTAGCAGGTGAACATTTTATTTCCAAGTCTAATAACCTGAATTTTATTTCTGGAACCTTCATGGTGGAGAAAACATGGTGGAGACACAATACACACATGTAACTCCACCACACCATGCTCACATGAATGCACCTTTATAAACTAATAAACACACAATAAAAAACAAGCAGACAAACCCACAGCAGATCACACATATTGGCAAGAGTGAGAGGAGGAACTGAAGACCATAACTAATGAGCTACTGACATGATTTCACAATTATTGTTCTGTTTTTCTTTATGTACATATTTGTGATCCATTTAAAAAATTAGAAGTTTTTTTGTAAAATTATAAATGCATCAAGGTTGACAATTTTGTATAACTGAAGCTTAAAGAACATAATACTGAAAAATTGGATACATTTTATAATAAGTTTAATTCAAAAAATTAATGGTTTCTTTGATTCTATTCATAAATTGATGCTGATTAAGAATCTCAGGCAAAAAGAAAAACCCTCAGGCAATACTAATCTAATTTATATATGTTTTAGCTATATGTCTACATGAACTATATGATTTGTAATTATATAAAAATATACAGCTTATAGATTAGTTTCATTTAAACTCAAAGTAAATGTCCCCTCCATCCCCAACATACAATACAAAGGGAGGCATCCCAGACTGGACTTTTGTTTAATAGCTTATGGGTTTGGGGAGGAGCATTATTCCTCTGTGTAAGGTAATTATAATTAAAATATTTTGGGGATATGCTTTGTAGGAAGCTTATGAAAAGTAGATTTTCCCTTGGTCTTTACAAACGCACTCAGTATTTCAAATGCCCTGCTTCTCTCCTCTGCTGTACAAACCTCCTGGCTTATTATCCTTTCTGCCCTTTTATTTTATTTTATATTATTTTTTTTTTGTTTTTTTTTTTTTTTGTTTTTTCGAGACAGGGATTCTCTGTGTAGCCCTGGCTTTCCTGGAACTCACTTTGTAGACCAGGCTGGCCTCGAACTCAGAAATCCGCCTGCCTCTGCCTCCCAAGTGCAAGGATTAAAGGTGTGCACCACCACGCCTGGCTTTTATTTTATTTTTAATGGCTAAAAAACATATTTATCAACTATCTACTATTTTTAGGAACCTTGACTTTATTGAAAATTTTAGATTTATTTATTTATTTTATTAGATACATTCTTTATTACATTTCAAATATATCCCCTTTACTCTTTCCCCTCTAAAGCCCCTTATCCCATATCCCTCCCCATGCTCACTAACTCACCCCCTCCTGATCCCCTGTCCTGGCATTCCCCTACACTGGGGCAATGAGCCTTCACAGAACCCAAGGGCCTCTCATTGATGTACAACAAGGCCATCTTCAGATGTATATGTGGCTGGAGCCTTCCATGTGTATTCTTTGGTTGGTGGTTTAGCCCTTGGGAGCTCTGGTGGTACTGGCTGGTTCATATTGTTGTTCCTCCTATGGGGCTGCAAACCCCTTCAGCTCTTTGGGCCCTTTCTCTAGCTCCTCCATTGGGGACCCTGTGCTCAGTCCAATGGTTGGCTGTGAGCATCCCCTTCTGTATTTGCCAGGCACTGGCAGAGCTACTCAGGAGACAGCTATATCAGGCTCCTGTTAGCAAGCAATTATTGGCATCCACAATAGTGTCTGGGTTTGTTAACTGTATATGGAATGGGTCTCTGGATGGTCTTTCCTTCAAACTCTGCTCCACACTTTGTCTCTGTATCTCCTCCCATGGGTATTTTGGTCCCCCTTATAAGAAGGACAGAAGTATCTACACTTTGGTCTTCCTTCTTCTTGAGCTTCATGTGGTCTGTGAATTACATTTTGGGTATTCCTAGCTTCTGTGATCTTTTGTGATTGGGTTATTTCACTGGGTTATTTCATATTTTCTAGTTCCATCCATTTGCCCAAGAATTTCATGAATTCATTGTTTTTAATAGTTGAGTAGTATTTCATTGTGTAAATGTATTTTCTATATCCATTCATCTATTGAAGAACATTTGGATTGTTTCCAGCTTCTGGCTAAATAAGGGTGCTATAGTGGATCGTGTGTCGTTATTACATGTTGGCACATCTTCTGAGTATATGCCCAGGAGTGGTATAGCTGGATCCTCAGGAAGTACAATGTCCAATTTTCTGAGGAACTGCCAAACTGATTTCCACAGTAGTTGTACCACCTTGTGATCCCACCAGCAATGAAGGAGTGTTCCTCTTTCTTCACATCCTCACCAGCATCTGCTGTCACCTGAGTTTTGATCTTAGTCATTCTTTTTTTTTCTTTTTCTTTTTCTTGGATATATTCTATATTTACAATTCATTTCCCTTTTTCTGGTTTCCCATCCCCAAGGGTCCCACATGCCCTTTTCCCTCCCCCTGCTCCCTCATCCACCCCCTCCCACCTCACTGTTCTTGTACTCCCCCACAATGATGCTTTGGTCCATTCTAGCTCCAGTGTCCACTCCTTTCTTCTTGTCAGACCTCACTTGGTATGTGATTTATGTCTTTGGTGTTCCAAGATTCTAGGCTAATATCCACTTATCAGTGACTGCATACCATGGGTATTCTTTTGAGACTGGGTAACCTCACTTAGTATGACGTTCTCCAGCTCCATCCATTAAGAATTTCATGAATTCATTGTTTCTAATGACTGAATAGTACTCCATTGTGTATATATACCACATTTTTTGTATGCTGTTGAGGGACATCTGGATTCTTTCCAGCTTCTGGCTATTATATATAAGGCTGCTATGAACATAGTGGACCATGTATCCTTATTGCATGCTGGGGAATCTTCTGGGTATATTCCCAGGAGTGGTATGGCTGGGTCCTCCGGAAGTATCACGTCCAGTTTTCTGAGGAACCGCCATACTGATTTCCAGAGTGGTTGTACCAGCTTGCATTCCCACCAGCAGTGGAGGAGTGTTCCTCTTTCTCCACATCCTCGCCAACACACTGATGTGAGATGAAATCTCAGGGTTGTTTTGATTTGCATTTCCCTGATAACTAAGGATTACAGATATATTCCTCAGCTGAAAATTCCTTGTTACCCATTTTTGATAGTTATTTGGTTCTCTGGAGTCTAACTTCTTGAGTTCTTTATATATTTTGGATAGTAGCCCTCTATTGGATATAAGATTGGTAAAGATCTTTTCCCAATTTGTTGGTGGCCATTTTGTCCTATTGATAGTGTACTTTGCCTTACAGAAGCTTTTCAATTTTATGCAACCCCATTTGTCAATTCTTGATCTTAGAGCATAAGCTATTGGTGTTCTGTTCAGGAAATATTCCCCTGTGCACTTTCAAGGCTCTTTCCCACTTTCTTTTCTATTAGTTTCACTGTATCTGGTTTTATGTGGAGGTCCTTGATATACTTGAACTTGAGCTTTGTACAAGGAGATAAGAATGGATCTATTTGAATTCTTCATGATGTTGAGTGCCAGTTGAATCAGCACCATTTGTTGAAAATCCTGTCTTTTTTTTCCACTGGATGGTTTTAGCTCCTTTGTCAACAATCAAGTGACCATTGGTGTGTGGGTTCATTTCTGGGTCTTCAATTCTATTCCATTGATCTACCTGCCTGTGACTGTACCAATACCATGCAGTTTTTTTTAACACTATTTCTCTGTAGTGTAGCCTGAGGTCCAGGATTGTGATTCCATCAGAAGTTCTTTTATTGTTGTGAATAGATTTTGTAATTCTCGTTTTTTTCTTATTTCAGATGAATTTGAAAATTGCTCTAACTCTATGAAGAAATGAGTTGGAATTTTGGTGGGGATTGAATTGAATCTGTAGATTGGTTTTGGCAAGATGGCCATTTTTACTATATTAATCCTGCTGATCCATGAGCATGGGTCATCTTTCCATCTTCTGAGATCTTCGATTTCTTTTTTCAGAGACTTGAAGTTCTTGTCATCCAGATCTTTCACTTGTTTAGTTAGTCATGCCAAAGTATTTTATATTGTTTGTGACTATTGTGAAGGGTGTTGTTTCCCTAATTTCTGTCACAGCCTCTTTATAATTTGAGTAGAGGAAGGCTGCTGATTTGTTTGAGGTAATTTTATAACCAGCCACTTCGCTGAAGTTGTTTATCAGGTTTAATAGTTCTCTGGTGGAATTTTTAGGGTCACTTAAATATACTATCATATCATCTGCAAATAGTGATAGTTTGACTACTTCCTTTTCAATTTGTATCCCTTTGACCTCCTTAAGTTGTCTAATTGGTCTGGCTAGGACTTCGAGTACTACATGGAATAGGTATAGAGAGAGTGAAGAGCCTTGTCTAGTCCCTGATTTTAGTGGGATTGCTTCAAGTTTTTCTCCATTTATTTGGATATTGGCTAATGGTTTGCTTATATTGCTTTTACTATGTTTAGGTATGGGCCTTGAATTCCTGATCATTCCAAGGCTTTTATCCTGAAGGGTGTTCAATTTTGTCAAATTCTTTTTCTGCATCTAATGAAATGATCATGTGTTTTTTATCTTTGAGTTTGTTTATATTGTGGATTATGTTGATGACTTTCTGTATACTGAACCATCCCTGAATCTCTGGGATGAAGCCTACTTTATCATGATTGATGATTGTTTTGATGTGTTCTTGGATTCAGTTTGTGAGAATTTTATTGAGTATTTTTGCATCAATATTCATATGGGAAATTGGTTTGAAGTTCTCCTTTTTTGTTGGGTCTTTGTGTGGTTTTGGTATCAGAGTAATTATGGCTTCATAGAATGAATTGGGTAGTATTTCTCCTTTTTCTATTTTGTGGAATAGTTTGAAGAGTATTGGTATTAGGTCTTTTTTAAAGGTCTGTTAGAACTCTGCACTAAACCCATCTGCTCCTGGCTTTTTTTTAGAGGGAGACTATTAGTGACTGTTTCTTTTTCGTTAGGGGTTATGGGACTATTTAGATAGTTTATCTGATCATTATTTAAGGTTAGTATCTGGTTTTTGTCTAGAAAATTGTCCATTTTATCCAGATTTTCCAGTTTTGTTGAATATGGGCATTTGTAGTAGGATTTGATGATTTTTTGGATTTTCTCAATTTCTTTTGTTATATCTCCCCTTTCATCTCTGATTTTGTTAATTTGGATACTGTCTCTGTGCCCTCTGGTTAGTCTGGCTAAGGGTTTATGTATCTTGTTGATTTTCTCAAAGAACCCGCTCCTGGTTTTGTTGATTCTTGGTATAGTCCTTTTTGTTTCTACTTGTTTGATTTCAGCCCTCAGTTTGATTATTTCCTGCTGTCTACTCCTCTTGAGTGTATTTGCTTCCTTTTGTTCTAGAGCTTTCATATTTCCTACCAAGCTGCTATTGTATGCTTTCTACTGTTTCCTTTTGGAGGCACTCAGTGCTATGAGTTTTCCTCTTAGCACTGTTTTCATTGTATCCCATACGTTTTTGTATGTTGTGGCTTCATTTCATTAAACTAAAAAAAAGTCTTTAATTGCTTTCTTTATTTCTTCCTTGACCATGTTATTATTAAGTAGAGTGTTGTTCAGGTTCCACGTGTATGTAGGCTTTCTATTGTTTTTGTTGTTATTGAAGACCAGCCTTAATCCATGGTGATCTGATAGGATGCATGGGTTTATTTCAATCTTCTTGTATCTGTTGAGGCCTGTTTTGTGATTGATTATATGGTCAGTTTTGGAGACGGTACCATAAGGTGCTGAGAAGAAAGTATATTCTTTTGTCTTAGGATAAAAAGTTCTATAGGTATCTGTTAAATCTATTTGGTTCATAATTTCTCTTAGTTTCCCTGTTTCTCTGTTTAGTTTATGTTTCCATGATTTGTCCATTGATGAGAGTGGATGTTGGAGTTTTGAGTGAGATATTTTAAAAGGTGGAACCATATCATTCCTGAACTTGTTCCTCTAACTCTCTGCCTCAGTGGCCTGGCCAGACATGCACTAGAGATTTGTTGAGATTCACTGGTCTCGGAGCTCTAGAAATGTCTCCACCCAACTTGCTCGGTTGGCAGTGGCAAGTGCCATCTCCGTGCTTCAAATCTCCCAGGGCCTCATGAAGTACATGAGGCAAACCCACACTTACCCACTAGATCTTTCTCTCTTGAACCCAGATGAGCCACCAAGTGAAGGAAAATGCAACACAAAATTAATTCAGGAACAATGGTAACTCAATCTCTGGGTGCAACAATTAAACCTAATCTTGTAAGTCTTATTAAAATATGATCCCTGGTGGCAGAACCTTGCAGATCTGCCATGATACTAGGAAGCTCTAGCAGCCATCTTACTCTCAACTGTCCTGGTTCCAAAAGAATTAAGTCTCTCCTACTTCTTCTCTTCCTCCGTCCAAGCCTGAAGTCCCGTGTACTCACCCAGTGATTAGCTTCTTTATTCATCAGGTGATTGTTTTACAAGGACAGCACTGTGCTCATCCACAATACTTCCTCTTTTCTGTTCTAATAAAAAACAAAACCTTTCTTTCAATATAGAGCACAAGTCTTACTATTTTGTAATTTTTAAGGTTTATATAAACCTAACACTCAGCCCATCAATTTTGTCATTAAGACAGAACATTTTCATCTACCCTAAATTAAAAGACTTTATCATTCTACACCTGACTCATGTCCTGGCCTTAGATTGTAAACCATCTGAAAACAATCCTCTCAAATCTATGCTTCAAATCCCCCACGGTCTTTGTGGAGGACCTCAGGCAAACTCATGCTTGGTCACCATAACTTTCTCTCTTGAACCCAGATGAGCATGCAGGAAAACACAACACAAACATAGTTCAGAAACAATGGTAACTCAATCTCTGGGAGCAACAACTAAAAACTAATCTTACAGGCCTTATTAAAATCTGACCCCTCTGGTGGCAGATCCTTGAAGATCTGCCATGATACTAGGAAACTCTAGTAGCTACATCTTAGCCCTCTGCTGTCCCGGTTCCAAAAGGAAGTAACTCTCTCTTGCTTCCTCTCTTCCTCTGTCCAACTCCAAACTCCCTCCTATTCACCTAGTGATTGGTTCCTTTATTCATTCGGGGATTGGTTCACAAGGACAGCACCATGTCCATCCACAACATTGAGGTCTCCCACTATTATTGCGTGAGGTACAATGTGTGCTTTGAGCTTTTTAAAAGTTTCTTTTATGAATGTGGGTGCCTGTGGCGCAATTAGCTGTGCACAGACTGGTCCCATATCGAGCTCTGCCTTTGAATCCTGGAGACCTGGCAGTGCTTGTTGCTTGCAAAGGGACAACAAGGTTTTGGGCCCCTGACTCTTGTCACGGCTACAGCCTCCCACAGCCCCGCCTCCCACAGAGAGGTGTGTGGTCATCAATCACATAGGAGCAGCACCAGGCCCTCCCATATGCAAATAAGGTTTCCCCAAGTTCTCAGATCAAGCCAATGAGAAGTACCTATTGTCAGACTCTGAACCACCTCAAAACTGTATATAAGAATCCTATCCAGATTAAAGGTGTGGGAGAACTGCTCCATTATCGAGAGCTTTTGTCATAAGTGCTGTCATAACACTTGGGAAGAGGTCAGCTCTCCCAAAGCAAGGCCTGAAGCGCCTCCACACCCCTTCCTGGCTAGATGGCCTCTGGTCGGCCCAGCACAGGGAGAGAGTGGAGTAACTGAGGTGGTGGTGAAGACAGACGTGGAGTCAACTGCAGCAGCAGCTTTTGAAACTGCAGAAGTGGCTTCCCCTCCCTGCCTGCACTCCATCCCCTTTGCCGGGACAGAGATCTCAGTGGAAAGCCTCCAGTACACAGGGCCACATCTGGTGACCAACGTGGAGCTTGAATAGCAATGATTGCACCGAATGGACACCACAGATAGATGAACTCTCCAGTCCCCCAACCTCTGGAGACAAACAACCTATCTTCCCCACCTCTTCCAGGTCCCACCCCACCCCAGTCTGCTTTCAGTCAGTGCCATCAAGTGTATTTGGACAAGCTGAAGGGGCAACTGAAGCCTCCTGGCTAGAGCTACTCTCTGATGTTGGATAAAGGTCCCTCTGGCCTCTGTCTCAATTCTGACAGACCACAGTGAGTGTTGGCAAAGACTTTATCTAACTTGTCCTTAAAACAAAAAGAAAATCTGGTAAAGCAGCAGCCACTTAAAAGCCATAGGGAGGCTGCCAGTTCTTAAATCCGTGGGAAGGCTTAGTGTTTGGACCTCTGTGGAATCCCCCAAAGCCTAACATGCTAAGGGAACGTTCCCATTGGACAAGCGTTCCTCTTCTTTTCTGTCATGGCTAACTCATTATCACATAAAAAATTGCCCCAGGCCAGGGAAATATGTGCCTTACTAAAATACCATGGAATAAAAACAAGCCTCCTTGTTTTGGGAGGAAGCCCTTCGGATAGCACTATGCATGGCCAATGATAATATTTGAAGCCTGGACTCATGGATCTGAGTAGCTTCTTTCATCAAAAACAGATACTAGAAAAGGAAAAACACCCTCCAGTGATTTTTTTTTTGTCAATCTTAGCAGCAATTTGGCAATGTATAGGGACATCTAAAATAGGACAGGCTGATAGCAACACAGGTCCTGGGTCCCCTTAGTCAGATGAACCAAGGTCCTAAAAGCCACTCTATTTCAGATCTCACAAGCTTTACTCAACTAATAAGGAAAATAAAATCCATCTACCCTGCCTTTCCCCACTTCTGCCTCCTTATGCCTGGGAGGAAACCCTAAATAAACCTTCTGATCCTCCTGCCTCTCCCTCTCCCACTCAAGGGCAAGGATCCATTAAAAAAGAAAAAGAAGAAGAAGAAGGAGCTTCCACCCGCCTCTTCCCTTACTTTACCTCCCTCCATCTGACCAGAAAGTTATCTATCCTCCCTCTTCTCCAAGCTGTAGAAGTGAAATACCTTTAAAACTCATAGACAAAATCCCGCAAAACTCCAGAGTCCTTTATTCCCAACCATCTACCACCCAACAACTTTGTAATTTTTGAGACTCTCTTGCAAAAACTAACCTCATCTCCCGTGCTATTCAGGAGTCTGATATGGAACTAGAAACCCAAACCGTTCAAGCATTTCTGGTTAATATCAACCCCAGTCGAAGTAAACCCTTAATTGGTAGCAACTCCAGGCCTCAGACTTAAAAGAACTCAGGCAGATGAAGGAAGAGGGCATCCATGCACCCTGGACAAAATCTCTCCTACAGAGCCATATTACCAACCTAAACACTGCACACGATTGGAGAGATACTTGTCGGTCTGCCCTTCCTGGACCAATGTTTTTGGAATGGGAAGTCTTATTTCAAGATGAATGCCTTCAACAAGTCAGGCAAAACCAGGACCGAGGTGACACCCCCGTGGGTTTTAATGAACTCTTTGGCCAGGAAGACTCTTCTACTAGAGCACAGCAGGCAGCCCAGCCAGCAGGGTCCTATCAGCAGGTCTGTATCTCTGTAACCCAAGTTTGGGATATGTTCACTCTACCCTCAGGGTCACAAGACCCCACCTCCTCCCTGCTCTCTCTCCATCAAAAGCCTGGAAAACCCCTAACTGATTTTATTCTCAGAACTAAAATGAACCTAGAAAGAAAAATTCCCAAGCCCCCAGCCAGAGACCTCCTTCTTAAGACCATTGTATGGGAAGGCATGACCTCTGAATCCAGACTTGCCTGCCAGGGTCTCTGGCAGGAGCATCATGATAGGTGGATTGGGGCAACCAGAGATATAGGAACCGTGTTATACCAGATTATGTCCATGTCTCAGGCATGTGTAGCAGCAGTAAAAATAGAAGGAATCTGCTTCAAATGTGGAGAGGCAGGACATTGTAGGAATGAATGCCCATAAAACTCTCTCCACATAACAGATCTTAGTCCCCTTACGAAAATCTGTCCCCACTGCAGAAAAGGTTTCCACTGGAAGAGATACTGTACCACTGTATATGATAAGAATGGTAAGCCACTGGAACCTTTAAACTTCAGACGGGGCAGCCCTCAGCCCTGACAGTAAGAGGAATGACTGCTCTCATAGTCTATGGGTGTCCAGCATCTCAGAAGGCTCCTATCCAAAATTAAACATTAAAATAGATAATAAACCATTCAAGTGCTTTATTGATACTGGAGCAGACAGGACAGTTTTAAGGCAGCAAGAGATTCCATGTGACTGGCAACTAATCCCTGGGCCCCAGCTCCTAGGCATAAGGGGTACCTCTTATGTTTTTATTACCAAAAAGGCCTATAGGTGGGAAGACCTGAATGGAGCTACTGGCCTCATATTGCCCCTGGTGGCTCAAGTAGCCACCAATCTTCTAGAAAGAGATAACTTACAAGCCTTAGAGGTGGTTCTTATCACCCAACCAGAAAGAGACCACATTACAATAGAGGACATTACCTATAAAAAATAATACCCAAGGAGACCCTAAAAACCCTCCTCCAAATCACCCCCAATTCTAGGGGCCACTGTTAGATTTAGTATTCCCTGCCTTGATTGGCTCTCCAATGAAGCCATCTGGGTCTCACAGTGGCCTCTATCAATGGAGAAACTTAGAGCCCTTACACAGTTGGTAGAACAGCTGTTGCTACAACACCCCCCCTCCTCCTGAAGTCTATGGAATAGCCCTGTTTGCTATGTTAAAAAAAAAGAGCTCAGGGGGATGGAGGTTATTACAATACTTGAGGGCAGTTAACAAAACCATGTGGTTCTCAGGATCCCCACAAAGAGGGCTACCCCACATCTCAGCCATCACTGTCAATGTTCCCCTATTAGCAATAGATATAAAGGACTCTTTTTTTTCCATCCCTTTCCACCCCAAAGACTGCCAATGCTTTGCATTCTCTGTATCTCCTATTAGCAACTCTAGCCCAGCCTCATGCTATGAATGGGCTGTTCTCCCACAGGGAATGCCTAACAGTCCAATCATTTGTCAGGAGGCTGTAGCCACTGCATTAAAACCCTATTTAGACAAAGGACTCAATATATACCATTATATGGATGATATATTAACATGGGGGAGACTCTTCTCTCTTCCTCTCCCAACTAAAGGACCAGCTAATACCTTTCTTATCTGCCCTAGGATTCAAACAAGCCCCTCACAAAATCCAACTAATTCTGCCCATTGCATTTTTAGGAACAGAGATCTCCCTTAGCTCAATATGCCCCCTCAAACACACCCTTTCATTCCCTCAAAAATTAACTCTCGCCTCCCTCTAGAGTTTTCTGGGCAACCTCAATTGTCTTTGGCCCTGGCTCCTCCTTCCTACAAGCACCCTGCAACCCCTCTTCAACCTCCTGAAAGGAGATCAAAGTCCCTCCTCCCCAAGAACACTGTCCCTGGAGGCAGTCCAAGCCCTAAATTCTGTCAATGCGGTCTTAAAATATATGACCCTTGCTAGGTATGACCCAACAAAACCTATACAGCTTCTCCTCTTTAACTCCTCCCCTATACTTGTGGGAGCCCTTTACTAACCTCAGGGGGTGCTGGAATGGCTTCACACCCCAATGGGTGATGTACCCCAAATTTTAAATTAGGTAGATGCGCTTGCTAGCATGATTAGAAATGGCAGGGTTAGAGCCCTACAAACCCTAGGGAAAGAACCTGATATTCTTGTCACCCCCTTCTCCCTCTCTGACATTCAGTGGCTAATCAAAAATCACTCCCACTTTGCTATCAACTTAATAGGATTCCCAGGACAAATTGACAACCATTATCCTGACAAAAAATGGGTCTCTGTCCTCCCTTTGTTGCTATAGCTGCCCTCCAAACTATTCTCAAAAGGGCCCATAGTGGGAGCCCCTCAATATTTACCAATGGGGCAAAGAGGGGAGCTGCAGCAGTAATATACTATTTCCCTGAGGATGAACCCCTTATCGTCTGATTCAAAGAGTTACCCAATCACACTCCCCCAATATAAAGAATTATATGCTATCTATCTAGCTCTAAAAGAAGTCAAGGGCCCACTTAACCTCTTTTCAGACAGTGTATATGCTGTCAATTTTCTCCCCTAGTTGACAAGATCCTTTGTCAAACTAGACACCAACCCACTTTCCCCTCTACTCATACAGGTCTCTACCCTCCTACAGAAAAGAGCCCCCCCCCATCTACATCCAGCATGTCTGATCTCACAGTTCCCTGCCAGTTTCTATATCTGAGGGAAAAACTCGATGACCAAACCATTTATCTCATGTAATTTGAATAATCCATCATTTTAATTTGAGGCTTTGCCTACAAAAAATCTGCATAAAAATTACAGGATTGCTAATTATGTGCTTTGTGATCTTAGAAAAGTTCGCTAATGTCTCTGAGTTGCTGTTCTGGCCTTTGATGAGGGTGGAGGTAGGAGGTGGACTAGGGCACACTGTGGAGGGGTTTCAGGCACTATGAGAATCAGTGTGGAGTCCTCAAATGAGCAAAAGCACATTGTCCAGCCATGATACTCCTGAGAGTGTATGCAAAGGCATCTGAGTCAATGAGTCAATGCATTACCAAGACACCCATACATCTGTGGGTTTTTTGTTTGTTTTTGTTTTGTGCCATTAGTAAGAACAGCTATGCTGGGCAGTGGTGGCACACACCTTTGATCCCAGCACTTGGGAGGCAGAGGCAGACAGATTCCTGAGTTGTAGGCCAGCCTGGTCTCCAGAGTGAGTTCCAGGACAGCCAGGGCTACAAAGAGAAACCCTGTCTTGGAAAAAAAAGAACAGCTAAATTATAGAATCCATCTAAATGACCACCACCAGATGAATGAATTGAAGAATGTGGTATGCATATAATGGGGTTTATTCAGGGACACAGAAAAATTGTGTCATTTTCTAGAGAGTAGAAGTAAATTAAAGATTATCACATTAAGTGAAGTAGTTCAAATCCAGAAAGATAAATATCACACAATTCCTCTCCTATGTGGAACCTAGGTTTTATATGTACACATACATAAGTATAAATGAGTATATACATACACATGTATGACTTGAAGTAGGGAAGGAGCTATTGGAAAGAAGAATCGGGCTCATTAGAGTGGGAACAATTATGAGGAATGAATATAATCAAACTTTATGGATAAATTTGAATGTATTTGAGACAGTCACCAATTTGTAAAATGAATCCATACTAATAAAACTTCTTTTAAAAATAGTTTAATAGAGGAAATTTATATATTCTGTTATTACACCTAAAATATGAATAGGACATTAAATATTTGTAAACAAAGGCACTAGGTATTTTGGTACATTTTATATAATATATGTAACAATTTTATTATACTTCTACATTTTGTTCATATTGATTTTAATGACTATACAATATTTATTTACTTATTATTTGTTTAAGAAGCTAAGCTTTGGAATTAAAACTAAAAATGTATTCTTTATTATGCCCTCTGTTTTTGTTTTTGTTTTTTTTTTGTGTGTGTGTTTTTTCCATATTAGCAGCATGTGTTAAAAGCTAAGCCTTTTGATGTTTGGAAAGCTTTGCATTTCTAATTTTATCTATCATCTATCATCTATCTTCTAATCTGTGAGACAGATTATCATTCAGTCAAGGCTAGCTTTGAATTCACTGTGTATCTAAGAGTGATCTTGATCTCCTCACCTTCCTTCCACATTCTCTCAAGTACTAAGATTACAAATGTGCACCATCATATCTGCTAACGTAAATTCTTAAGTACAGAATCACTCGGCTAAAACCAGGAACAAGCCTTGCAGACAATACTGTACCCTCCAGCTTCTTGCTACCTACAGTGAATCTGAATTCTTTGTTATTACTGTTGAGACAATCCATTGAGAGGTATCTCCTTCAAGATGTTTGAAGACAATATTCTTAAGTAGAGTTCCAGCTTTCACAGAATTATTTCAGAATTCATGTGCCAAGGTGTATTTCATACACCATCATGGCACTATGTTTGATTCCATTTACAGGGAGACATTTGACAATGAGAACATTATCCTGAAACATTCTCTCTTGGCATCTTGTTGATGGCAAATGGTGAACCAAACACAAATGGTTGCCATTTTCCTCTTTACTGGTGATGCCAAGTACCTGGATGGCAAGCTTGTGGTCTTTAGGAAGGTAAAAAATGGTATGAGCATTGTGCACATCTGGGAGTGTCTAGAGCAGCAAAAAGACTCTCCATGCTAGCTGTGGACAACCCTATCACACTTGACTTGCATGTATCTTGACCACCAAGCCTTTATCTCTGTAGCTTAGGAGAATATACTTCAAGTCTGTTTATGGTGTTCTCCAACCTTTGTGTTCTCATTGGGTTCTTTTGGTTCTGAGTTTTCCTTAGTCATTTACAAGTCTAGTTTAATTGTAGAGTTAAGTTTACTGCAATGAATAAAAACTGAACAACAAAAGTTAAACAAGGCGAGCTCGCCGGCCCCTGGACCAGCGATAGCCGTGGGCCTCCATATTGCAACCAGGACACAGCTGGAAAGGCCCAGGTAGACACCCCTTCCAGGGCTACCCTCACGGGGGGATCTGCTAGGCTCTCGGAGCCAAGCAGGCCGAGTTCCGCCTAGGTTCTGTGGGACTTCCCCGCGCCCTCTGGCTGTGCACTGAGGCAGTGGGCAGCAACCAGCTCACCAGCTCCTGGACCAGCAATAGTGGCAGGCCTCCATATTGCAACCAGGACACAGGTGGAGAAGCCTAGGTAGACAGACTCCATCAGGGGCTACAATTGCATGGGTGGCAGCGAGCTTATGATCCCTTAAAGCAGCAGTCACACATATTCACCAGTAGTCAAACAACAGGTGAGCCCAGCCTCACAGGAGATTCAAACACCAACCACTGACAACAAGGCCAACTAACACCAGAAATAACCAGATGGCAAAAGGAAAATGAAGGAACGTTACTAACAAAAGTCAAGGCAACATGACAGCATCTGAACCCAGTTCTCCAACAACAGGAAGCCCTGGAAACCCCAAAACACCAGAAAAACAAGACTTGGATATAAAATCACTGGTCAGGATGCTGGTAGCTGAACACATAGAAAAATCTCGTAAAGAAATAGAGGAGAAAATGGATCAAAAGTTAGAAGCCTTTACGAGGCAAATACAAAAATCACTTCAAGAAATTCAGGAGAAGATGGATCAAAAAGAAGAAGACAATAAGGAAGAAAGACAAAAGTCACTTAAAGAACTACAGAAGAACGTGGGCCAACAAGTAGAAGCTATGAAAGAGGAAGCACAGAAATCTATTAAAGAAATACATGAAAACACAATCAAGCAAGCGAAAGATCTGAGCACATCCATCCAGATACTAAAAACAGAAGTAGAAACAACTAAGAAATCACAGAGGGAGACAACATTGGAGATAGAAAACCTTGGGAAGAAATCAGGGACCATAGATGCAAGTATCAACAATAGAATACAAGAGATAGAAGACAGAATCTCAGAAGCCGAAGATACCATAGGAACCATTGATTCAACAGTCAAAGAAAATACTAAATGCAAAAAGGTGGTAACCCAAAACATCCAGGAAATCCAAGACACTATGAGAAGACCAAACCTAAGGATTATAGGTATAGACGAGAGTGAAGATTTACAAGTTAAAGGGCCAGCTAATATCTTCTATAAAATTATGGAAGAAAACTTCCCCAACCTAAGGAGAGAGATGCCGATGAATATACAAGAAGCCTATAGAACCCCAAACAGACTGGACCAGAACAGAAATACATCCCGTCACATAATAATCAAAACTCCAAATGTAATAAACAAAGAAAGAATACTAAAGGCAGCAAGAGAAAAAGGCCAAGTAACATATAAAGGAAGACCTATCAGAATAACACCAGACTTCTCACCTGAGAACATGAAAGCTAGAAGATCCTGGGCAGATATCATGCAAACTCTGAGAGAACACAAACTTCAGCCAAAACTACTTTACCCAGCAAAACTCTCAATCACCATAGATGGAGACATCAAGGTATTCCATGACAAAACCAAATTTGCAAGATATCTTTCCACAAATCCAGCCCTACAAAGGATAATAGGGGGAAAACACCAAGTCAAGGACAGAAACTACACCCGGGAAGAAGCAAGATAGAAACCTCCTCTCATCAAACCCAAAAGAAGATAACCTCTCAAATATAAATAAATAAATAATTAAATAAATAAATAAATAAATAAAATAATTTCAAAAATGTCTAGAGGAAATAATTAACATTCCTTAATATCTCTTAACATCAAGGGACTCAATTCCCCAATAAAAAGACATAGATTAACAGACTGGATACGGAAACAGGACCCTACATTTTGCTGCATACAGGAAACACATCTCAGTGTTAAAGACAAACACTGCCTTAGAGTAAAAGGATGGAAGACAATTTTACAAGCAAATGGTCTCAGGAAACAAGCGGGGGTAGCCATTCTAATATCAGATAAAATAGACTTCCAACCTAAAGTCATCAAAAGAGACTCAGAAGGTCACTTCTTGCTGGCCAAAGGGAAAATCCACCAAGAAGATCTCTCAATACTGAACATTTATGCTCCAAATACAAGGGCACCCTCCTTTGTAAAAGAAACGTTACTAAAGCTAAAAGCACACATTACACCTAACACAATAATTGTGGGGGACCTCAACACTCCACTCTCCTCAATGGACTGATCAGGAAAGCAGAAACTAAACAGGGACACAGTGAAACTAATTGAAACTTTGGACCAATTGGATTTAACAGATATATATATATATATATATATATATATATATATATATATATATATATATATATAGAACATTTCATCCTAAAGCTAAAGAATATACCTTTTTCTCAGCTCCACATGGTACCTTCTCCAAAATAGACCATATAATTGGTCACAAGACAGATGTCAACAAATACAAGAAGATCGGACCACCGTGGAGTAAGAGTGGTCTTCAATAACAACAAAAACAACAGAAAGCCCACATACACATGGAAACTGAACAATACTCTACTCAATGACACCTTGGTCAAGGAAGAAATAAAAAAAGAAATCAAAGACTTTTTAGAATTCAATGAAAATGAAGGTACAACCTACCCAAATCTATGGGACACAATGAAAGCAGTGCTAAGAGGAAAACTCATAGCCCTAAGTGCATCCAAAAAGAAACTGGAGAGAGCATACACTAGCAACTTAATGGCACACCTAAAAGCCCTGGAAGAAAAAGAAGTTAATTCACCCAGGAGTAGAAGAAGACAAGAAATCACCAAACTCAGGGCTGAAATCAATCAAGTAGAAACAAAGAGAACCATACAAAGAATCAACAAGACTAGGAGCTGGTTCTTTGAGAAAATCAACAAGATAGATAAACCCTTAGCCAGACTAACCAAAGGACACAGAGACAGTATACAAATTAACAAAATTAGAAATGAAAAGGGAGACATAACAACAGAAACTGAGGAAATTCAAAAGATCATCAGATCCTACTACAAAGGTCTATACTCAAAACAACTGGAGAATCTGGAGGAAATGGACAATTTTCTAGACAGATATCAAATACCAAAATTAAATCAGCATCAAGTAGATCAGCTAAATAGTCCCATAACCCCTAAAGAAATAGAAGGGGTTATAGAAAGCCTCCCAACCAAAAAAAGTACGGGACCAGATGGCTTTAGTGCAGAATTCTACCAGACCTTCAAAGAAGACTTAACACTAATACTTTTCAAACTATTCCACAAAATAGAGACAGAAGGGACACTGCCCAACTCATTCTTCGAAGCCACAATTACGCTAATACCTAAACCACAAAAAGATCCAACAAAGAAAGAGAACTACAGGTCAATTTCTCTTATGAATATAGATGCAAAAATACTAAATAAAATTCTTGCTAACCGAATCCAAGAGCACATCAAAATGATCATCCACCATGATCAAGTAGGCTTCATCCCAGAGATGCAGGGATGGTTCAATATACGGAAATCCATCAATGTAATCCACTACATAAACAAACTGAAAGAAAAACACCACAAGGTCATCTCATTAGATGCTGAAAAGGCATTCGACAAAATTGAGCATCCTTTCATGCTAAAAGTCTTGGAAAGAGCAGGAATTCAAGGCCCATACCTAAACATAGTAAAAGCAATCTACAGCAAACCAGTAGCCAACATCAAAATAAATGGAGAGAAACTTGAAGCATTCCCACTAAAATCAGGGACTAGACAAGGCTGCCCTCTCTCTCCATATCTTTTCAATATAGTACTTGAAGTTCTAGAGAGAGCAATTAGACAACATAAGGAAGTCAAAGGGATACAAATTGGAAAGGAAGAAGTCAAACTATCATTATTTGCAGATGATATGATAGTTTACCTAAGCGACCCAAAAAACTCCACCAGAGAACTTCTACAGCTGATAAACAACTTCAGCAAAGTGGCAGGTTATAAAATTAACTCAAGCAAGTCAGTGGCCTTCTTTTACTCAAAGGACAAGCAGGCTGAGAAAGAAATTAGGGAAATAACACCCTTCACAATAGCCACAAACAACATAAAGTATCTTGGCGTAACTCTAACCAAACAAGCGAAAGATCTGTACGACAGGAACTTCAAGTCCTTGAAGAAAGAAATCGAAGAAGACCTCAGAAGATGGAAAAATATTTCTTGCTCCTGGATTGGCAGGATCAATATAGTAAAAATGGCCATCTTGCCAAAAGCAATATACAGATTCAATGCGATCCCCATCAAAATCCCAACTCAATTCTTCATAGATCTAGAAAGAGCAATTCTAAAATTCATCTGGAGCAACAAAAAACCCAGGATTGCTAAAACTATTCTCAACAATAAAAGGACTTCTGGGGGAATCAATATCCCTGACCTCAAGCAGTACTACAGAGCAATTGTGTTAAAAACTGCATGGTATTGGTATAGCAACGGGCAAGCAGATCAATGGAACAGGATTGAAGACCCAGAAATTAACCCACAGACTTATGGTCACTTGATCTTTGATAAGGGAGCCACAACCATCCAGTGGAATAAAGATAGCCTTTTCAACAAATGGTGCTGGTTCAACTGGAGGTCAACATGCAGAAGAATGCAAATTGACCCACTCTTATCTCTTTGCACTAAGATCAACTCCAAGTGGATCAAGGACCTCCACATAAAACCAGACACACTGAAACTATTAGAAAAGAAACTCGGGAAGACCCTGGAGGACTTGGGCACAGGGGAAAAGTTCCTGAACAGAACACCAATAGCTTACGCACTAAGATCAAGAATCGACAAATGGGACCTCATAAAATTACAAAGTTTCTGCAAAGCAAAGGACACTGTCAGAAGGACAAAACGGCAACCAACAAAGTGGGAAAAGATCTTCACCAACCCCACATCCGACAGAGGGCTAATATCCAATATATACAAAGAACTCAAGAAGTTAGATCGCAAAGAAACAAATAACCCTATCAAAAAATGGGACACAGAGCTAAACAAAGAATTTTCACCAGAAGAAATTCGGATGGCCGAGAAACACCTTAAAAGATGTTCAACATCATTAGTCATCAGGGAAATGCAAATCAAAACAACCCTGAGATTCCACCTCACACCAGTCAGAATGGCTAAGATTAAAAACTCAAGAGACAACAAGTGCTGGCAAGGATGTGGAGAAAGAGGAACACTCCTCCACTGTTGGTGGGATTGCAAAATGGTAAAACCGCTCTGGAAAACAGTTTGGCGGTTCCTCAGAAAATTGGGCATGTCACTTCCAGAGGACCCTGGCATACCACTCCTGGGCATATACCCAGAGGATTCCCCTGCATACAATAAAGACACATGCTCCACTATGTTTATAGCAGCCTTGTTTATAATAGCCAGAAATTGGAAGGAGCCCAAATATCCCTCAAAGGAGGAATGGATACAGAAGATGTGGTATATTTATACAATGGAATACTACTCAGCAATTAAAAACAATGAATTCATGCAATTTGTAGGTAAATGGTTAGACCTGGAAAATATCATCCTGAGTCAATTAACCCAATCACAAAAGAATGCACACGAAATGCAATCACTGATAAGTGGATATTAATGAGCCCAGAAGCCCTAAATACTCAAGACACAAATAGCAAGTCAAATGATTCCCAAGAAGAAGAAAGGAGAGGACCCTGGGCCTGTAAAGATTGCATCCAGTTTAGTACAGAAACCGAGGGGGGGGAATGATTGGGGAATAGTTGGGGGGAGAGGAACTATGGGAAGTAGGGTGGGTGGGAACTGGGAAAGGGGAAAGCCTTTGGAATGTAAACATAGAATATAGAAAATAAAAATTAAAAAATAAAGTTAAACAAGGCATGGTGTATACCTTTAATAATAGCTTAATTTTGATCTTAGAGCCTGAGGCATGGATGTTTTGTTCTGGAAATTTTCCACTGTGCCAATGAGTTTGAGGCTATTTCTACTTTCTCTCTATTAGATTTTATTTTGATAGATAGATAATCTATCTATCAAATAATCTAAGATAGATTTATCTTCTATCTGGTTTTATTTTGAGGTACTTGAAATCTTTGGACTTGAGCCTTATGCAAAGTGATAAATATGGATCTATTTTCATTCTCCTATATACAGACCATCAGTTAGAGCACCATTTATTGAAGATGCTTTCTGTTTTCCACTGTATGTTTTTGACTAATTTTTTTTTTTGTCAAAGATCCATAGGTGCCCATAAGTGCCCACAGGCATATGGGTTTACTTCTGGGTCTTTGATTCTATTCCATTGATCTACTTTTCTATATCTGAAAAAATACCATGAAGGCTTTTGGTTTTTATTTTTAATCACTATTGCTTTGTAGTACAGCTTGAGCTCAGGGTTGGTGATTTCCTCCAGAAGATCTTTTATTGTTGAGACTCATTTTTGCTATTCTGGGTTTTTTGTTTTTCCATATAAAGTTGAGAATTTTTCTTTCCATGTCTGTGAACAATTGTGTTGGAATTTTGATGGAGATTGCATTGAATCTGTAGATTGCTTTTGGTAAGATGCCCATTTTCACTATGCTAATCCTATCAATCCTATCTTTCCATCTTCTGAGGTCTTCTTCCATTTCTTTTTTAATGGATTTGAAGTTCTTGTTCTACAAATCAATCACTTGCTTGGTTAAGAGGTACACCAAGATATTTTATACTATTTGTAGCTATTGTGAAGGGTGTTGTTTCCCTAATTTCTTTTTTAGCCTGTTTATCATTTGTATAAAGAAAGACTACTGATTTATGTGAGTTAATATTATATTCCACCACTTTACTGAAGTTGTTTACGAGATGTAGTACTTTTCTGGTAGAATTTTGGGGGTCACTTCTGTATACTATCATATCATCGCAAATAGTGATACTTTGACTTCTTAAACTCCAATTTGTATACCCTAGATCTCCTTTTGTTGTTTAATTACTCTACCTAGAACTTCAAGCACTATATTGGATAGATGGAGACTGAGCAACCTTGTCTTGTACCTGATTTTAGTGGGAATGCTTCTAGGTTATCTCCATTTAATTTGATGTTGGCTGATGGCTTGCTGTATCTTGCTCTTATTATATTAAAGTATGTGGCATGAATTTTTGATCTCTCCATGACTTTTAAAATGAAGGGGTTTTGTCTATTCAACATCTAATTAAATGATCATGTGGTTTTTATCCTTGAGTTTGTTTATTATGTTGATGGATTTCCATATATTGAGCCATCTCTGCATCCCTGGGAGGAAGTTTACTTGATTGTGGTGAATGATCATTTTGATGTGCTCTTTGATTGGGTTTGTGAGAATTTTATTGAGTATTTTTGCATTGATATTCATAAGTGACATTGTTCTGAAGTTCTGTTTCTTTGTTGGGTCTTTGTGTGGTTTATTTTACAGAATCATTGTGGATTCATAGAATGAATTAGGTAGTGTTCCTTCTGTTTCTATTTTCTGTAATAGTTTGAGGAGAATTGGTATTCGCTCCTTCTTTGAAGGTCTGGTAGAATTCTGGATTAAAACCATCTGGCTCTGGGGCTTTTTTGATTGGGAGGTTTTTAATGACTATTTCTATTTCCTTAGGGTTTATGGGACTATTTAGATAGTTTAACTGATCTTAATTTAACTTTGGTATGCATTTAGAAAGTCATCCATTTCATCTAGATTTTGCAGTTTTGTAGAGTATAGGCCTCTGTAGTAGGTTTTGATGATCTTTTGATTTTCCTCCATTTCTGATGTTATGTCTCTCTTTTTATTTCTTACTATGTTAATTTGGATGCTGTCTCTCTCAAAGAACCAGCTCTTGCTTTTGTTTGGCTCTTTGTTTCTTGTTTGTTAATTTCAGTCCAGCCGTGACTTTTATTCCTTCCTGCAATCTACTCCTCTTTTATTTATTTGCTTTTTGTTCTAGAACACACAGATGTGCTGTTAAGTTGTTAGTGTATGATTTCTCCAATCTCATTATGGAGGCACTCAGAGCTATGAGTTTTCCTCTTAGCACTAATTTCACTGTGTCCCATAAGTTTGGGTATGTTATACATCCATTTTCATTAAATTCTAAAGTCTTTCATTTCTTTCTTCATTTCTTCCCTGACCAAGTTATCATTGAGTAGAGTTGTACAGCTTCCATGTATATGTGGGCTTTCTGTTGTTTTTGTTGTTATTAAAGTCTAGCCTTAGTCTGTGGTGATCTGATAGTAGGCATGGGATTATCTCAATCTTCTTGTATCTGTTGAGCCTTGTTTTATGTCTGATTATATGGTCATTTTTGGAGAAGGTTCCATGATGTGCTGAGAAGAAGGTATGCTCTCTCATTTTGGGGTAAAATGTTCTGTAGATAATCTGTTACATCCATTTGGCTCATATCTTCTGTTAGTTTCATTGTGCCTCTGTTTAGTTTCTGTTTTAATGACCTATCCATTGGTGATAGTGGGGTGTCAAAATCTCCCACTATTATTGTGTGAGGTTCAATGTGTGTTTTAGGGTTTAATAAAGTTTCTACAAAGTATAAAAAGCTCCTAACCCAAAATATCCAAAATGCTGTTGCATTTGGGGCATAGATGTGCAGAATTGCGACTTCCTCTTCATGAATTTTTTCTTTGGTGGATATGAAGTGTCCTTCTCCAACTCATTTGATAATTTTGGTTGAAATTCTATGTTATTGGATATTAGAATGGCAACATCAGCTTGTTGTGTGGAAAATTTTTTCCAGGCTTTTCCTCTCAGGTAGTGTTTGTCTTTGTCACTAAGGTGTATTTCTTTTATGCAGCAAAATGTTGGATCCTGTTTATGTATCCAGTCTGTTAGCCTGTGTCTTTTAATTGGGGAATTTAATTCATTGATGTTGAGAGATATTAAAGACAGATGATTGTTAGTTCTTTTTTTTTTTTTGGGCCTGGAGTGGCATTATGTTTGTGTAACTCTCTTCTAGGTTTGTTGTGAACTGTTTAGTTTCTTATGTTTCCTTGTGTTGGAGATTTTGTTTCAGTATCCTCTGGAAGGCTGGATTAGTAGAAAGATATTGTTTAAATTGAATTGTGTCATGGAATATCTTGGTTTCTCTATCTATGATGATTGAGGGTTTTGCTGAGTATAGTATGCTGAGCTGACATTTGTTTTCTCTTAGAGTCTGAATGACACCTGTCCAGGATCTTCTGGATTTTAGAGTCTCTGTTGAGAAGTCTGTGGCAATCCTGATAAGTCTATTTTTATGTTACTTGGCCTTTTCCCCTTATAGCTTTCATTATTTTTTCTTTGTTCATTAGTTGTTTTTATTATTATGTGATGAGAGGAATTTCTTTTCTGGTACAATCTATTTTGTGTTCTATGGGATTCTTGTACATTTATAGACATCTCTTTCTTTTTTTTTTGGTATTTTTTTATTTTTATTTTCTATATTCTATGTTTACATTCCAAAGGCTTTCCCCTTTCCCAGTTCCCACCCACCATAGTTCCCATAGTTCCTCTCCCCCCCAACTGTTCCCCAATCATTCCCCCTCCCCCCTCGGTTTCTGTACTAAACTGGATGCAATCTTTACAGGCCCAGGGTCCTCTCCTTTCTTCTTCTTGGGAATCATTTGACTTGCTATTTGTGTCTTGAGTATTTAGGGCTTCTGGGCTCATTAATATCCACTTATCAGTGATTGCATTTCGTGTGCATTCTTTTGTGATTGGGTTAATTGACTCAGGATGATATTTTCCAGGTCTAACCATTTACCTACAAATTGCATGAATTCATTATTTTTAATTGCTGAGTAGTATTCCATTGTATAAATATACCACATCTTCTGTATCCATTCCTCCTTTGAGGGATATTTGGGCTCCTTCCAATTTCTGGCTATTATAAACAAGGCTGCTATAAACATAGTGGAGCATGTGTCTTTATTGTATGCAGGGGAATCCTCTGGGTATATGCCCAGGAGTGGTATGCCAGGGTCCTCTGGAAGTGACATGCCCAATTTTCTGAGGAACCGCCAAACTGTTTTCCAGAGCGGTTTTACCATTTTGCAATCCCACCAACAGTGGAGGAGTGTTCCTCTTTCTCCACATCCTTGCCAGCACTTGTTGTCTCTTGAGTTTTTAATCATAGCCATTCTGACTGGTGAGAGGTGGAATCTCAGGGTTGTTTTGATTTGCATTTCCCTGATGACTAATGATGTTGAACATCTTTTAAGGTGTTTCTCGGCCATCCGAATTTCTTCTGGTGAAAATTCTTTGTTTAGCTCTGTGTCCCATTTTTTGATAGGGTTATTTGTTTCTTTGCGATCTAACTTCTTGAGTTCTTTGTATATATTGGATATTAGCCCTCTGTCGGATGTGGGGTTGGTGAAGATCTTTTCCCACTTTGTTGGTTGCCGTTTTGTCCTTCTGACAGTGTCCTTTGCTTTGCAGAAACTTTGTAATTTTATGAGGTCCCATTTGTCGATTCTTGATCTTAGTGCGTAAGCTATTGGTGTTCTGTTCAGGAACTTTTCCCCTGTGCCCAAGTCCTCCAGGGTCTTCCCGAGTTTCTTTTCTAATAGTTTCAGTGTGTCTGGTTTTATGTGGAGGTCCTTGATCCACTTGGAGTTGATCTTAGTGCAAAGAGATAAGAGTGGGTCAATTTGCATTCTTCTGCATGTTGACCTCCAGTTGAACCAGCACCATTTGTTGAAAAGGCTATCTTTATTCCACCGGATGGTTGTGGCTCCTTTATCAAAGATCAAGTGACCATAAGTCTGTGGGTTAATTTCTGGGTCTTCAATCTTGTTCCATTGATCTGCTTGCCTGTTGCTATACCAATACCATGCAATTTTTAACATAATTGCTCTGTAGTACTGCTTGAGGTCAGGGATATTGATTCCCCCAGAAGTCCTTTTATTGTTGAGAATAGTTTTAGCTATCCTGGGTTTTTTGTTGCTCCAGATGAATGACATCTCTTTCTTTAGGTTAGGGAAGTTTTTTCCTATGATTTTGTTAAAGATGTTTTCTGGCCATTTTAGCTGGGATTTTTCATCTTCTTCTATACCTACTACTTTTAGGTTTGATCTTTTCATTGTGTCCTGAATTTTCTGGATATTTTGGATTAGGAGCATTTTACATTTTGTATTTTCTTTGACTGATGTGTCAATATCCTCTATGGTATCTTCTATGCCTGAGATTTTTTCTCCCATTTCTTGTATTCAGTTGATGATGTATGCATCTGTAGCTGCTGGTCTCTTTCCTAAGATGTAATTTCTGGGGTTTCTTCACTTTGTGTTTTCTTTATTGTTTCTATTTCCATTTTTAGTTCTTGGATATTTTATTCTATTCCTTTACTTGCTTGATTGCATTTTCCAATGGTTCTATAAGGGATTTATTTGTTTCTTCTGTAAGGGCTTCTACCTGTTTGCCTCTATTTCTTTAGGGGAATTCTTTATATCCTTAAAGGCCTGTAACATCTTCATGAGATGGGATTTTAGGTCATTATCTTACTTTTAAAGGGTGTTAGGTATCCAGGGCTTGCTGCAGTAGGAGAACTATGTTCTGATGGTGCCAAGTTGCATTGGCTTCTGTTGCTTATGATCCCACACTTACCTCTGGCCATCTGGTTCTCTCTTGGGTTGACTGACCTGGCTGTCTCTGACTGGAGCCATCTTCCTTGGAGGCAGGTAGAGCTCTGTGACCTGAGTTAGAGCTGGTCTGCTTGGAGGCCAGTCTCTGGTCACTGATCTGGCTCAGGTGGGGCAGTGGGTTGGAATGAAGGTGGAACTCAGGGGGTGGATTTGTCCCATGTCAGCTGGACCCTGTGATTGTCCCAGCTGGTATGGGTATTTGGGTATTTGGATTCTCACCTGTGTCCTTGGTTGCTGCAGACCTCCTGGGAAGCACGCAGGCTATAGTGTTTGAGCAGGTATCAGGCCACTGATCTAGTAAGGATGTCTCTTAATTTAAGGCCAGCTTGGGTCTACAAAACAATTTCCTGGCCCAGCCAGATTTACACAGTGAGATTGTTTCAGCAAAACAAAGTACCAAACAAAAATCAAGAACAATGCATTTTATAGAGTCTGTATCAGGATTTCCTTTCTCTTTTTTAGCCCACATTCCATTGTATATTTTATATTCTTTTTTTAAATCAATTCATCTGTTGGAAGGTATTTGGTGTGATTATGCCTCTATGTTATGAAAAATATTGCATGAATGGTTACATAAGTACCTGGCTTGCCTGTAACTCACTATGCAGACCAGGCTGTTTTTACACTTGATCTTAGCCAAAAGGCTGAGAAGCGATGACCAGGCTGTTTTTAAACTCGTGGTCCTACCCCAACTTCTGCCCCAGCCCTGAGTGCTGAGATAAGTGATGTACTACCATATGTGCCTTGAGGTAATGGGACTGCAAAAATAGTTTGCTGCTGCTATTATTTTTCCAGATGTTCTGGAAATATTACCTTTCATGGTTACAAGTGATTTCAGAATGGCATATATATATATATATATATATATATATATAACACCCATTCTCAAGTATTCACATATGCAACATATATTTTTTGAGAATTAACTGTGTGCAAGGTTTTGTGCTATCTGGTATAGAGGATACATATGATACAAGTCTTGGCCTAAGAAAACTTATACATGAAGGCTTTCCAAATACTGACTTCTACAGTACTGTGATTGTTGAGATCCATTTTTTCCCCTGAGAATGGGCTCCCCATATACTCTCCAGAGAATTATTTGCTCTTTCAAAAAACTTTAGGGATTGCCAGCAATAGTCCTACTAGTGAGTTACCATATCTCTCTTACATTCTTTGCATTAAAAACTATCCATTGGGGCTGGAGAGTACTCTTCTAAAACTCCCAGGGTCAATTTCTAACACATATGTGGCAGCTCAAAATTCTCTACAATACCAATTGCAGACATCTTCTGGTATTCATGAGTTCCAGGCATGCATATGGTGTACAGACACACATAGGAGCAAACACCATGCATTTAAATAGTTTTCCATTGAATACTTTTAAGTACAAATTATAAAGTATAGCAAAAGTATTTTGTTGGAATATTGATTTCATTGTAATAGTTATTTGAGATGAGAATATTGACAATAGAATATGGGGTATACCATATTTTTGTAGCAAGTGGATGGAACTTGGAAGCAAGTCAGTTATATGGTGCATTAGTCTAATGAGAACAATCTTTCCTGGGTACCTGAAGAAGATGTGTGAGGGAGGAGATGGTAAAAATATGAAAATGAGGAAGTACCTTGGAAAAGTGAAATGTGGGCTGCACAGATGAACTACCGTCTTCTTTGTGTTAGTAATGAATTTGGACAGAGCAATGGGAGAAGACCTTGAATTATATATACCGAGTGACTCAAATGATGGTTATGTATGAGATTAACTTTATCACATTTGACAGTTTTGAATTTTATTTTATAAAATCAACATAAATTATTTTTATTTATTTTGTATTTATGTGTGTGACTGAAACTAATTTAAACACAATTGTTGAAACAATGTAAGACATTTGATAAATTATTGAGATTATAAAAATATCACCTTGTATGTTATAAGCTATCTTGTAGTTGAATAAGTCTCAATAACTTAAAAGTATTCCTGCTCTTTTTAAATTCTTTTATTACTTTTTTTTGCTGATTGGTTGGTTGATTGAGTGAATGAGTGTGTATGTGTGTATATATCAGGCTGAAGATTTTTTTTTTTTGTTTTTGCGAGATAGGGTTTCTCTGTGTAGTCCTGGCTGTCCTGGAACTCACTCTGTAGACCAGGCTGGCCTCAAACTCAGAAATCCGCCAGCCTCTGCCTCCCAAGTGCTGGGATTACAGGCGTGCGCCACTATGCCCGGCTCAGGCTGAAGATTTTTCATAAATATACTTAAGTTGATGTTCAAATTTTTTTTTTAGTGAAATGCAAAGATAGAAATTGAAGATGCTCCTTGTGTCCTAAAGGCTCATTCATGGTGAGGAAGAAAGGAAAAGGACAGAGATGAAAGTGGAAACCTTTGGATTTCCTGATGGAGCAGGTAAAAAGGAATCATTCATGATTCTTGGCTCAATGTTCACCCTGAATACTTTCTGGTAGTCCTGCCAGTGGTGTTACTGGTGGTACCCTCATTGGTGCAATATTTACTCTTCTCATTTATTTCCATCCCCTTATAGTCTAGTTCCTCAGGACTCCCACAATCTCCATTGGTACTTTCCTTCCTCATTCTATGGGTCCTAGGGTTTCCTTGAATAACCAATTCCTCCCCAAGAGCTAGTTCAACAGAATATGTACTTAATGTGTTCTTGCAAAATGCATAGTTTGAGTTGTAGGGGTGGAATGTTTTCCTGAACTCTACCTGCAACAGATAAAGAAAGGCACATTTGATTCATCGTGAAAAGGTGGATTAAGAAGATAGAGAATGACTATACTATTTTAATCAGATTCTGAACAAAGTAAGGGAATAAGATATGGGCTTTCAGTTACTTTTTTTTACAGTGGTTACCTGGCAGGAAGATTAACTAATCACAAAGATTTATGTTTGGTTTGTTTTGGGTTCAGCAAGTAGCTTAGTGGGTGGAAAAGAAAGTAGCAGGAAATGCAGCTAAGAATTAGAGGCAGATCAAGAAAAGGTTGATAAGCCACAGTTAAGTCCTGGGATCTTGTTCTAAGTATGACAGCAAGTCTTCAGGGTTAGCAGTTAAGAGTAGGGATGTAGAGCAGTCTTATTTCACTCTAGGAATATTTTCTCAGATTAAAGCAAAGCTGTAAGGTATTAGGAGAATGCTTAGGCACTCTCACAGTTGCATTTATTTACATACATATTGCAGGAGCAAAGCAGCATAGCTGCTCTGGGACAGCTTATAATAGAGGACCCTTCTGAAGGTCTGTTTTACCCCTGGGAGAGCACTACAGAACCATGACCAATTACACAGACACAGAGATACACACACACAGCCTTTTTGTGAATATTTTTTTTTTTTTTTACTTTTTGTTAATGTGTAAAAACCATAAGCCCTATGATTTTGGTAGTATTTCTATAGTATTCGTTTACATGACTATATAATAAATGAGGTTTGGTTGTTTGATATTGCCAACTATTTGGACTTGTTGTTTGTTATTTGCAAATGAGTTTGGGAGACCTGAAAAATCTATGTGATAACTATCTAGTAAGATAATACTACAGAAGTCATTTAAAGAACCACACTCTATTCCTCATTAAGTAGAAAGTACTCAGTTTCATGACCAGGTAGCTTATGTGTATAGTCAACATTATACAATCTAAAAATAACTTAGCATAATCAATCTAAAACAGATAAAACCTAGTCCTTTACTCTTTTGATAATCTCCTCATTTTGAGGATAAAAAATCTGACTGACTTTATACCTTCTGATGTTCAATGAAATTACCTTCCTTCCTTCCTTCCTTCCTTCCTTCCTTCCTTCCTTCCTTCCTTCCTTTCTTTCTTTCTTTCTTTCTTTCTTTCTTTCTTTCTTTCTTTCTTTCTTAACACATATTTTACTTTAAATTTCTATTCTTCCCAGATGGCTGAAATTTGAATGTCATTTTGTGATCTGACGATTTCAATTGAGCTCTGCTAGTTTTGGGTGCGATGGGGATGGGTCAGGGCTGGTCTACACTTTTGTTTTTGGGTGTGACGGGGATGGGTCAGGGCTGGTCTACACTTTTGTTTTTACTCTTGTTGTCACCAGTTGCTACTTACTGTCTCTGCCTTCCTCACATTCACAAGGTTTAGCCTGAAAAAGAAACCCATTCTCCAATTTTCATGCTGTTGATGATACTGAAGTTTTCCTGAAGCCTAAAAATAACAATGAGCTGTGGAGATTTTTGTCCAGGTTTCCCTAAAGTTGTATGCAATGTAGGAAACCTTATGAGGTTTTGATTCACAATTACCATGTAGTGCTATTGTGTCTTTCTCCCTTTGTGTGTCTATACTTAAGACATAGGAATTGAATTACTTTAACTTCTCCCCCAAACCAGGAAATTGTGATATCTCCCACATTGCTCATTTTTATTGAGAATTTTTTTTTGGAGTATTCTGTGCTTCTTTATGCATTTTAAGACTTTTTGTTTTGTTTCATTTTGTGAAGAATGCTATTGAATTTTTTTTATATTGTACTTATTTTTTTCTGCAAATTTCAAATGCAAATGGTGCTGTTCAAACTGAATAGCCTCATGCAGATAAAAAAGAAATAGATCCATATTTATCAGCCTATACAAAACTCAATTCCAAGTGTATGAAGAACCTCAACATAAGACAGATACTCAATCTCATGGAAGAGAGAATAGAAAGTAGGCTTAAATACAGAAAATTACTTTCTGAACAGGACATTGATAACATAAGCAGTAAGACCTGTGTTAATAAATTAACACCATAGTTAGTAAATGGATCAGAGAGGAAAGAGAAAGCACAGCAGACTCCTAGCTGTGCTGAGCTGGGGATGAGACTGGCAGATTAGATCTTAGGACCAGTAGTAGAGGTGGGGGTCTGCTTTCAGCCTACTTGTTGCTTTAGGAGGAACAGCTCTTGTTCAGCAGGGGTGCCTGGTAGGCGTTGGGGTCTGGCACAAAGCAACAAGTAGAGGAGGGAAGTTAGACCATATAATGACTTGTAGGATCCACAGGTGCTCAGATGCAGCTCTAGGGACAATATTGAAGGAAGAGAGAGGAGAGAGAGAGAGAGAGAGAGAGAGAGAGAGAGAGAGAGAGAGAGCCAGCCTCTGACATGGTCTTCTGAAACGTTAAAGCCCACCTCTAGTAACACACTTCCTCCAACAAGGTCACATTTCTGACCCTTCCTAAAAGTGCACCAGCTAAGAACATTCAAATATAAGGACCTATGGGGTCAATTCTTATTTTAACAACCACAACTATTAAATTTGGAAAATTATAATGATGGCTGTCTAAATTTTTTCTCTGATTTGCCTTTTCTTTCTGAAATTTTAATGGTGTTTGTATTATTTTACCGACATTGACATGTCTGTCTCTGTTCCCCTGGGTGTGTTTACTCACATGTTATCTTTTCATTAGACAACTTGGACCGTGTGACTTAAAGATTGCTGTTATTTTATGTGTTTGTCTCACACAATATGATGTACTCTATTTTCCAGATTTTAGTACTTTTTTTTCTTGTGGACTTTTAAAAGGCACCCTTGCTTCCTGTTTCAGTGTGTTTCCACATCTCTGAGTATTCTTACTGCCCCCCTCTGATACAGATCCAGTTTCTGTCATTACTTTTACAGACTTCCCTTTCTCTCAGTTATTGACCATGCTTTTCCTGGTTTATTTGCAATCTTTTAAATCACATACTGGACATTGTGAATCCTATGGCTTTAGGTGTTTTATTTTGCTACATTCCTTTGAAGTGTTGAGCATTGTGTTGGCATGCAATCACATTGCTTGGGATCAGTTGCATCTTTTCATAGTTTACTTTTAAGCTTTGTTAGAGGTTTCAGAGCATTCTTTAGTGGAAGGTCAAGTTAACATCACTGCAAACATTTCTAATAGTTTATTATATAGCTTCTCAAGGAATTTTTCTCAGCTCCGTGTAAATTATGAGGACTATAGAAATACAGTTTTACATCTTCCTTTCCCCAGATTTACAGAGCTCTACTTTATACGTATTCAGATCATGACCCATGAATAGCCTATGCATGTCTAGGCAGCACTAACTGTACTCAGTTAATTTATTAAAGAGTACACAATACTCCAGGCAGGCTGCCTGACTGTGGACCTCCCCTACTCTCTGGGTAGCTGCCTGATCCCCAGTCCCCTCAATGTCACATGTCCTGGCCATCTTGACCCTCTGCCTGCTGCAGTCAGGATCAAAATGCATTGTATTTATGAAAATTTTAAACAAAATAAATAAAAACAGCAAATATCCATCAGTTACATGAAGTGATATAAATGGATTAAAAAACATATACAATTCTGATGAAAAAAATATCAGTTAAAGCAAAGAGCATGACTATAAATCTTCAGAACTCTGTTTACCTCCTGTCTCTGTTCACAGCTTCCTGTCTGGTAATATCTGTCCATAATCTCCAGGGGTATCTACTTCTTGTCTTGAGCTCACTGGAGTCGGGTCATTTGTATTCTGCACTGATAGCTCTAGAGTCTAACAAATGCTTCCAGGTAATGATCTGGGGCAACTGAAGACTCAACTGGTTTATTTTCTTCTTTCAGGAATCATAGTCTTGTGTTACCTTTTGTCCAGTTTCATACATTTTACCCACTTTTTTAAAATAAAGAACAATTATCATGGCAGAAAAAGTTTCATAGTGGAAGTGAAAGTTTTTGAAAGCATTTTAAGATATTTAATGATAGTTGCTAAGAGTAACTTCTTGCGTTTTTGTCTTGTGCTAAGAATATCTATGATTTTTAGCTAAGTTGCCTTATATGCTATGCCAGAGAATATTTTACCGGTTTAAAGAATGTTTCTTAATAGAGACTGTTCTTAATTTTCTTTATAATTGAAGACAAAAGATGGCATGCATTGTATAAACATGAGCTAATTCTAAATTAATTTGCCAAGGTCTTTAGATTGTATTATGAAATTTGGGTCACAGTGGAATTATCTTTCAGTTATATAAACGTATCAATGATATCTCTCCTTTAGAAGGCTCAGACAAGCAGGAGGGCCTACTGTCCTTAATGATATTTAACAATGATAAAATTATGTCTTGATTAGCTAATATTACTTAAATTACTTTGATTTTAGTCAGCATATACCATATGTTTATAGGGATGTTCTGAAAAAAATGTTCAGTGGGAGATGACAATTCAGAATTATATTGTTGAAATAATCAAGAAATGCCTATATATTTAGTTGGTTATATTTAATCCGCTAAAAATTGAGTAGATGGTAGTTCTCACTAAAATCATTCCCTTTGAAAATTACTGAGAACTAGATTTATCCCTCTTCATATTGTTGCTCATCTATCATTATTACTATAGTCAAAACTCAGATTACTTTGTTGAAGTAGTGATTAGTAATTCTTTCTTACATGTACACTTAAAGAATCTGGACTTTGATCTTGAAAACTTTTAGCTTCACTGGAGTGATAGCGTCAGGCTGATGGTAACAAGCACATCATCATAGCTGTCTGAAATCTGACAGAGAGGATTTTCAAGTTTTCTTTTTAGAGTATTAATATCCCACAAAAGGTTTCTTAAAAGAGTTGCATTGTCATATGAGTCGGAGAAACACTGTTTCTGTATTTATTTCCTAATATCCAGTATGCATAAGAGTACAAAGAAGTTTTACAGTAAAGAAATCTTTTTAGTTTTTTAAAAAATTTTATTTATTTATTTATTTTACATTCCAGATTTTATCACTCTCTGACTGTTCCCCAGCCCGCACCTACTCCTCAACCCCTGTCATCAAGAGGATGTCCCCACTCCTCCAGTCCCCACCCCACCAGACCTCTAAACTCTCTGGGGCCTCCAAAAATTTTTACTTATCAATGACACTTTTATTCACAATACCTTTTAAAGTACTTAAGACAATGGTCTCCACACAAGGAGCTTTGGCATGGTGGTGACTATTGCTTAGTTCTATAAGTGCTTGTATGTGGGGCGCAGGATAAGAAGAAGGCTAAACAAAGTGGCAGAGAATCTGGAAGTGCTTTGTCACGTGTAGGCTCCACATGAACCAAATTAGTAATTTTCAGGTAAAAGGTTTCAGAGTCAATTCTTGCAATTTAAAATTAGAGTGTTTCATGGTGTCACATGTTAAACACTATGTAAATAAATTTTTTGAACAAATGTTTGATGACAAAAGTGCAAATTAATTGGTGTGAGGTGAAATAGTGTTCCATCCCATATACAGTTACAAAACCCAGACACTGTTATTGATGCCCACAAGGACTTGCTGACCAGAGCTGGATATAGCTGTCACCTGGGAGGCTCTGCTAGTGCATGACAAATACAGAGGGCGACACTCTCAGCCAGCCATTGAAGTGAGCACAGGGCCCCCAATGGTGGAGCTAAAGAAAGGACCCAAGGAGCTGAAGGGGTTTGTAGCACTATAGGAGGAACAACAATATGAACCACGCAGTACTCCAACAGCTCCCAGTGTCAAAACCATCAACCAGATAGTGCACATGGAGTTACCCATAGCTCCAGACACAAAGGCAGCAGAGGATGGCCTTGTTGGACATCAAAGGGAGGAGAGGCCCTTGGTCCTGGAAAGGCTCCATGCTGCAGTATGGGGGAATGCTGGGACAGGGAAGCAGGAGAGCATTGATTGGGAAAAGGGGAAAGGGGAGATGGGTTATGAGACTTTGGGCTCTGCTAGTGCATGACAAATACAGAGGGCGACACTCTCAGCCAGCCATTGAAGTGAGCACAGGGCCCCCAATGGTGGAGCTAAAGAAAGGACCCAAGGAGCTGAAGGGGTTTGTAGCACTATAGGAGGAACAACAATATGAACCACGCAGTACTCCAACAGCTCCCAGTGTCAAAACCATCAACCAGATAGTGCACATGGAGTTACCCATAGCTCCAGACACAAAGGCAGCAGAGGATGGCCTTGTTGGACATTTGAAAGGGAACAACATTTGAAATGTAAATGAAGAATATATCTAATAAAAAAAGTAAAAGAAAATAAGTAAAAAAAAAAAAGAAAGAAAGAAACATGTGGGATGAATTGCTTTTGAAATATGCTCGTGTGTAAAATTTTAGAAATGGCTTAAAATAAGCTTTGGCCAGATGTGCTTTGGGTTTTACTAAGCTTAGATATTAAAAAGTTCAGGATGTGCATGATAATCATGAAGAAGCCATCAATTTCTAACTTAAAATCTCAGAAAAGAGAAAACGAACATTTGTGTTCGAGTTTTAATGGATCTTAACATGCTTCTTGAAGTCACTGAAATCTACCCACTGCCTTTCTTACAATTCTATCAAAATTATTTCCTGAAATTTCAAGCTGGAATACTAATCTTCTAGAATTTTGGATATGCAAATTTGACTTTTATTCACTTTTGGTAACATACTTATGACCATGTGTCATTAAAACATTGTTCCCATTGAATACTTCTCATTTTAATTTTCTGATATTTGGCATTATCACATTGCTCTAGTAGATATTTGCTTGTTTATTCAAAACAATAATCAGTGTTGTCAGCAGGCCTCTGGAAATAGAATTTCTTAACTTGTGTGTACTTTGCTGTATTCAAAGTAACAGAACTGAAAAACACAACTCTGTAAAAATGGTTGGGCTTGCCTTTTTATTGATAGATTTTTGCATGTTGAACCATCCCTGTATTTCTAGGATGAAGCTTACTTGATCATGGTGAATGATCATATTGATGTGTTTTGGATTCACTTTGCAAGTCTTTTATTGAATATTTCCACATCAATTCTTTTTTTGTTATTGGATATATTCTATATTTACAATTCATTTCCTTTTTTCTGGTTCCCCACCCCCAAAGGTCCCACATGCCCTTTTCCCTCCCCCTGCTCCCTCATCCACCCCTTCCCACTTCCCTGTTCTTGTATTCCCCTACACTTATGCTTTGATTCTTTCCAGCACCAGTGACCACTCCTTTCTTCTTGTCAGACATCATTTGGTATGTGAATTATGTCTTTGGTGTTCCAAGATTCTAGGCTAATATCCACTTATCAGTGACTTCATACCATGGGTATTCTTTTGAGACTGGGTTACCTCACTTAGGATGATGTTCTCCAGCTCCTTCCATTTCTCTAAGAATTTCATGAATCCATTGTTTCTAATGGCTGAATAGTACTCCATTGTGTATATATACCACATTTTTTGTATCTATTCCTCCGTTGAGGAACATCTGGGTTCTTTCCAGCTTCTGGCTATTATAAATAAGGCTGCTATGAACATAGTGGAGCATGTATCCTTATTGCATGCTGGGGAATCTTCTGGGTAATTCTGTCTTTGTTGAGACTTTGTGTGGTTTGGGTATCAGGTGATTGTTGCCTCATAGGATAAGTCTGCCAGTATTCCTTCTGTTTCTATTTTGTGGAATAATTTGAGAAATATTGGTGTTAGGTCTTCTTTAAAAGTCTGGTAGAAATCTGTACTAAAGCCATCTAGCCTTGTACTTTTTTGGTTGGGAGTATTTTAATGATTGTTTCTATTTCCTTAGGGGTTATATGTCTATTTAAATGATCTGATCTTTATTTAACTTTGGTAAGCAGCATCTATCAAGAAAAATGTCCATTTCTTTTAGATTTTTCAATTTTGGAGAGTACAGGTTTTGAACTATGAGCTAATGATTCTTTTAATTTCTTCAGTGTCTGTTATGTCCCTCTTTCTGTTTCTGATTTTGTTAATTTAGATATTTCCTCTCTGTCTTTTAGTTAGTTTGGAGAAGGGTTCATCTATCATATTTATTTTCTCAAAGAACCCACTTGTTTTATTGATTCTATTGTTCTTTTTGTTTCTATTTTATTAATTTCAGTACTCATCTTAATTATTTCTTACCACTCTTTGTTTCTTTTAGTTTGATAGCTTTCAGCTGTGCTGTTAGATTGTTAACATGAGATCTCTCCAATTTCTTTATGGAGGCACTTAGTGCTGTGAACTTTCCTCTTAGCCCTGCTTTCATTCACTGTGTGCCATAAGTTTGGACATGTCCTACATTCACTTTCATTAAATTTTACAAAGTCTTTCATTTCTATTTCTGCCTTGACCTCGAAGTCATTCATTAGGAAGTTGTTTGGTTTCTAAGAGTTTGTAGGTTTTCCGTCTTTTCTTTTTTGTTTTGTTTTATTTTAATTAAAAAATTATTTAATCTTTTTTTTTACAATCCAGATTTTATCCCCTTCTTGGTCCACCCTCTGACTGTTCCACATACCATACCTTCCCCCCCATTTCCACCATTCTCTACTCCAGTCTCTTGAGGGTTAGGTGCATCTTCTTTAACTGAGTCCAAACCCAGCAGTCGTCTGCTATATATGTGTTTTGGGCCACATATCAGCTGGTGTATGCTGCTTGGTCCATGGCCCAGTGTCTGAGAGATCTTAGGGTACCATGTTAGATGAGACTGCTGGTCCTTCTATAAGGTCAACCTTCTCCTCAGTTTCTTCCAGCTTTTCCTTAATTCAAACACAGGCTGGGTACATTGGTTGGGTGTAAATATCTGCATCTGACTCCTTCAGCTGCTTGTTGAGTCTTTCAGATGTCAGTCCTGATAGACCCCTTTTTGTGAGCACTATATAGCCTCAGAAATAGTGTCAGGCCTTGGGGCCTCCCCTTGAGCTGGATCCCACTTTGGGCCTGTCACTAGACCTCCTTTTCCTCAGGCTTGTCTCCATTTTTGTCCCTGCAGTTCTTTCAGATATGCACAATTATGGGTCAGAGTTTTTCACTGGGAAATGGCAAACCCATCCCTCACTTGATGCTTTTCTACTGGAGGTGGGCTCTACAAGTTTCCTCTCCCCACAGTTGGACATTTCATCTAAGGTCTGTCCCTTTGAGTGTTGAGATTCTCTCACCTCCCAGGTGTCTGGTGCATTCTAGAGTCCCCCCACCCCCACACACCTCATACCTCCCGAAGTTGCCTGTTTCCCTTCTTTCTGCTGGTTCTTAGGACTTCAGTCCTGTTTCCTCCACCAATACCTGATTGTATTCCCCTCTTTCCCTCCCTGTCCCCTTTTCTACCCAGGACCCTCCCTCCCCATCCTGTGATTGCTTTCTTCTCTCTGCCAAGTGGGATTGAGGCATCTTCACTTGGGCTCTTCAGGTTGTTAACCCCTTTGAGTACTGTGGATTGTATCCTGGGTATTTTGTACTTTTGTTTTGGCTAATAGTCACTTATTAGAGAGTACATACCATGCATGACCTTTTGGGTCTGAGTTACATTACTCAGGATGACATTTTCTAGTTCCATCAATTTGCCTGAAAAACTCAGGATGCCTTCGTTATTAATAGCTGAGTGGTGTTCCATTGTGTAAATGAGCCACATTTTCTGTTGTGGGACATCTGGGTTGTTTCCAGCTTTTAGCTACCACAAATAGGGATGATATGAACATAGAGGAACACATGCCCCTGTGACATGGTGGAGCATCTTTTGAGTATATGCCCAAGAGTGGTAAAACTAGGTCTTCAGGTAGATCTATTTCCAATTTTCTGAGGAATCTCCAGATTTATTTCCAGAGTGGTTTTACCAGTTTGCAATCCCACCAGCAATGTAGGAGTGTTCCTCTTTCTGTTCATCCTTGCCAACATGGGATAACTCTAACCAAATAAGTGAAAGATCTGTATGACTATAACTCCAAGTCTCTCAAGGAAGAAATTGCAGAAGATCTCAGAAAATGGAGAGATCTCCCATGCTCATGGATTGGTAGAATTACTGTAGTAAAAATGGCTATCCTACCAAAGGCAGTCTACAGATTCAATGCAAATTTCCACAAAATCCCACAATTCTTAAAAGACATGGAAAGAACAATGCTAAACTTCTTCTGGAAAAGTAGAAACCCTGAATAGCAAAAACAATTCTTAACAATAAAAGAAATTCTGGGGGAATCACCATCCCTGACCTCAAGCTATATTACAGAGCAGTAGTGATAAAAACTGCATGATATTAGCACAGACAGTCAGGTTGATAAAATAGAATTGAAGACACAGAAATAAAACCACACACTTATGGATACTTGATCTTTGACGAAGAAGGCCAAAATATACAATAGAAAAAATAAAGCATTTTCAGAAAATGATGCTGGTCTAACCAACCAGCAGTCTGTATGTAAAAAAATTAAAATAACAAAAAGAATGTTTGTTACAATAAACCACCTATAAAACACAAAAAGGAAAAATGAAAATAGGTCCATATTTATCACTCAAGTCCAAGTATATCAAGGATCTCAACATAAAACTGAATCTAATAGAAGATAAAGTGGGAAAGAACCTTGAACTCATTGGCACAGGAGGAAATTTTCTAAACAGAACTCCAATGGCTCAGGCTCTAAGATCAAGAATTGATAAACAGGACCTCTTGAAACTGGAAAGCTTCTGTAAGGCAAAGGACATAGTCAATAGGACAAATTGGTGACTTACAGATTGGGAAAAAATTCTTCACTAACCCCACATCTGATACAGGGCTAGTATCCAAATATATAAAGAACTCAGGAAGTTAACCACCAAAAATCCAAACAACTCAATCAGAAATGGGGTATAAAACTAAACAGAGAATTCATAACAGAGGAATCTCAAATGGCCAAGAAGCACTTAAAGAAATGTTCAAAGTCCTTAGTAATCAGGGAAATGCAAATCAAAATGGCCCCCAGATTCCACTTTACACCAATCAGAATGGCTAAAATCAAAACCTCAGGTAGCACGTTTCTGTTTTTTCTGTTGTTATTGAAGTTCAACTTTAATCTGTGGTGGTCTGACAGAATCTAGGGCACTCTTTCAATTTTCTTGTATCTGTTATGACTTGCTTTGTGACCTAATGTGTGATCAATTTTTGAGAATGTGCTGTGAGGTGCTGATAAGAAGATATATTCTCTAGTGTTTGGGTGAAATGTTTTGTTAGCTCTATTATTTCTCTGTTTTATTTTTGTCTGGATGACTTTTCCATTGGTGAGAGTGAGGTATTGAAGTCTCCCAGTATTAAATATGGGGTTTCATGTGTCATTTAAGGTTTCGTAATGTGGGTGCCCTTGTGTTTGGATCATAGTTGTTAAGAATTGAAATATCACATTGGTGGATTTTTCTTTGTTGAGTGTAAGTGTCTTTTCCCAGCCCTTCTAATTACGTTTAATTTGAAGTTTATTGTTTTAAATTAAAATGGCTATTCCAGCTTGCTTCTTAGATCCATTCGTGTGAATTATCTTTCTCTAAACTTTTACCCTGCAGTAAGCTCTATCCTTGATGTTGAGGTGTGGTTTTTTGGATGCAGTAGAAGAATGGATTCTTCCCTTTTTGTATCCATTCTATCAGTCTGTGTCTTTCGGATTGGGAAATTGAGACTATTGATATTGAGAGATATCAGTGACCCATGAGTGTTGATTACTGGCTGTTGTTGTTGTTGTTGGTGATGGTGGTGTTTGTGTGTGTGTGTGTGTGTGTGTGTGTGTGTGTTTCTATTTTGGTTTTGCTCATATGAAATTATTTATTGTCTATGATTTCATGGGTATAGTTAATCTACCTAGGTTGGAGTTTTCCTTCTAGTATTTTCTGTAGGGCTGGAGGTGGACAGTGAGGCTCTGTGCATATGCACATCTGTGTATGCATGTGTGCACACAGTGAAATAAGTCTTTGAGATCCAAATCTGAGAATTGGGGCAGTTCATCTGGTAGGTTGTGGCACCTGTTCTTCTGACTGGTGTAGCCTGCACCTGAACTTGCCTTTTTATAATGTCTGAGGCATATAAGAGAAGTTTAATAAAGTTTAATAAAGTAGTAAGAGTAATAGCAAATTTTATACTCTTGATTGGGTTTTACTTATGTTTTCCTGTTGTTTTCTGTAAAGTATACAGAAGGAGTAATATCAAACTCAGTAAAAATACTGAAAGATGAACATTTGGAACCATATGTTTCAAGTGTTTGATTTTCAGGTTGATGAATAGTCTGGTATTGCTATTGTGTAGAATTGAAAATATTTTTCTAACTAAGGCTTTAAATAAAGAAAAAGTAAATTTAGATGATCTACCTTGCAGATATATCTAGCCTTGAAGATTGTAAGAGACTGTTGGAATATTACCTGAGAGAAAGGCTACACTTGTAAATACAGACAAACTGGGTCAGATTGGTCTGTGTTATGATACTCTCCTCACCCCAAAGACTATAATTTAATGTATAGTTCACTACTTAAAATATTTTTATTAATTCTTTGAGAATTTAATACAGTGCATTTTGATCATGTCTTCCTCCCGTAACTCCTCCCAGATCTACCTTCCACTTCTCCAATCCAACTTCATGTCCTCTTTTAAAATAATAATAATAATAATAATAATAATAATAATAACCCCACTGAATCCCATTTGTCCTGTGGATATTAGCTCAGAGTAATTACCAGGAGTATAGAGAAGCGTAGAGAGGCCATCTGCATTACACTTAGGTGCAGCTGTATATGACGAAGGTCCCCCCTCCCCCATTGGTGCTCTTCGAGGAAGGAGACTGTCATGGCTTGTCATGGTAGAAAAGCTGCATACAACTTACTCAGGGTGGACCAGAGATTAAATACCTTTTGCAGGAAGGGTCACTTATTGGCTAAACCATCAGAGGCCATCTAGACCCTCGTCATTAGCATGGAGAACCCTGGTTTTCTATGCTATGTAACCAGTTGTCATGGGCTTCTTAGTGAGGTTTCATGGTCACATGCTCCAGGACAAGAATCTGATTGGGAGCTAGTGAACTGCCATTCACAATTCAGAGTTTGGGCTTCTGAACTTTTGCTACTACCTTACAAGTTCTTCTGTCTTGGTACACTGGCATGATCCACTGCCCCACAATTGTCCTCACTTTCTAAGATTTATACATGTATAAGACAATTACAGACTGTATGCATCTGAGGAGATGAAATGATGTTTGAGCTGTAGAAATAGTCATAATAACCACGCTATCCTACCACTTCACAGAAAGGAGCTATAGCAGGTCCAGCAATGCCAGGTGCTTAGAGTGCTTTTTGTATACCCCAGCACCCAACCCATCTTTGTTTAAGTCTTCTGTATTAGAGGCAAGGCTAATCTGTCTACGTTTTTCCTTCTCACTTTTAGATAAACTAATCACAAACAGAATTTCAGAGATGATTCTATATAAGTTCTCACCTTGAAATTTTTTAGCATTTCAAACTAAGAAGTTTGTATTTTATCCTGAGAGCACATAAATGATGACTTAGACAACAATAGCTGTAATATGAAGGCAAGAGTGAAGAAAATAATTCTAGAGGCATTGACACAAATGCTACATAGGTGAGAGATGAAAATAACTTGAACTAGGATGGATAGCAGGAATAGAGAGAAGTAGGGATATTCTTGGGACAGAAGAATTAGAACTTTATAACTAGTCTGCAACACGAGGAGCAGGAATTATGGTTGATTAGGATCTAGGGCAGAGAGCTTTATAGTGGTGCTTGTATGAGGTATGAAGATTGAGGACATATAAGGAGATGTGTCAGTCAATAGCAGCATAGTGGCTTCAGTCCTAGATAGATTGAATTTTAAATTTCCAATCATATCTAAATAAAGTTTTTCCATAGATATTGACCTACTGATAATATTTAGTATAGTTTATAGAAGTTAGGTGAATCTATTAACCTTAGCTATGTTAAAAAATACTGTGTCATTCATTTTTAAATAGTTAGGGCTACAATTACTGCATCAATACTTGATTCATTACAGACTGGATTTATTTGTTTCCTTCTGTGATCTCCCCAGGTCTAATAATCTTTTAGAGTTCCAAAGAATTCAATTCAAGACATAGAAAACAGTGTGGGAGATGATCTGTACAGCATGATAAGTACTGGCTGTCCAACTGTGACTACGACAATATTTATATAATATCTCTCCCCTCCAAGTGTGTCTTACTTAAAATCAAGTTTGTATTGCTGTATCTATAGGAAGAACTTTGCGAAGTGAATTGACCTATGAGGTTTGTCATTGATAAAACATTCTAGAATTTCATCAAGCAGATTAGGCACCCAAGACTGTTAAAATGTGTTAATTTAGTGCACATATTTTGTCATTGAGGAAACTATTATGTTAGAAAAATTAATGGTTACTTTTTACTATTTTGTGTATATTCACTGTACAAAATAACAGGCTTCATGATGACATTTTAATACATGTATGTCATGATTTTTTTGGAGTCTGGCTTATTTCAGTTAACATGGTGATTTTTATTTTCTGTAAATATCATAATTTTATTTTTATTTACAGTTGAATAAAATTATATCATGAATAGATAAATTTTGTTTACTAATTTATCTATTAATGGTCACCTAGGTCCCAAGAAGCCATATCTTTTGTAAACAGTGTGGTGACAAACACGAGTGTGCAGACATCTTAGTGAATGAACTTCAGTCAAGCATACGCACGCTACGGAGTGATATAGCCATATCATATTATTTCTAATTTTAGTTTTCTTAGGAACCGCAATACTGATTTCCATAGTGGTCGCTCTAATTTACATTCCCATGAATAATATATTTCGCCTAGCCCCTTCCCCCCCCCGTGTGTGTGTGTGTGTGTGTGTGTGTGTGTGTGTATGTATGTATGTATGTATGTATGTATGTGTGTGTGGTTAAGGGACTCTAGCCAGCTTGTAAACATGGCTCTGACAGGCCTTTCCTTTCCCCACTTCTGCTGCTATGCTAAACCCTTGGAGTATATGCCTGAAGCTAGCCCCCAAGGCCTATTCTCTTTTTTTGGCCACTTCCTCCTTCTGATGGTTACTTCCAAAGTCCTGCTAACAAAGCATTGAAGTCCAGCAATCACCCCCCCCCTTCGGCTCACCTAATTAAGATGCTCGATTAAAATGAAGCAGCCCATCCTGACATGGGGCTCCCCTTTACCTCTATTAACCACCATTCCCTTACGGGCATGCCTGTCTCTTTCTGCAGAGGCAGTGCTTTCTTCCCCATCTCAGCGGCAGATCCCCCGCTCCCTTTCCTTTGTTCCCTTCCTCTTCTCCCTTGTCCTCTCTCGCCTGTCTTTGTTTCTTATTCCCTGCACTCTGGTCCTGGGGGTCCTGGTTAGAGGTCCACCTAGAGGTCTTTTTTAATCATTTTTATTTGTACACCAGAGTCTCCTCCTGACCCTGGGATATGGGAAGCAGAGGAGGTTTTGAGAGAATGTGAACGGCCAACAAACGCATCCAATCTGAGGGACCGTCTCCGGCACGGGAATGGCAGCGTCCTCCCTCTGATGGTTGATCTTTAGCTGAAGCACTGTATGTTTCTGGATGTATGTCTGCAGCTTCAGACTGCTCCCCTACAGAAACCTCCTATCTAGACTACCTAACCTGCATTTTCCTCCTTCCAACGGCATATTAAACACACAGAAGTTCAGGGTTGCTGTTGACACTCTCCGCAGAGCCCATGGCCCGTGGATCCCAGCTCTTCTGCACTTGTGACTGTTGTTTGGTCATTCCCCCACTACTCTAGCTCGCCACACAGGAGATCATTGATGTTGTTAGGCTGGAGGGCCAATGAGCTTCAGGGCCCTTCCTGCCCTGAGTGCCAGGGCTGTGTCAGCCTTTTTACACTGGGTGCTGGGAAACCCAGGAACCCAACTCAGGGTTTCCTTCCCCACTTCTTATATAATCAGATGTCTCATTATTTTGTGTCTTGTGAATATTTACTATTCACTATGTTGACAAATGTTGCAGATCTGCATCTCAAAAGAATATAAAAACCCTAAACCCCTGAACTGAGTAATGAGAAACAGACATTCAGGGTAAAAGTCGGCTACCATGTGAGCCCTCGGTATGGCTATTGGAAACTATACTTTTGGGGGTCTCAAGTATGCTAGTTGTTTTAGAAAAAAGACAAGTAGATCAAGAAACTCAAAACCTTATAAATTACATAGTAAAAACCTACTGAGTTTGTTTTGGCAAACCATAAGTCCTAGAATTTGCTATATATTTTGATGAGAAGACCTTTAACACTAATTGATGAAATGCAGCCACACTGGATTCTATACTCACGGGAGAAAAATGAGTTTCTGTGCTGAATGTGTTAAAAGCTTGATTACCTGCAAAGCCTGTGGCAATCTCTTTGATGTTGATTATTATCTGTGATTGTTGAGGGCTTTCTGTTCGTTTGTTCTTTAACAAAAACTTAATTGAGAAAAGCAAATGGTGAGTGTTGTAGTTAATAGTGTTTTAAAGAGTGTTCTGTACAAAAAAGACAAATACTGCTTTTTATTTGTTAGGTGTTTTTATTTAGGAGCAAGCAGCTTTACATACTGGATTGATTTCATAGCACTGTTACTGAGTGTATGTGTGTGTGGTGGAGTGGAAAGCGAAGGCAGAAAGCAGGGTGGGTGAGATCAACTCTGCTTCCAGGACCAGAAGGACTCTGTCGAGCTCTGTGTACCTGAGGAATGGCCATTCCATCACAGCAAGAAAGTAAGGGCTAATGACTGTGTCTGACTTAAACATTTAGAAATAATATCAATTGTCACTGAAATTTTACTTTAGGTGAGCCTTCATTATGTTTCGGAAGTTAGTAAAGCATTGTTCTTTCCCTGTGGTTGAAAGGCCAGGAAAGCCAGCTCTCAGGTGCATGGCCAGGGATTTAAGAGGAGGGGACAGTGACTGCCAGGCCCCTAACAGGAACCTGTTAGAATGGAGGAACAGAGGGTTGCCTGCATGGCCACAAAAAACCAATGAGACTGCTATAATTTGTTACCTTTTCTATTCCCAGGTCCTATTAATATAATTCTGAATAGAATGAGGAAAAACAAAGATGCTATAATAGGACAAAGGATATCCAGTCTTTTAAAGTGTTATTTTTAGAAATAGGTACCAAAATATAAAACAAATAAAATTAAAACCCCAATTCTGTTAAGGACATGTCAGGAAATCTTGGAAGTCAGATAAAAGGGATTTCTACTGGCCAAACCTGGATAACTTGCGTCTCAAAGTAACGAGAACAACGGAGTGTAATCATTGAAGATACAAATATCCCTACTAAACAACAAACAAATAGCAGAAGCAGAGCCTGGCTGTGCTCACTTTCTCAGACATAACGCGACATCTGAGATCCCTAACATTACTTGCTTTAGAGATATCAGTTTGTTTGAGGCCTTGGGTCACTAGCAGATGACACTAGAGTATGTGTCAGAACAAAGTCCCTTATTTCCCCAGCCAGGAAACAGAATGGAAAAAGGACAAATTCTCACAAGGAAGAGGGATATGGAAAAATTAATGATTAGTTTATGGCAGAAAACCATGAGAGTCAGATCAGTGAGGCTTCTGCCAGCCACTATCCCCTTGAAGGTCAGATCCTTATGACCTACAGGTCACACATCAGTCTACTTCCTCAAAGTCATCATATCTTTTGATAACACCCTCCTGGAGCCCAAGCCTTTAGTACTTGGAGCATTGTTGGATGTTCAACAACTACACAACGACAGGCAGCAACTGCTTAAAAGTGTAAGATGATTGATAGTTCCAGAAATGGTTCCATCTTACAACCATTATGACTACCAGACCAGGGTCATTATTGGGTACCAAAATCACAGGGTGAGATTTTGAGGAAGACTGGGATACTTAGTCTTGAAAAGCATCTCTCACAAATCACTGCTTAATTATAAACCACGAAACAATAATTACAAAGATCTTCACAGTGGAGTAACTTGGTAGACAACACATTACCTGCATCGTAAATTGTCATTAACATTGCTAGTAATTGGGAAGTAGCAGCACGAGCACTGTGAAGATCATAACATCACTCATATAACACTACTGTCATAGATGCGAACTGTCGCTTCTATCTCTGACCTGCAGAAAAGAGCGATGGCACGTTCTTCTCAAAGCGGTTTATTCAGGATCCTTACAGCATGAATGCAGGAAAAAGGGTCCCCGCTCCCGCCCCCAAGCACAGTCCTTTTATCTCCTCTAGCTCCACCCCATCAGTCCACTTTACGTAGTCTCTGTGGATAGGGCCAAGTAACATGGCCTGATACTGCATCATCAGGTGCGCCTGCGCAGTACGTCTGGAAAGGCGTGGCACACTCGGGAGCAGGAGGAAATCAGGTGCTAGTCATGAGACTTGGCCGGAGTCCCAAGCGTCATCTTGGGGCTGCCGCCACACCCACTCTCCACAGCGGACACCGAGTCTCATCATGAGAAGAAATTAGACAAAGCTAAACATATTTTAAAGTCAATGTTATGAAAGGCAAGGAAAAGCTGAATCAGAAACTCAACAAAAAATAGCTATAATTTGTGGATAATTGGCAGAATTTAAGTTATCCCTGCATATTAGTTTAGATAATAGCATATGATGATGTTAAAATTTTAATTTTAATATTTTACTTCAGTAATGTAAGGCAATGATTTGTTTCCCTTAAGGGAAATGTTCACTGGAGTATTTACAGGCAATGAAGCATCTGTAAAGTTATCTCTCAAAAAGTTGCTTAAATAAAAAGAAAGAAGTGAGGAAGGAGGAAGGAAGTATTATAGAGAAACCTTGACAAGTGGTTATGACATGGGGCACGCAGATTGATCACTGCGCTGTGCCCGGAGTATTTCTGGAGCTTTAAAATAATTTTAAAACAAAAACCGGAAATGGAATTATGGTATGCTGGTTGGACTGAGCTGCAAGCAGCTCCTCACTGTCCTTTCTATTTTTCTCTTCTGTTTGGCTGCCTTTCTCCAGTCACTTTTCCCAGAGTGGGTCCTGCAGGTCCCTCTGTGGCCTGGATATGACTGTACTAAGGTTTGTGTTTCTTCCTGCAGAGAAACAAGAGCAAACAGTTTGCAAAAATGATTTCATGCAATAAAGGAACTTCTCATGTTTCACTAAGACTTTTTCCTTCTAAAGACTGTAAAGGTGTAGATATTGATGTCTGTTATAGACATCAAGAAGAGAAGAATAAAAAAAGAGGAATATCAGGGTAAAAACACAGAGAGAAGGGGGGGGTTCTGTGTGTAGCTCCAGGACTCAGGAAATTATGAGCCAGGCAGGCTGCCTGTGGTTGTTATAAGAAATGTGTTCAGGTGCTAACAATAAATTTTGTTTTTTAATTTATGAACAGTACATATACAGAACTTAGATGTGTCTGAGGAAGGGGAGAAGTGTGAGACTTTTGAACCACATATATGTAAGTAAGGATGTTGCCATCATTAAAGTGACCAAGAACCACTGACTTAAAATTTGTTGTACAGAACCGGCGGTCTACCTCTGTGGCGCCAAGCCTTACTGTAGTATGAGAAGTACTGGCTTGATTGCAAGTCTTTCAAAATAAGTAGATAAAGAAACAAGAAAATGAATGAAGAGAGGACAAATGACCAAAAAAAATGACTTAAAATAGACAGAAGACAGAAAAGCAATGTTTAACGTAACCTATACCTGGTCATTTCAAACAATGTTTCTAGTCAACATCTTTGGAAAACCTCATTTATGACACTGAAAAAGAAGATTATCAAATAGAATCTCAAGTGTCAGAATGGAGCAGGCATTCTTCTCCCTTTTTTCACTAAGATGAATAACAGCCTCTACTTGACCTAGTACCTCACAATTGAAGGTTTGCTTTTTAAAAAGTCACTCAGAAACCTACAAGTGAAAGCTTACACATACATGCACCGAAAGAGGGAGGGGAGGGAGGGCAAGGAGGAAGATGGGGAGGATTAACATGCAGTTACCCTATAACGGGACAACAGTGCCCTTAGTAGGCACTGCAGGCTTACAAATAGAAAACCCAATGTCAGGAATGGGTTACCTCTTTTGGAGCTGTTGCAGCAGGGTTTCCTAGGCACCCAACAGTGAAAGTTAGTGCTATTTCTCGTGTATAAGACCCTGCTACTGACACCACACAGCTGAACCACAGAACATGGCGCAAGCAAGCTTCTTCTGACCTGGAAGCTTTGTTCATCCTGGCAAGGCTTCACAGTGCTGGAAGGTGCTATGCAAGCTTCTCCAGGGGAGAAGGTGTCATGAATCATGGGTCTTATTTGGCATTTCTATTTTATGCAGGTTGGGGAGAAAAGGAGTTATATGGCTTGCACTTCCACATTGCTGCTCTTCGCTGAAGGAACTCAGGACAGGAACTGAAAAGGGCACAAACCCGGAGACAGGAGCCAATGCAGAGGCCATGGAGGGTGCTGCTTCCTGGCTTTCTTCCCCTGGCTTGCTCAGCCTACTTTCTTATAGAACCCAGGACTACCAGCCCAGGGATGGTCCCTCCCACAATGGGCTAGGTCATCCCCCATTGATCACTAATTGAGGAAATGCCTTACAGCTGGAGTTCATGGAGACATTTTTTTCAACGGATTCTCCTTCCTGTTTGATGACTCTAGCTTGTGTCAAGTTGATACATAAACCCAGTCACTACATCCAGCAATGAGACTGGAGTCTGTAATAATGAATGACTTGTCCAGGCAGGTCCACTGATAGAGTAGTGGCATTAATGTTACAGAAAGTAACTAACCACTTTCTGATTGTACCTAAGTGTAGCTCCACGAGATGAAACCCACACCAGACACCATCATTATGTTAAAAACAGATGGTCAGATTGGTCATAGGCCCCTATTACTATTATGCCACCAAATGCACATAATATTGAAACAACATCTAATGATGTACTGCTATATCATAGATCAATGTATCCTCTAGCCTTATCTGGGAAACTTCTGCTAGCAGTGAACAGTGATTGACATAGACACCAAAAGTTGGGCAAGGTGCAGAGAGGAAGAGACTATAGAATGCCAAACTCTAAAAGGAACATATATATTGTATCTCTTTCTCCTAGGTTCAGCAGTTAGTGAGGAAGAGAGTAATAAATGCATGTATCAGCCAAAGGCAGTGGATGACTAGAGAGAAACAGTATTACTTAAACACAGAAGGGTAGCTGCACATATGAACTCACAATTGTTGAGACAGCACACACAAGAAGGGGGAAGGCCCAAGCCAGATCAATCCCTACCCTTTCAACTATTGGCTCTTGTTAGCTTGTGTGTGAGAGAGATAGAGTGATAGAGATAGGTAGGTAAATAGATAGATAGATAGTAGATAGAGATTTATCTATGAGTATATCCCTTATGATTTGACCCCACACTCAGTAATATTTGGGAAGCACAAATTAGTTTTAATGGGTCAAAAATAGGCATCATATTGTGTGGGTGGGGAAAGGGGGGATCTGGGAGGAACTGGAGGAGGTGAGGTTAACATGATCAAAATATACTGTATGAAAACTTATGGAATAAAATTTATGAAAGTCTAAAAGACAGTTTGGAGGTAATGACATCACGGGAATATTATAATCATGTACATAGTCTCTAGCTTGCTTCATGCTGGCTGTAGAGGAGTCAAATGCCCTTACAGGATAGGCAACCTAACGGGGAAAAATAAGTCATATTTTTTGAACCAAATTTGTGAGATAAATGTTAAACATTGTAAGGCATTATATAGATGGTAGAAAAACTAGTCGATGGATATGTGTGTGGGTGGGAAGGATAGTACGTGAATAAGAAAGGAAGTATATTGCTGTCACTGTACAGCAGAAACTGTAGGGGGGTCACTCCATAAAGGAAGAAGGAAAATAAACATTATTAAAAGTCGGATAGTCTACATTTTAAAGTGGGCTGTAACAACACTTACGCTTGACATTTTACCATGGTAATAAGCACAATACCCATGGCTTCCTGCTGCTTGGAAAATCATAAAATGAAGAATGGTGTATTATATATAATGGTAATGTATGAGTAGAAAACACTAGCATTACAAATATGAGCGCTCCTTGGAGCTTGGGAGAATACAGATTATAAAGAGAAGACACAGAAAATCATCACAATTGTAACTTTTGTGGGCACAGTATAAAAGTAGAGAGTCTTACAGTAAGGGGGGGCTCTTGCACAAACAGCTATATGTGGACAACATAGACAGGAGGCTGTTTTGTGGAGTTCTGCTCTGGATAACAATGAAGCATCAGTGGTAGGTGGAACAAACCAATGGGAGAATGGATGACTTAATTTATCATAGTTTTCATTCTCTAAGATGTGGTAAGAAGGACCACCAATCTAGTGCTGTGGGAAACAAAACAGCCAGTGGGTGGAGTTGGGAGGAAATGTGCTTCTGCTCAGCTGGCCGTGTTTTGCTCAAGTACCTTGCTACCCTCTCTGTGTTCTTCCATGGTGCAATGTCCAATCCACTGCTGCCAGCAAAACTCAGGCATAGTGGGATCACCAGGCCGCTGGCCTGGGACTGTCCTGTATCTTCACTTCTTTAACAAGTGCTTGGAAGTAAGCAGAAAGTACAGGGACGTTGGTGACTCGGGGGGATTGTGATCACATATGGCTTTTGTTTGGTGTTTTCATTAAGGTCATCAGGACTAGTGCTGACCTCCTAGGCACATGTTTTATTTGAAGGATTGACTAGATATACCATCTGACAGTCTTGATTCTTATACTGGACTAGGTTTCAGACACTGAGAAGTACAGGTGTTCCTGTAATACCTTCTCTGTTCTCAGAGATTGCACATAACCACAGTACTCTCACGATCTAGACTACAAGGCTGATTTAAGAGCAATCAAATTTTGGTAGCATTTACTTGATTTTAACATTTTCCTGTGTGGTATCTTAAAAAGATAAAACAAATTACTCATTCTAGGAACAAAGACTTTTGAAAGCTGTCAGCTCACTGACAGTTACGATCAGCATTTAATCCAGGCTTATAAAACACCTTGATCAAACTTGTTCACAGCATGGCAGTCCAAAGAATGTCATTTTATTTTTGAAAGAGACTTTAAATAGGTGAAGAACACTGGTAACATACACTATACAAGTACAAAGCTCCTTTATCCCCCATCTCAAAACGAGTGCTTTTCTCAGACTCATAGACCATAGGAGTCTGTTTATTACAAAACCATTTCCAAAAAAAAATCTCTGCACCACTTACTGCACCTTAAAAAACACTTGAAAATATGGGCTGCATTTGCAAACTTCCTGTGACATGGAAATCTGGCATGCTGCCTGGCTTCTACTTAAAGGATTGTCATTCTGGGAAAAATAAATTTCTCTAACTAGACAAAAGTCAATGTTTTCATGTTTCACTGCAATCAGACTGATAGAGCTGACAATTTAATGTCTCAACACGTAACATAGCTGTGGATAATCAGTTACCTCAATCAATCCTAAACACAAGTCCTTCTGCTTTCATGGCTTCTGTGTCTGTGACTAAGATGTAAAATTGTTTGGTGAGACCACTCCCCCACAGCGCAGAGCCATGGACTCTCCACTGTCATCCTGATGTTTGGTGAGACCCCTCCCCCACAGCGCAGAGCCATGGCTTCTCCGCTGTCATCCCGATGTTCTTGACCTGTCTTTAGCTGTGCAGATATTTATACACGTTACGCATCTGGAAATAACTTTGAACAACTCAACTACTATCAGATTTAGAAAGGTCCCTTTCAGTGTCCTGTTAGATTTAATTTTTTACTCGTCGTTCATAGCATCTATGCCTGTCAGAAAAATACAGAATTGGGCTGGCACCACAGCTGAGGACATCATTATGAGTGAAAAAAGGCTCAAGGCTTTTCCAAAGTAGGTGTGAAACATACATTTCCCTTCCTTGCTGGTAGCTTCCCCAGGTGGGTATTGTGGGGGTCAAATGGTATGGTGCTGTCCCCCTGGGAATTTTTGGCAAGCACATTGAATACCTTGTTTGTGGCACTAATTGTAATGATAATGGTTATGATGGTGATGATGGTGGTGGTTGAGATGATGGTGATGGTGATGATAGTGGTGGTGATGATGGGGATGACGGTGATGAAAAAGCCAGGTAGACAGTGACAACAATACAAAGAGGCCCCTTCCCCCCCTCCCCGAGGAAAGGGATTCCACGTTAACTCTGAATTTTGCAGAGCTAACAGGTTCAGTACACTCTGCTTTGGAATTGAATGTAGTGGGCACCATGAGATGGTTTTAAATAAGTCCTGTGGTATGTGTGATGGTATTTTTGCAACATGAGATATGTTTACTGGGCATACTGATCTTCTCTTACCACAGTGAGAATTCATGTTTACAGTTTCACATTCCTAACAGATATTTACTCTGAACACTGATTAGGCAAATTCCTTGTTTGGAATACTTTAAAACATAATTTTAAATAAATTATGTATATGTGTATATATGTGTATGTGTGTGTATTTGTGTATGTGTGTGTATGTTTGTGTATATGTGTATGTGTGTGTATATGTGTATGTGTGTGTATGTGTGTGCATATGTGTGTGTATTTGTATATGTATGTGTATATATGTGTATGTGCATGTATATGTATGTGTATGTATATATGTATGTATATATGTATGTGTATGTGTGTATGTGTATCTGTATATGTGTGTATGTGTGTATGTATGTGTATGTGTATATGCATGTGTATGTGTATATGCATGTGTACGTGTATTGTGTGTGTATGTATGTGTGTATATGTGTATGTATGTGTATGTGTATGTGTGTATGTATGTGTATGTGTATGTGTACGTGTATATGTGTGTATGTGTGTATGTATATGTATGTGTATCTGCATGTGTATGTGTGTATGTGTATGTGTGTATGTGTATGTGTGTGTGTATGTGTATGTGTATGTGTGTGTGTGTATGTGTGTATGTGTATGTGTGTGTGTATGTGTATGTGTATGTGTATGTGTATGTATGTGTTGACATGCACATTTGCCACCATGACCTTCCTTTCTGTTTTGGTTACTTGGATCTTTGCAGCAAAACTAAGCAGTTTTGGACTCTTGGGAAGCACTTTTCAGTTGCCCATCGGTTTACACTGCCAAACAATCCATCTTCCTCCCATGCTTGGCGGAAGTGGCATGGCGCGAAGCTGTGGAGTAGTGCTCACTCTGGCCATGGAGTCTGGCTGATGCAAGGTGGTTTTTTATGTTTTTTATGTTTGTTTGTTTGTTTGTTTACAATAAGCTGACTGCATTTGAGATTATGAGTATATAATGACTCTTGTTAGTATTTAAGCTCCAGAGCAGGGGCTGCCCCTCCCCGTGTTCCTGCTAATGAACTAGCTCTCACTTGTGCTCTGTGCTGTGGCCCCTCAGCGCCAAGGAAAGCTGTCCACGTTGAGAAGAGCGTTGACTGCAGAAATTAATGGTGAAGAACTGCTTTGGTTTTGTGAAATACAGTTTAGATGGTCCTTAAATTGTCAAAACAAACAAAACACACTGCTATGCTTTAATAAGAGAATATCATACAAAGAAAAATTTAGAAAGAAACACTAGCATTTGTATGTACGTGTATTCATCGGTGTGTACAGGTGTACTTCCATCCTGAATCATCGTGCAATGTGTGGATCTACATACAGATAGGGTCAAGTCAAACGGGTCTGACATGCTGTTGGTTTTTCTATTATCCTTCCAAATGGAGCAAACGGAGATGGGAGACCATTCCCACAATGAAAAGGGCTGGAACACCAAACTGCTCCGTCAATTCCTTTGCTGAATTCTCTTTTCATTCCTGGGTTTCTGCCAAACATTTTGCGGCTCTTACACATAGCATCTCTCATGAGTGTGTTACTGATGATGATGTTTTTCTAGCCACTGGTGAAGCTACGTTAATTGATTTGCAGTATGTGAAGGGATACAAAGGTGCTCCTGCCTCCCCCACTGAGCAGCTCCCTATCCCAACGCTGAACTAGCTGACAGGAGCCTTGCTGCTCTCATCCCTATAACAGAGATAATCCGAGGCTCAGTGATGTCAGGCAGTTGGTCGTAGTGTCAGCAGTCTCCGACACTCCTGCACACGCTCTCCCTGCTTCCTCCACATAGCTTCAAACAAACCTCCCTTTTATGTGTTCACAGAAACATCTAGATGTTGCCACCTAAGGCATTGACTACATAAATATGGGAATAACCTTTAGGTTTAGCACATTCATAAGAAAAAGTCATTAACCTCAAAGAATTTTCTGTTTCCAGCAGGTAGAATGTGAGATTAAAATGCCCCACCCCTTCCGGAGGGGCACTTGGAGTGTACCCGAGAGCTTAGCCAGAGACCGGACTGCGGGCTTGAGTTTGTCACTTCAGACTTCCTGGCCCAGCTTCCCTCCTTGTAAGACAGGAATGTGCTGAGTGATATTGGCAGGCCCTCTCGTTGGGAATGTTTCATGATCCTACAAACCTTGAACTAGTGGTGTATAAGATGGGCAATTTAAAAATGTTCGTGAAATGGTCATTTTTCCATCTGATAAATTAAATGTGGCTTCCTACACTCCTCTTGAAATTTCCTTTCACCTACAAGGGGACTTCTGTCGCTTAATGCAGACTATAAGGGACAGGAGGTGTTGCAGTTGATTGCATCGGCCAGAAGCTGAGGAGTGTGTCGGGGTGCTGCCTCTGCAGTGTCGGGGTGCTGCCTCTGCAGTGTGGCGTCATCTTATGCAAGGAGGCAAATGCATGGTACTACTGTGAGCTTCCGAGAGTCATGCTTTTATAATTTCTGTAGCAGTTTGATCAGTTACTGGAAGGTAGAAACAAAAGCCCATGAACATATTTGTGAGAAATGAGTATAACTTAAAATGGATGCATTCCTGACAAAAATGGCTCAGCTAGTGTACATCAAACACTTGTTACCTCTGTTGGCCTTAGGGACTACACATGACTAAGAACAAACATGTGATAAAGTCTCATGAAAGATGAAATCATCTGGGCCTTTGCAAAGACCATCAGTTATTCTGCAGAGCCATAATGTTATTTCTTCCAGCAATTCTTGGCTTCCTAGTTAATAGATGTAACACACAATCCACCTCTAGACCAAAGGCACTGGGGAAATAGTTTTCACTTTTTAAGTTGCCTATATCTCATAGGAACCAATTACACACAATCCCAGAACAAGCTTTTACATTATTCAATTTAATTCTTGTATTTGTATTCTTTGTTACACTTTACTGTCAAGACCAAGTTTAAAATCTTTACATTTCATGATTTTATGTGTATGAGTGTTTTGGCTGCATGTGTGTATGCATGTACACCATGTACATGCCTGGAATCTATAGAGGTCAGAAGAGGACATCAGAACCCCTAGCACTGGAGTTACAGATGGTTGTGAGCCACACTGTTGGCATTGGGAACTGAATTCAGTTCCTCTGCAGGAACAGGTCCTCTTAACTTCTAAGACGGTCCTTTGCATAATATTTTTACTTTTAAAGTGTGCTTATTTCATCAAAAGAAAAGGCCCTGTGCAAAGTCTTAAAATATTTTGAATTCTCAGTGCTGTTATTTTAGATTTGCAAACACTTTCCTTTATAAGACAGGCTCACCAAGGCGTGCTATAGAATCCAACACTCATGAAACACAGCTGGATTTTAAGACAGGAAACTGGAATGTGTCAATTGAAACCATTATACGTACACGTAAACCATTTACAACTAATGGACATATCAGTGAATATCTGTTACTTTGAATATTGAAAATCAAATTATGAGCAAAATTACTGTTGTTTTAATTGCCGTGGTGGCTTTGGTTCAGCTGTGTAGTTAGCATCTATATTCTAGATTTAGGATGACTGTGGTCATTACTTATGGGAAGTTTATCCAACATGATTTATGACTTGATGCTTTTTAACATCAAACATGGAGTTTATTGAAATAAATGTAGATAATGTAGACCCTCACATTTTCCTATGCCTTTTCTATATCGGCAAAATCATGTTGTCCTGTCATTATTCAGATTATATTACTCAGCTTACCATATGCTTAAGGTGAATTAAGCTGAGTTATATTTTTCTTTCTATACTCCATAGTGTAAGTACTTGTACCCATAATTAGTATTTTGACATATTTATATGAAGTGGGCCCAGAATTAGAGTCACATATCTACTCCAAGTGCCAGCAAGCCAGGGCTCTGTCTCTCTTTTCTACCTTCTCCTCCTAGTCCTCCTTCTCCTCCTCCTCTTCCTTTCCTCCTCCTCCTCCTTCTTTCCCCTCCTCTTTTTTCCCTCTTCCCACATGAGCTTTAATAACAGTAGGAAAATGGATGGATCTTGTTGAACTACATTTTTTTTGCCAGTACAGGTTACTTTAATTGGTAAGTTTTGTTCTTTATGATTTAATATTGGTTTCCTTTTGCTTTACATGGAGTTGAAGAGGCATCAGCTCATTTGCTCTCAGGTCTTCCTACTTGGGTGGAGTAGGGAATTTCCCATCAGCAAGCAGAACTTAGGCATTATTTTGTCAGCCATAATTCACATTTACTGAGTATAATCTAGATATACTTAGGGTAGAAGGTGGATTAGGGAATCCGTAAATCAGAGAGTTAGTGTTCTTGAAAGTCATATGTTGGTTGGAATGAAAGATCACAGTGGATGCTGGAGATTATGAACACAGATTCGAACAAGCAGATGGAGTTCCTGCAAACTATTCAGCAGCACTGCAGGGATGCAGATGAAATCTGACAAATTTCAAGAGAGACAACAGCCAGAGTTGTTAAAAGGAGGAACACAAAATTGTTCTATTGTTCAGAATCCTAATGGCTGTACAGGACACTACTAATAGGCCAACTCCTCACATGAGAGGTGCAGTCTCATTTGAACCTATACCAACACCATTCTTACTCTATGTTACTCTAATTCTGGGTTCACTTCATAAAAATATGTCAAAATATTAATTATGGGTACAAGGAAAGGCCAAGAGGTCTATTTAGCCATATCATATGTAATAAATATAGTCATAAGGGACAACTATTTAGTGATTAATAAACAAAGCAGGGTGTCTTGAGAATCAGATTTTTTTTTGGCTAAAAATTTGTGAGGATTTTTTAAAATTAATCCTTTTATTTATTTACATTTCAAATGACATCCCCCTTCCCAGTTCCCCCTACAAAACCCCACCATCACATCCCCCTCTTCCCCTTTCCCTTTGCCTCAATGAGGGTGCTTCTCTACCCACTAACCTACTCCCACGTCACCTCCAGCATCCCCCTATGCTGGGGCATCAAGCCTCCACAGGATGAAGGGCCTCCCCTCCCTCGATGCCACGCAAGGCTATCCTCAGCTACATATGTGTCTGGAGCCATGGCTCCTCCATGACTACTCTTTGGTTGGTGGTTGACTCCTGGGAGCTCTGAGTGGCCCAGCTACTTGATATTGTTCTTGTATGGGTTGCAATCCCCTTCAGCTCCTTTAGTCCTTCCCCTAGCTCTTGCATTGGGGTCCCTGGGCACAGTCTGATGGTTGGGTCTAAGTATCTGCATCTGTATTGATCAGGTACTGGTAGAACATCTCAGGGAACAGCCAAACCAGGCTCCTGTCAGCAAGTGCTTCTTGGCATCAGCAATGCTGGGGTTTGTTGTCTGCAGATGGGATGGATCACTCGGTGGGGTGACCCTTCCTTCTGTCTCTGTTCCCTTTTTTGTCCCTCTCTTTCCTTTGGACAGGAACAATTTTGGGTTAAAAATTTTGAGTTGTGTGGGTGGCCCCATCCTTCAACCAGGGGCCGTGTCTATCTCCTGGAGCTGGTCTCTACAGGTTCTATATCCCCTCTGTAGGGTATTTTGACTAAAGTCATCCCCACTGGGTCCTGGGAGCCTCTTGCTTCCCTGGTGTCTGAGACTTTTTAGTGGCTATTCCCAGTTCCTCATCCCCCACTGCTACATATTTCTATCCATTTTCCTGACCCTTTGTACTTCTCTCCTGTCCCTTCTAAAACCTGATCCTGACCTCTATTTTTTTAACCTCTTCCTCTTCTATCTCCCCTTGCTCCCTCCCTTCTTCCACCTCCCATGATTATTTTGTTCCCTCTTCTATGTGGGATTGAAACATCCAACTTTAGTCTTACCTGTTCTTAAGCTTAATATGGATATCCCGAGCTTTTGTGCTACTATCCACTTATCACTGAGTACTACACACCATGTGTGTTCTTTGTTTCTAGGTTATCTCACTCAGGATGATGTTTTCTAGTTCCATCTATTTGCCTAAGAATTTTATGAATGCATTGTTTTTAGGCTTCTTATATGTTTAAGGGCATCTCTTTCTTTAGGTTAGGGAAGTTTTTTTCTATAATTTTGTTGAAGTTGTTTACTGGCCCTTAGAGTTGGGAATCTTTGCTCTCTTCTATTTTTCTTCTACCTTTTATTCTTATGTTTTGTCTTTTCATTGTGTGCTGGATTTCCTGGATGTTTTGGGTTCGGAGCTTTTTGCATTTTGCATTTTCTATGACTGTTTTGTCAATGTTTTCTGTGGTATCTTCTACACTCAAGATTCCCTCTTCTATCTCTTGTATTCTGTAGTTGATGCTTGCACTTATGCCTCCTGATCTCTTTCCTAGTTTTACATCTCCAGGGTTGTCTCCCTTTGTGTTTTCATTAATTTTTTGATTCCATTCTTAGATCCTGGATGGTTTTGTTCAATTCCTTTGCCTGTTTGTGTTTTCCTGTATTTATTTAAGTGATTCATGTGTTTCCTCTGTAAGTGTTTCTACTTGCTACCAGTGTTCTACTGTATTTCTTTATGGGAGTCATTTATGTTCGTTTTAGAGTCCTGTATTGTCTTCATGAGATGGAATTTTAGATGTGAATCTTGCTTTTCAGGTGTGTTGGCATATTCAGGGCTTGCTGTGGACTAGAGAACTGGGTGCTGATGTTGCCATGTAGCCTTGGTGTCTGTTGCTTATGTTCTTGCACTTGCCTCTTGCCATCTGGTTATCTCTGATGTTAACAGACCTTGGCTGTTTCTGACTGAGCTTGTCCTTCCTGTGAGCCTGTGATCCTGGGTGTGTCAGAACTCCTATGGGTCAATGTTTCTGGGCATGGCAGAGTTGATGGGGAACCAGAGCACAGGCTCTGCTCTTGGGTGCAGATGCACCCAAGGATATTTTTATTTTATATTTATTGAGGATATTTTTGTGTAAGAGAATGTACTATGGTGTGTATGCTTATAAGGGTGAGACAAAAGACAGGCAGGCAGGTAGGCAGATAGACAGAGACACAGAGAGAAAAACCTGGGAAATAAAGGAAAGAAAATACATGTCTAAGACTCCAGAACATTAAGAGTTCAAGCAGGTCAGTTCAGTATGCCTGATGAGTTGATTCACCATATTCTGTAATACACAAGTCTCAAAACAAAATTTTTATCAAGATTTTTTTCATTTAAATCTCTGGAATATGGTTCTCTGGGGGTCTACCTCTATCAAATCATATCCGTCTTACTCTAGAAGGTGTATAGATATTAAGCATCTTTCCTAAAAATTGCAGACAATCTTTTTTTTCTGAAATAGCATATTCTTGAGCCAGTAACCAGAAAAACCTTTCTGACCTCTCTCCCCAAAGAATAATATAACCATAAAACTCAAAATCACATACATTTTGAGAATGAAAACAATCCAAAACAAATGAAGTAAACTGAAATGCTATATGTGCCTATTCTTAGGTCTTGTCTATTTTGCCTGGCAGGATAAAGAACCCAAGATTCCCATGGAGCCCACATTAGTCAGAATATGAGCATCCTGTGGCTGGTTTAACAATCTTATACCATCTACTCTTTGGCTCTCTGTCTAGAGCAGCCATCTGGTTATACCATTTATCTGTTTGGGTCTCTGCCTGGAGCCACAGACATATTTTATTGATACCTGTATAATATCTATCTGTTGATCTCTCTACCTGGAGTCACAGACAATAATAATTAATACCTGACTGGAGTAGGCAATGGTTATCACTGTATTCTCTACTCTGTAGTTAGTGACTAACTTTCCTATCTTAGTTCTGAACCGCAGGTGAAATTCCCAACATGATTTGTGTTAGTATTCTGTCTAAGCTCCACCCCATAATTACCTGGCAACAGCCAGATATGCCTTGCCCCATAGACCTGGCCCACTATAAAAGGGGCTGTTTGCCCCTCCTTTCTCTCTCTCATCGCTCTTGCCCCTTGGCACTCTCACCTCTGCCCCTCTTGGGCTCTCCTCCCTGCCCCCTCTCTTCATGTGGTCATGGCTGGCCTCCACTTTTCCCCTTCTCTCTCTCTCTCTCTCTCTCTCTCTCTCTCTCTCTCTCTCTCTCTGCCTCTCTCTGCCTCCACTACATCATTAACTCCCATCCTCTGTCCTGAATAAACTCTATTCTATACCATATCTGTGTGTGCTTGGTCCCTCAGGGGGGAAGGGATGCTTGGGCATGGGCCGGCCTAGGCACCCCCTTCCCCACACTGCCATGCCACATTCCCTAATCCCCTTTCTCTCTTTTTATGACCTCATCATTTGGTGCTGAAACCCAGGAACAACAATTTGGACAGAATCTTTGTAAAAATCTAACGTAAAAGCAAATAATCTCAATTTTAAATTCACAGTTCAATCTCTGCCCTAAAAGGTAGACAACTTCATTCTTTTTCTCTCTCAGAGCAGTCTCTAATTCCCCACAGTTGGGGACCTCAGAGCTGCTAGCAGTTTCTTTGTTTCAAAGTTCTATCTGTTAAGTCTATGTGACTAGTAAACACTACCCAGCTATTCTCTAAAAAAATAAAATAAAATAAAACTCTCTCAGGTTAAAAAAACTTACATTTTTAGTGGATACTCATTCCTCACGTTGATTCACCATCTGTTGTGGAAAATACTAAAAAGAGAGCCGACACTTTCCCGCTCTAGTGCCAGCACCAGCAGGCCACAACACTATGCCCCAACGGAGTCCCACCAGCTCTGTCCCACATTCCAATAACCAAATTAAACCGCCAACCTCCATGTTAGATATCACAATACCCTGTAACCCCGTAAAAATCAAAATTCTTAAAGCTTATCATTAACCAGTTGGATTTATGCATCAATAAAATCACAATTTACAAAATGCCAATACAATAATTTCAGAGCCATTTGATAATGATAAAAGCTTTATCCCAGTTACTCTAACCTTATGATATCATAACTACCTGTGGCTGGTTCAAGCCACACTGGTTCATGTCGGCTTCCATTCTCCTTCTCTCCTCTCTCTCTTGAGATGCTGTCTCTCCAACCCTTAGCTCTGCCTCCCCTTTCCCTGTTCGATCACAGGCCTCCTCTGCTCTAATGCAATTGGACAGAAAAAACATGTGACAGGAGCACACGAGAAAGTGATTCACTTTTGCCCTAAATGAAGATGTCAGAGAGTGCTATATTTGATCAGAACTCTGAAACACAAGAAGACAGGGAGGTAGGGGGGATATTGCTGAGAAAAAGGGTTTGAGCAAAAGGAAGAGGAGAGAGAGGATTGGGAGGTAAAATGAGTAAAATGTATTAAATAAATGTATGAAGATTTCAAACAATAAAAAATTTGAAAAATAAGTAACATGCACATATAAACAAACAGAAATGAGTTATGGATTGGTAGCAAAATAATGCTAATGATGGATGAAGGACAGAACTAGACATGCTAATGTGTTGTGCTTAGTTACTCAGGAAAGGCATGACTGACAAAAAGAATTTTTCAGAAATTTGAGGTGTGCGAAGAACATGAGCACACGTGTGAACATGCCCAAGATGTTTACAGGATACGCCTGGGGCAAGAGCTGTAGACTAGCAGTCTTGGGTACTTAGCTCTTGCACATAAGCCCAGCAATGCCACATGGCAGATCCTTCCATTACGAGGTAGAGTCTTTCATCCCACTGCTGACTGAGTTGCTCTTGTGGCATGTTTTAATCAATGGGCATTAGCAAATATGACACAAGCAAGACTTGAAGAGTGCTTGTGACCTGGGGTCTGTGTCGGGAACTCTGAGGCTATCTTTCTTTTTAATTGAATATATTCTTCATTTACATTTCAAATGTTATACCCTTTCCCAGTTCTCCCCTCCCAGAAAATCCTCAACCCATCCTCCCACCCCCTGCCTCCAAGAATATGCCCCTCCACTCAATGCACTCCCACCTACCCGCTCTCTATTTCCCCATGCTGGGGCATCTATTGAGCCTTCTAATAGGACCAAGGACCTCTCCTCCCACTGATGCCAGACAAAGCATTCCTCTGCCACACTTTTGGCTGGAACTATCTGGTTGATGGCTTAGTCCCTGGGAGCCCTGGGGAGTCTGGTTGGCCGACATCATCGTTCTTCCTATGGGGGTTCAAACCCCTTCAGCTCCTCCAGTCTGCCCTCTACCTCCTCCATTGGGGACCCCACGCTCAGTCCAATGGTTGGTTGCTATGAGGCTATGTTTTGAATGAGCCAGGGGCATGAATTGCCACAGAAGAACAGAGGGCTTGCTCACAGACATAGAAACACCCGAGGTGTGATGAGGTCATCTTATAACATCTAGTGTGATGAGATCATCTTATATCATCTAGTTAACATATGAGCTGCCATTTGACCAGGAACAGTGGGAAAGTACAAGAGAATCATCTACCAGCCAGGATTTCCTCTGATTTGATCTACTTACCTCTCAGCTCCGAAGGAACCACCAAGCTCATCCACAGAATGAGATTTGGACCTAAATGTTGTATCATTTTAACCTGTAGACTTGGAATGTTTGTCATGTAGAAGCTGACACTCAGATGATCTGCATCAATGACAGACATTCAGGAAGCTGGGGAGGAGAGTGGGGATGCAGAGCACGCCACGGTCGCTTTGAGGAATTTAGCTCCCCAAACATTTTCCCCAAATATTTTCTTTAAAAAAAAAACCTTCAAACTACCTAAAATGTTTTTCTTTAATTGTATAATTTTTATACCAAGATTTATAATTTAAAGAAAGTTTAATGTTTTTTGTTTTTGTTTTTCTGTTTTTTGTTTGTTTGTTTTTTGTTTGTTTGCTTGTTTTTTGAGACTGGGTTTCTCTGTGTAGCCCTGGCTGTCCTGGAACTCACTCTGTAGACCAGGCTGGCCTCAAACTCAAAAATCCACCTGCCTCTGCCTCCCAAGTGCTGGGATTAAAGGCGTGCACCACCACTGCCTGGCTAGAAAGTTTAATGTTAACTGGGCATTACCTTCCATGTGGTAACTTTGTTTTTTTTAACTCTTTCACATACATAAATATTTTTAAAGTCTGTCTGCCATCAAAATAACCTTGTACATCAAGAGCAGAGCATCCTAGTGTGAGTCCCAGATGTGTAGACAGCAGGTCCGAAGCGGCAGCAGCTCGAGAGGCTCAGGTGGAGTGTGGGATAAGGTACATAGAGAGAGAGAAGATGCATCCGGGAAGAAAGAGGAGAAAGATGCGGTGACAGGTGACGTGTGTGGGGAGGGAGTGGGCGGTGCTGAGGGGAGGAAGGATGATAAATACAGCTGAGAGGACTAGCCCAACTAGCAGGGGCCGCTGAGTAAGACATTGATCTTGTCAAGAAAAGGAATCGAGGTAAAAATAAGCACTCACAAGGGTTTTGATGCTGTGTTTGTTGAGTCTGAGATAGTGGGCCATTGAGGACAAGTGTGGAGGCATTTGGACACGTGCAGTCTGGGTCAAATATTATTTTTGAAGTCATCCATACATAGGCAGGTAAATGCTAGGCACAAGAGGTACCACTGATACAGGAGGTCAGCACTGGTCCGGCTTTCTATCCCCATCTTTTATGAAATACAGCTTCCTCTAGTTAGAAATGATGAGTGGATCATGTATGTAATGTTTCCCACGCTGGGGTGGAGGCTCAATCGATCTCCCCCAGGTGATTTTGACATATTCCCTGTTGTCCTGTTTGATTTATTGTGAAATGAAAGCAGAACCGGAGGAAGACGAATTAGTAAGAGTAGACCAGTTCTGAGAGTGTATCTTTCTGGAAGGGAGAGACGCTCTGTAGAAGTGAAGACACTTTAAGAAGGTGAGAGAAACTCTTTCTGCACAGATATCCTGAAGTGTGGAGATTGGTCCTTTATCAAAGCTGGCTCATGAAGATCGTTTACTTAACAGACAAGAGCACGCTGCAGGTTTGACTAAAAGATGTCTGTGCAACTGTTCTGTGTTGGAAACACTTCACAAGCCTTAAATATTCAAATTGAACAGGAGTTATAATTGTACTGTTTTGGTCTTGGAAACCAATGTGAGTCTTCACAACGTTCCTTTCTGTCTGCATGGCCAGTATCTTAGGAATCCTCTTTGTGTGTGTGTGCCAGCCCAGTCTGAGAGCATGCCTGGGCCTGGTTCAGGAAAGGGGGGGGCATGTAATAAGTCGGGCACCTGGGGAGACGCTCCCTGGCGTAAGTGGAACTATCGGCCTTTCTGCTTCTCAGGTGATCTGTATGCTTTAATTTGTGGCTTCTTTAAAAATAATATTATTTTAAAATTAGTGATTTTTTTTCTAGTTTTACATAAGCTACGAAAAGGCCCCATGTCAGGAATTCTCACACATGATTTGAGGTTTCTAGTATCCTACATGGAGAACTCTCTGTAGCACAAGTTGGTTCATTTGACATCTGGCATTCATGGCTCTTGTGAGAGCGGCTTCCCCCTCAGTGTGCCCTGAAAGCATTCCTGCTGTGCCCCCTCTGCCCGAGTATAAACACATCACAGGAAATGAACACGTCAAGAAGTGGCTTTCCAAGAAGGAATAAAAAATGCCTGGCCCAGCTCCACCTGGGTGTGATGTCCAGTTTCAGGAAATGCGAGCAGCAGAGCAGCGTGGGCAGGAGGCTGCTGTCCTGCGCCAATGACCCCTTGGTCCTCTTCCCTTCCCTCCCCGTGCGCTGCATGCCCTAAAACCCACAGCCTGCTCTCTGTGGTCGCCTGGGAGGCTTCCTGAGGAAAATCGCTTCAGGACCTTTCACATGTGAGGGAGGAGACGGAGTGTCGTTCCTCCGTGCTCATGAGAGCAGCTGGATTTGGTTGTTTACAGTTGTAAACATGGAATGGCTGAGGTCGGGGACACATTTTGAAATAATTGAAAGTCTACAGTTAGAACTATAAATAATTAAATGGATTCATTTTGGTGGCTTGCTTTAATATGCAGATATGAAAACAATGAAAGAAATGGGTTTGTACCAAGGACGCTAAGGCAGGGAACGAAGCAGAAGAAAGGAAAGCCTTGCCCTGATGCCCTTGCTGCAGTGTTCGCAGGTCCCTTTCTGCTCCCGCTTAGTCATGCGGGAAGGAGAGCCATGCACTCTGTTTCTAGACTCAGACTGCAGCGAGTATCAGTCCAGCCACCCTTTCAGATCTACTTCAAGGAAAAAGAGGCTTGAAAACTGCTCCCCGTGGTTTTGTCTGAACTGCTGACATCCTGCAGCATACACTGGGCCCACTGCTGGAGACAGGAACCCGGAGGTGAGGGGCTTCGAGCAGCACTTAGCAGAGCGAGGCAGGCGGGCCTGCGAGAAGGGATGGAGGTCAGCCAGGAACTAATGGGGAAATAGGGGGTCGTCGTTAATTTTGATGTGGGGAAATCTGAAAGGCTCTTGTGCATGCCAGGGTATTTGAATATTTGGCAAACAGCTGGCTGGGCTCTGAGAGAGCGCCTCTTGATTCGCCTCGTCAGATGTTCAGAGATAAAACGAGTCAGCCCATACGCCAGCACATAGCCTTGCAGTCAGTTTTGAATTTAGATTTGAATTGTGATATCAATGTCATGGTGGCACATGCTTTGAGAAAGTACTTACAGAGAATAATTGAAAGATTCAGTGAGAAGCTTCTGAAAGCCGTAATTTAAAGTTCCTCAGCCTCCACAGTACTCTACCCATTAAAATTTAAAGCGACAGAAGCCCAATTATGGATGGTTATTTTCTTAAATAAAATCATATTTCTACCACAAGTGAAAGATTCATCGCTGCCCACTAATCTCTGTCAGGAGAACTCGTCTCAGAGCCGTCCAGAGTCAGTAGCCCCAAGCCAAGCTTTATCCTGGGGACAATGGGGCGGCACTGGGGGAAGCCAAGGGGGAAGCCAGGCTGCAAGGCCTCCGGGAGCAGCCTGACTTGCAGGAGGCTGATTTGCATGATAATCACCATTACGGATCCTCTCCCGTGCCAGCCTCCACACTTAACCAAAGGCAGTATAACTTTAATGGAGGCTGGGAAGTCTGAGCAAGGACTGTTGCACAAGGTTTGCAAAGCCCGGATGACGTCAAAAGCTGTTAGGAGAGGGCAACCACTGTGAAGATAGCCAGGCAGAGACGCTGGGACCACAGGGAGGCTTGGAGTAACTTTAAAATCTGGTAAAGCATCTAACTTCGGAGGTTGTTGAAAGGCGTGGAGCATTTCAATGTTCTCCTCACTCAGGGAGATCTGTTCACCAGAAGGAGCCTTGTCGTCTTTCTAGGGACTTCAGCGCGGCCACTGAAACTCTGGCAATGAAACAGATCAGTGGGAACTTTCCCCAGACACGTTTCCAGTGAGAAAGTTTAGTCACTGTCAGATAAAAGTCCGGAGCCAGATTTTTAGAGCATAAATTTCTCCTCAGATTTATTTGGTCCGTTGGATTTTACTTTATGCTGCATTGTGACTTGGAGAATGTGGTATAATGGTACCCAGAACAAAATAATGCAAAAGGCCAGTCAAGCTTAAACCACTCTTTTTTAGAGAAAAATAAAATTATTCTGCAGAGTTCCTGGAGACAAAGGAGTATGGAAACCAACCAACAGTGAGCCTGGAGATTAAATGATAGGGAAGGCAGTAAGGATATATACACAAGCACCAACCTAAATAGCATCTTATAGATGCCATATCCTAACATTTCTCAAGTCTTAAAGTTCGACTTGCAAAAAACATTTGCAAGTAGGCATTGTTCCTGATGTTTTGCAATAGTCTGTGTTCTGGATGCGGTCACCAAACCTACAGCAGACCGTGAACACAGATAGTCTTCTGTCGGTTCTGCTCTCTCTGTGCGCTGCCTGCCTGCTGGCAGGCCACAGGTTCTCTGCTCAGTGTAGACTCTTCTGCAACTCCGTCCGTCCCTCCATTTGTCACTTTGGTAGTGTTGTTGGCCTCCTTGCAAGAAATCACAAAGAACTCTTTAACAGTTTGCAGCCTGGAGTCAGCTGCCTTGACTCTTACTCCGTCCTGGAAGGGAGAATCATTTGGGGTGATGGCTGCCTGGGCCAGCTCAAGTAAATGTCAGCCCACTTCCCCACAGAGTAAGGCTTTTTCCCTAAATCACCCATTGTCTCTAAGGGTAGGGCCACACTGTTGGTATTCTGTTCAAGCTCCACCCCACAGTTACCTGGCAATAGCCAGGTATGCCCCGCCCCGCATGCCTGGCCCACTATAAGAGGGGCTGCCTGCCCCTCCTCTCTCTCTTCCCCCCCTCTTCCCTTCTCCCTTCTCATCCTCTCACCTCTCTGCCCCTCTTGGGCTCCCCTCCCCCCTCTCTCCACGTGGTCATGGCCGGCCTCCACTCACTCTCTCTATTCTCTCTCTCTCTCTCTCTCTCTCTCTCTCTCTCTCTCTCTCTCTCTCCTATACCATTGACTCTCATCCTATCCTCTAAATAAACTCTATTCTATACCATGTTGGTGTGTGTGTGTGGTCCTTCAAGGGGAGGCGATGCCTAGGCATGGGCCCGCTTAGGTACCCCCTTCCCCCACGCCGCCGTGCCATACTCACTAACACCCTTTCTCTCTTTTAAATCCCATCAATGGTGCCGAATCCCAGGAACATCAACAATCCCATTAATAAACAAACCATCACACACTGCCTGTCTTACCAACATGGCTCGGTTGTGTAGTCTGTATAGCAGGTGAGTTTTAGCTCTCCTCTTAAACTCCCTCTTGTCCTGGCCTCAGTCAGCAATGGTAGGTTGTATTCGGGTCTCCCATCTACTCTCCTTCATGTATTATGCTTTGCTACAGTGAAAATGATAGCACTTTTGATTTTGTTAATTTCTGATATTATTAGATTCTTCTAAATGGAAGTTCTGTAATGTCACATAAGACTCAAGTGCTTAGTTAACTGTTTAATTAACAAGCAGAAGCTCATTGGTTGGAAAGGGTTGTGAGAGCCCAGAGGTCTTTTGCCCTGACTCACTGGGAGCAAATTTCTCTTCCTGCCATGGCTTTGAAAACTCCAGAGATCCCACTCCACCATTTTTATTCTACAAGGAGGACTCTGCAGACCATTGTAGTCACTGACGCTCTGGCCAAAGGAGTTGGAAGTAAACCTGAAAACTGAATCCCGAGGTGACAGCCTGGTGTGCCCGAGCAAAAGAAGAGGTTATCAAACTGTAGAATTCCTAGATAGCTAGAACATTGTACACTTCAGAGTAGAAAAATGTATGCTTTATATAAAGTGGCTATGGAGGATTAATCTACTCCTCCATACCGGGCAACAAATCTGCCCATGCTCCTTAGCAAACAGACAGCAGGAAGCCAAGACCTACTGAGAGTCCTGGCTGACTTCAGAAGACCTCACTCTGTCCTGTGCCTCAGGCCTGAAAGACAGGAAGCACTGCCCTTCATCTGCATTTGCCTGGCTTGGCCTCAGGCCTGTTTCTTGGCAGGGAGGCTCTTTTTGAGGTATTGTCAAGACAAAACTGTGGGATTTTGAATTCAAGTGCCTCAATCCAAAGGCGAATATGATTTATGCGGAATATTCGGAATATTCGCAGCCAGTGTCACAGAGACTTATATAATCCAGTTGTGAGATCAGTGGGACCAGGGCTACAGACAAGTGCTTGGTGGGCTGTCACATCTTGTGTACTTTCCACTCGGGGTACACAGGGAAACATATCTGCATTAGAAAAAGGGTTAGCAAGAACAGCAGAGACAGCCCTGTTAAACAGCCAGGGATGATCACATGATCACACGATCATGTGTATCTTCATTAATACTTTGTCACGGAAAGGATCAGGCAGTCTGGCTGTGTTATATCATTTCACTGCACACCAAAGAGATTCAAAATGGACTTTTAATTATGATTCCTTAATATGGCATCTGATTAGGTTAATTTTCTCTGATGAATAGATCACTTAAACTTGTTGGCTTCAGTTTGTTGCTATGGATTGACAATTTTATATTCTGAGTTTTGCTGAAGAACAAATTCCAGGCACTCCTTGTCTATTACAGTTTGAGGTCGCTGCTCTCCCTTCCTTAACCTCTATGAGGCTTGTTAGATTGGCTAATGGAGACAGAGTGGGGCTAAGTGACTATTAAACTCTTTCCATATACAGTAAAAGCCATTAACTTGGACCTCACTAAATTTTGTATTTATGAAAATGAGGGCAGGGCTTGGGTTAAAGTTTACTTTTGCATTGTGCCTGAACTAAAGCTTTGGTGGGCTAATAAATAGTATAAATAAAACTGCAGGGGATGTCACCATTACTGTAAAAAGCAGATTCTTGAAGTCCCTTAGAGAAAGGCTTTGTAAGAGAGGTAATGCAGTGCCAGGGCAGGGTGTCAGAGTGCAAAGTTGAGGCTCCTTACCAGCTCCGTGACCTCCGTTTCTCCAAGTATTTCCCTCTGCAAAATAGAAAAAGTTATTTGCTTTACGGGGTGTCTCAGAGGGTGGAGTTTAACATACACAGAGTACCTGGTATGAAGATGTTACTTGTAAGTGTTGGGCAACTATCGTGGCAAGCTGTTTCAAATACTTGCGAGTCGTGGACTAAAGCAAGCTTCCCTGACTATGCAGGAGTCCGGTGATCCCACCTGGGACTGTGCTTTCCCATCAGCACCCTGCCCTCAGCACTTCCAGAGCCAGGGTGAGGAGCAGAGCTGCACTCAGTCAAACACAGGTATAAAAGTAGTTGTGTATTCCAGCTACATCATGACTCAACTTTTGATTTTTAATTTATGAAAAGCAGAAGTCAATCCCAATTTACTCTGTTTCTGTGCTTGAGACTAGATCATTTACAAGGAACAGAAATTTAACCGTAGTTTTGAGATCCAGGTGCTAGCATGTGATAAATTGGTGTGTTTTTTTTTATTGGAAATAATTCTCCCCCATAAGATTTATTCTGATTCTAGTTTCTGTCCCCTCATCTCCCCCAGTTTCTCACTTCTTCATGCAGCCAACTTCACTTCCTTTTCTTTCTGATTAGAAACCAAGCAGGCAAATAAAAAGCAATCAAACCAGAATAAAACAAAAACAAAACAAAACAAAAAAAGAAAGAAAAAGCATGACACACACGCACACTCACACACACCACATACACACATGTATATTCATACACGTACACACTCATACACACATATGCACACACATACTCTCACATACACAATTACAAACACGCTCACACTCACACAAAACCTGTAGAAACATATAATCAGAAATGTAATGTAGATGAAAAAGGCCATTAAGGTAAAAATGCCCAGACAAAGCATGATGGAACAAAACATCTGCCATCTGCTTCTGGGCACGGGGACTGCCCTTATCTGTGGTTTGTATACTCTGTTTGACTACACTGGAGAAAACACATTTTCCTTTGGGAGAATGTTCCCTCTGGCCTGATCCTGTGCAGGCCTTGTGTATGCTGCTGTGATCTCTGGGAGGCCACATGGACCTCAGTCCTGTTAGGGCTGTGAAGCATGTTTCCTGCTGTCTTCCTTACAGTCTCTCTCATGGGGAGATTCGATGGAGACATCCCATTAGGGTCCACTCTCCTGAGTGCCGCGGCTGGTGATGGGCAGGGACAGTTCTGCTCTTTGAAGCCAGTGGTGGAGCCAGCTGCTCCGTGTGTGCATCCTTGGGTCCTGCTCACCCGCAACTCTCAGCAATGTGTAGGGTTTGCTCTTCCTGGTACCGCAGCCGTTTAGGGGTGGGGCCAGCTCTCTCACGATGCTCAGGTGAGGGGTGAGAGCAGCTCTGCACATCCCTCAGAAACCAACATATCCCTGGGTGGCAGCCAGGACCAGGAATGCCTGCCTCGCCCTTGGTGATGACAAATCCCTGCTACTACAGGGTCATGGACCCCGATGAGTGGCCCTCAGGGGCAGCACAGGCCAGGACTCCGCCATGGTCCCAGGTGGCATCACCAGCTACTCGCGTCAGGCTGTTCCCCACGGCCCTTGAGTCTCCAGTTCTGCCTCTCTTCATTGTGCGCATGCCCCTCTGATTCTCTTCCATTTCTCCACCACTCACTTGATGCTCTTAGCGGTGCCTGGGGTCTCTGAGTGTCTGGGGCCATTTCAGGAGTGGTTCCAGGAGTGCCACACCCTCCTTGTGCATTATGGAATTGGGCAGGAGGTCATCTGGAGCATGATCTGCCCCTCTCCCCACCTCTTGTCCCCAGTCTGTGCAGCACTGGACTAGTGGTTAGCTCAGGCTAGTTCTCTGTCCACGTCCTATTGTGCCAGTTTGCTGGTGGTCTTGGGTTCATTCCTTGTCCAACCTGCTCCTTGTGAAGGTTGCCTCTCTCAGGTTTTTTCTAGTCTCCCCTGGGGGCTTGCTTCCCACCCTAGGAGCTCCTCTGGATCTGCTTGGTGCCAGACTGGCAGTCATCTCAGGCTCCCTTTTTTCAGGGAATGGTAGGTTACTAAACGTTCAGATGGTCATAGGTCAGAGCACTAGAAGGAGACATGGTCTCTCTCATGGTCTCGGCAACCTACAGACACACATGTGAGACATCAGCTATGCCTGCAATGCCTCTAGGGGAAGGATAGAGGATATATTTTTAAAGCATGTCTTTATGACAAATTCTCTGGATTTCCTTAGTGTCTATTATGATGTCTCCCTTTTTATCTCTAATCTTATTGATTTGGATCTTCTCTCCCTGCCTTTTTAGTTGATTTGACTAATGGTTTATCAATTTTATTGATTTTTCTCTAAGAACCAACTCTCTTTTCATTGATTCTTTGTCATATTTTTGTTTTGATTTTATTGATTTCGGTCTTGAGTTTGATTATTTCTTGTCTTCTGCTCTTTCTGGGTGTTATTTCTCCTTTCAGTTCGAGGACAGTCAGGTGTGCTGTTGGTTGATTACATAAGATGCCGTCTCTTTTTTTTCTTTCCTCCTCCTCTTCTTCCTCTTTCCCCTCCTCTTCCCCTCCCCTCCTCTTTTTCCTCCTCCTTTTCCTCCTCCTGTTCCTCCTCCTCTTCCTCCTCCTTTTCTTCCTCTCTCCCTACTCCTCCCCTCCTCCTCCCCTCCCCCTCCCCCTCCTCCTCCCCCTCCTCTTCCCCCTCCTCCTCCTTCTCTCTTCTACTCCCCTCCTCCTCTTCCTTCTATCTCCCCTCCTCCTTCTCTCTCCCCTCCTCATCCCCCTCCTCCTCCCTCCTCCTCCTCCTCCTCCTCCTCTTCTTTTGGTGGGCCCTTAGTGCTACATAAAATAACTTGCCTCCTAGAACCACTTTATTTATGTCTCATAAATTTTGGTGTGTTTTTTTTTTATTCTGTTATTGTTGGTTCTCCCTGTCTCCCAAGGCAGGGTTTCTCTATTTAGCCTTGGTTATCCTAGAACTCACTTTATATTAGCTAGAAAGAGATGGAACTTTATACAAAAGTATGGATTTATTCACTAGATCATAACATTCACTAGGAGAGAAAACTAGTCCATGTTGAGATCACAGAATTGTCATGTCCTGCATGAGACTATAATCTATCCATTGTTTGATGACAGGCTTACATACTTTGTAGAATCTATCACCTCAGAAGGTTTGGCTGAATTATTCTGGTGCCTGGCAAATGGGTATTTCTGACAGTGAAATGGAAGCAGCCAGACATGCATGCTTATTAAGAACTTTTCAATAGGGATAAAATGTATTTATTTTTGCTGAAAATTCTCATCCACACTATCTTTGTAGATTCATGAAATGCCAGGATTCTTTGCAATAACAGAATGTTTCTTATTGAGATTATGTACAATGGCAATACAAATTCATAGTTATAAACATTTTATAAAAATCAGTTTTTATGCATTATACATGAACAACAGAAACATAATGACAACCTATGGAGACAGGAGAGGGGTAGAACTGTGGTTATATGCTTTTGGTTTTCTAGGGCTGATGAAGTTAAGTGGGCCATGAAAACATTGTTATGAGTTGGACGATGTTTTGAACATTAAGAGGATCTGCTGCTCTTATAGAAAACCCCAGATCTGAGTTTCATTAACCGTATTGGGTTGCTGACATTTTGTAACTCCAGTTCCAAGGAATCTGGTATTCTCTTCTGATATCTGCAGTAATCTGGTTGTACATGGTGCATATACATTCGCTGCAGTACATATAGGCACATAAAATAAATAAATAGATCAAGAAATATTTTAACATTCTTTAGTTAACAATAAGTAGTTTAATTTGAGTCATTTAATATATAAACTAAGGAGTAAGAAAAACAAATAATTTGTCAGGTCATGTTATTAAAGACTTGAGGGAAACATGTCTGCATATACCATATTGGTATTTGTATTTTATGAGATCTCTGTTGGAATGGCTATTCAACCACAGCATTATTTGTCCAGACTGGACATGCCTTGCTAATTAGGTAATAATTTTTATTTATTGAATACTGACTTTGTAGAAATCATATCAAAGCTGGAGATATGCTGATAATGACAAGAAGATACCCTCTCAGGTTGCTAACAATCCTATAAAGTAGATATAGTAAAACAAAGAAGCAATAAACATAACAAACAAAAAAACCCAAATAACTTAATGGAGTTTAGAAGTTTATTCAAAGTTGGGTGGCCCTACATTTAGAACTGAAACTCTGGTGCTTAAGTAGTTTGGTTAGGTATGGTCTCAAAGACTCATGTGTTTGCTTAGTCCATAGGGAGTGGCACTATTAGGAGATTGTTGGAGGAAATGTGTCACTTTGGAGTTGAGCTTTGAGATCTTATATATGCTCAAGATAAGCCCAGTGTAGGCACAGTCCCCTGCTGATACCTGCAGATTAAGATGTAGAACTCTTGGCTCCCCCAGTACCATGTCTGCCTGCATGTTGACATGCTTCCCACCACTACGATAATGGACTAAACCTCTGAAACTATAAGCTACTACTAATTAAATGTTTTCCTGAGTTTCCCTGGTCATGGTGTCTCTTCACAGCATTAATTCCTGGGATAGAAGTACCTAAACAAAAATAGGTACTATATTTTTAAATAGTAGTCTGACATGTATCTTGATTAAGAAACCCCAATGTTTTAAACAAGATAGAAGGAGCATCCCAAAACAAGGGCTACTGTATCACCCCAGACCTGCCTATGTTTCAACTGTTATTTAAGGAAAACACAGAAAATTTACATTACTCCTTTGCTATTCTTGGATATTGTCTCACTAATGTGTCAGTAAACTCTAGTCCTGCTGTCTATTCACATTACTTAATGTAAAACAAAAATCTAAAATCATCTTTGTAGCCATGAACCAGTTAAAATTTTGGGAACGTTGAACAATTGGCAACTCTGTCAGACATGGTAAAACAGCAGTGTTTCAAAGAATAGGTTCTGTTCACAGATATGTCCAAATAACAGAGAACTCTATGACTTTAGGAGATGCATAGGACACTGACTATTTCTTTTTAAGTCGTCACATATTATCAAGGTTATGTATATATGTATGTACTATGTGGATGATATATTAAAATATTCACAATTTGTGAAATGTCATGAATATTTCATGATTCTACAGTAAATTTGGCCATCTGCAAGTAGTGATGCAAATTTTTTGCTCACGAAGTCCACTGGCTTTCCCATTTGGCAGAAAGTCTTACAGAAGCCCCCAGGATTTGTCTTGCTTACATCCTCACTCCCCACAAGATCTCAGACTTGAAGATTTATGTTGTCAAAATGTACACTTAGAGAAATGGCTTCACAGAAAACTCCTTTAAGGTTCTGAGTAAGATATGTTTTTCAGCATGTGAATCATGAACAACTTTGGTTTAGTACTTTAGTTTTTCAGAAATCTTGGTCTATTCTTATAAAGTTTACTATAAGAATAGTAAACTTATATGTTTACTATTTACCAAGAAAAAAGGAAGTAATACACATTTGTTGAGCTGATTTTTTTTATATTTGTTGGATTTAAATATACCTTCAGAACCTTGTCAGCCTACAGTAGCCCATGCTTTAATCTTTTTTCTCAAGATTCCCAAGTTCTACCCACTTACAGAGATTTACTTGGGCCAGTAACTTGATTTAGTGACACTATGTCCTTTTGTTCTTAGAGGCAGGGTAGTTGAAGCTGGGGGAGTGAGAAGATGAAGGGAACTTTGATCTCCTACTTCTAGAGGTCAGCCTTATGTACACAAAGTAACATTTATCTCAGTTCTTATAGAGCTAATATCTATCTAGGGGGATAACATACAGTAGATTCTTAGCGAGAACCAAGGACTAAACTGCATAGTACAGTTTCCAGATGGATCCATTAGTTTGGCATAAATTAGTTTGGACTTGTTTTGAATGGTCTTTTTTAGATTATATTGTAATTAGAGTGCCAATGGGTAAAAGAACTCAGAGAAGCGGCTGTGAACAGAAATGTTAAACATTGAAAGGTCAGTAGACTTGTGTGCTAGAAACAAATCTCATGTCATAAAATAGAATAGGAAAGTGGAGAATCTCAGGACCCAGGTGGATGTTAGACCATAGGAATCCATGTTGGATTTTTTAATTACTTATGTATGTGTTCCTGTGCATGCACATATGTATGTGGGAATGCATATAGATGACACACACGCAGAAGTCAGAGGATAGCCTCGAGTATTGGCCTTTAAGCTCTTTCTTTCCACCATTTTTGTTTGAGACAAGGGCTGTCATTGTCTTGGAACTTGACCATGTAAGTTATGGTAGCTGTTTTGTGAACTCTGTTTTGCAGACATGTACCACTGTGCCTGAATTTTTATGTGTATTCTAAGGATCCAGGATCAGGCACTTATTCTTATGAGAAAAGTTCTTTACCAACTGAGCTGTCTGTCACTCATAGAGTATTTATTACAAAAATAGAGTCAATGTTATCTTCTTTATTATTTTATGAAGCTAGGTCAGAATAAATTAACAAGTGATAAATAAACTAAACGTATCTATATATTCATATTATAAAAATGTACAATTTATCTAGGCTGGGCATAGGTTTCCATATATAGGAAAAAGCCAAGGTTAGGTGCGTTATGGCCTGGTGTCTAGCCTCACTAGGACTGGCAGAAGTCCAAACCTTAGTGCCCAAGAGGATGTGATAATCCTTTGATTCATTCAGTGACTGGTTTCTGAAGAGGTTCAATTTATCAGGATTGGGCTGTGGGTAGCAGGTGAGACAGAGTCCAGAGTGGTACTATTGTTGTAGTGGGCAACCTTATCATAGCTGAACCCTGTCCATAGCTCAGGTCATAGACTAGAATTGGAAGACTGTGTAATGAACACACTTGCATTGTTGGGAGGAAGACGGCTAGTGAGAGAAGAAAGCCATTTTTACAGATTAAGCCAATATATCTAACAGTGGGAGAAAAGCAGAGAAATGATGAAGCAATGCGCATGCAGAACAATTCCAAATGTTTTTGCTGGATAATAAATTTCATTTCATCTAGTGGGCTGAGATTGCTTCTCTGGCCTCTAGTGATGGATGGTGAAGGCTAAGAGGTCATGACAGTACTGTGTCCTTTATGGAATACTCTAGGGACCCAGTTCATAGCTGTGATGGAGGAAGTATTACTTAACCAGAGGTAGGATGACAACAGAGGTCACATAGGCTAAGCCAGGAACTTGTCATATTCCAGCCTTAGGAGGAGAGTGCCTCATCAAGTAAGAAGGAGTATTAAAAACTGTAGGAGGAAGATAGTTTGAAAAGAAAACGGCATTTCAAATTAAGAGTGAATAGGCTTCTGTGACAAGTTTGCTAAAACAGACAAAGATGAATTATAAATTCTCAAGTCACATGGCATTTTTACTCATGAGCTGAGGGTCAAGTTAGCATATACTAAATACATGAATCATAAAAATTTCTGATCTAGAACTTTCTTTCTTTGCAGTTCTTGGTTATTATAGAGTTCAGATATTTGCACAAATATAAGTTCTCTGGTCTAGTTTGTAAAGATCCAAATAAGGAAATTTAATTCTGTTAAAGCTAAGATTTTTTGTTGATTCTTAGACTCTTACCTTACAGGGACATTTCAGAAAGCATAGGGACATACAGAAACATCTCTTTAAAGACTATGATTTTAAACATTACAGGCTGTGTGTGTGTGTGTGTGTGTGTGTGTGTGTGTGTGTGTAATAGTTTCCAATTGTGCTTTTATAAGATTCCTATGTGTACAAACATGTTGACTCTATGTGTTTTTTTCTTTGGCTCTTTTTTTATTACTTATTTACTTTGCCCTTTTCCAGTGTTTTTGTGTTTTATCCTATTTTATTTTATTATTATTATTTTTGGTACCTGCCATTTTTAATCTAAGGAGAAGAAGAAAAGAGGGTGTGGATTTGGATGTGAGGGGAGGTGAGAAGGATCTGGGAGGAGTTTGATGAAGAAAGAATATAATTAGAATATACTATGTAAAATCTACTTTCAATAAAAGAAAAATAGAAACAAAAACCTGAAAGAAAAAAGACATTTATTTCTATTCCAAAGTAGTCTTATTGATAATTGTGTGTACAGACATGACTGAAAAACCCTCTGGTGGGAGCTGCTGACTCGAGCCAGGCTGCTTTCATGAGATGTTTCTTGTTGCAACTGATGACTGATATGTTAGAAGCCCTGGCCTCTTGCTTGCCTGATAAGGTAGAACTTGGGCTCCTGCCTCATGTTGGCTTTAATGCAGCTGTGAGCTCTCAGCCATCTCCATGACAGGCTGCAGACAGGGCCTTTACATTCATGAAAGGGTAAGACATGAGGCTTCAAGAGGACAAATATAGAATATGAAATGCTTATCATCTAGGGAATATTTATTTCCAAAATATATAGAATATGGGGTTTCTGACTTTATTAAGCTTGGATATGTACCTGGGGTTTGGATGGAATTTAAAATTATTATTTGATGTAGAAAAGGAAAGATTTAAGTAGTATGATTCTCATTATGTTTTGAAATGTTGAGTTTCATTCATTTTAATGATCAGCAAAAGGCCAACTTTGGTACTTCTGAAAATTCTCAGCAAGAAATGGATAAATAATTGGTTCCAATTTTGTTCACAGATATACTGCCGCCTGGACTGGGTCAGACAGCCACAGGTGCTGCAAACCACCTTTTATACCACTCTGGTTGGAAATAGAACCATTGGAGGCTCATCTTGTTACCTTCATCAAAAAATGGAAACAAATCAAGACTTTGAGTATGCCAGTGATCAACAAAAGCTTGTTAACAAAGCTTGTAGAGGAAGTCTCCCAGACAGCATGCCTTCCTTGCCTAAAATCCATAGCAGTTGAAGTCACCCATGTCTCAGCTGCTCCTTAATCAATGAACTGAGACATACTTTGGCTTTCAAGTTATTTGAGTGCTTACTATGTACAAGTTACTCTACAAAAGATGGGAGAGAAAATGAGGAGACAGGTCAGGCCTAGGGCCTGCCTACAATGATGCCACAATTAATCTCAGGATGCACATTTCTTTCTTCTGTCAGTAATTAAAATGTTCTCCAATGCAAGACACAGATGAACAGAACCTGTAAATATTTTAATCTTCGTTAATGAGAAACAAAATAGGACATAGCACAACAACAGCAAACCAATCTGAGAAATGCAAGGCATTTTAATCCTTTACTGTTTTTATTACTTTACAGTGCTAAAATAAAAACTATTTTATTTATTCACTAAATAGTTGCAAACTTTATAGACATAATGCTTTTAGTTAATTTGAAGTCAATTTTACTTTTTTCTTATAGGTATAGGCAGTCTGCTGGAAAACTCATATAGTTATACATTTCCTGAGAAGGGAGAAGGGAGTTACACCTCTTGTCTCTACAGGCACCTACTTGCTATGTTCTCATACCTACCATTCTGAGTGAGATGCTGATGATGATAAGAGGAAGATCCAGATAAAATTTGGAGGTTGGGACTCATAGACCCAAGACTGGACAAAAAGCGATAAAACATCTGGCAAAGAACCTTAAACATCTGGTTGAGCAATTTTTAAAAGTATTCATCTGTTGTTTCCTATAGCTAGAATAACTATACAGTTTACTAAAAAGTTTTATCTGACATGAGAATAAGTCATTACCTTTTCAATGGTAAGATATTGATATGATCAGACATTGGACATCTTATAGGGTTTGTGACCTATTTCCATAAGAATGAACCAGCAGCAGCCAACATTGTTTTGAACAGTGTCCATATAATTGCAAACATGTTCAGATGCAGAACAAAATACTCATGGGAGCAAATACGGAGACAAAGTGTGGAGCAGAGACTGAAGGAAAGGCCATCCAGAGACTGCCCCCTCACTACCCTCCCCCATCCATTTCATATACGGTCACCAAACCCCAACACTATTGTGGATGCCCAGAAATGCATGCATGCTGAACCTGATACAGCTGATACAGCTGGCTCCTGACAGGCTCTGCCAGAGCCTGACAGGTACAGAGGCAGATGCTCGCAGCCATTCGATGGAGCACAGGGTCCCCGTTGGAGGTGTTAGAGAAAGGACTGAAGGAGTTGAAGGGGTTGGCAACCCCATAGGAAGAACAACAATATCAACCTACCAGACCCCCCACCCACCCAGAGCTCCCGGGGACTAAACCACCAGCCAAAATGGAGGGACCCATGGCTGTAGCTGCCTATGTAGCAGAGAATGGCCTTGCTTGACATTAATAATGGGAGGAGAGGCCCTTGGTCCTGAGAAGGTTCTCATGCTCCAGTGTAGGGGAATGCTAGGGCAGGGAGGCAGGAGTGGGTGGGTGGGTGGATGAACACCCTCATAGAAGCAGAGGGAATGGGGATGGGATAGGGTGTTTTGGGGCGAGCAACCGAGAAAGGGGATAACATTTGAAATATAAGTAAAGAAAACATGCAAGAGCCGGGCAGTGGTGGCACTCGCCTTTAATCCCAGCACTTGGGAGGCAGAGGCAGGCGGATTTCTGAGTTCGAGGCCAGCCAGGTCTACAGAGTGAGTTCCAGGACAGCCAGGGCTGCACAGAGAAACCCTGTCTCGAAAAATAACAAAACAAAACAAAACAAAACAAAAAAAGAAAACATGCAAGAAAAGAAAACAAAAGAAGAAGAGAAATTCTACTATCTAAACAATAAGACAAAAACAAACGAAACAAAACAAAAAAGAAAACATGCCTTCTCTCTTTACATCATCAACAGACTTCTTAATTAAGCTGCCAAATACAAACTGCCGATAACATTGTGTGTTGTTTGAGAAGTGAGTGTTGTCACCTGAACCTTATTAAATAAACAGTGCTGCCCCTATATGACGAGTCCACTGTGTTGTGTTCTTTGAATGTAGGCTTCATTGCGTGCTTCGTGAAAATTTCATATCATTTCCTTTCTTTTAATTTTAAGGCATGATTAGTTTATTATTAGCATGGAGCAGCTCTAGTTTAGTTAGTAACTTCACTCATAGGATGGACACTTATAGGACAGATTGTCCTACTGCCAAACTCCTGGTCATGAGGACTTCTCAGTTATCCATTTATGTTATACCGAACTGTGCATGCTTATTACCTGCTGTGAGAGACAACTTTAGAGAGTTCATTTCTGCATTACAAATTTCTACTTAGCACAGAACTTAGTGAAAACTAGGTTTGTGTTTAATAAACATGTAGGATTAGGGTACATAAAGCAGCCTTTCACACTATGGCTCTTTTAAGAAGGTATTAAAGACAGAAAGAGGGGTTCCCCTAGCAGAATAGCACTTTTATTGATTTGTACTTTATGGTCAATATAGTGAGGAAATGCCTAAATAAAATGAATAATTTTTATACAGTCTAGTCACCTGGACCTCATCAGGAGTGTTTTGGGGTCACAGTTCAGCTTTGTTGCTTATATTAATGTCTATTCTCCTCTGCTCTGGCCCTCGGCACTCTTCTCTCCACAACTGGCCTATTAGTAGAACAATAATCACATTGTGTATCAGGAGCTTGTGGGGAACAAGTGCTTTATGTGAATCCTCTCAATTTTCATTTTTAGACACCATATCATCCCTGGGCAGCAGATGCCGTGCACTGCAGAGGGATGGGCCTTGCTCAAGTCACAGGGATGCACATCTAGAGCTCTGCTCTGAAGCCGGATCTCTTATTTCTCCACCCCGTATTCTTCAGCTACAGCTCAGGGAAATTGCTAATGTCTTGTGTCTACACACATGGACAGGGTGTAAAGAGTCATATCCAATCTGGATGAAGTCCAGACTCATTGCATTTAATATTCCTGAATAACACGCTCTAGCAGATAAAAAAAAACCCAGGAAATCACTGTTGTTTTGAGAATGGGGGAAGTGCAGAGCAACTGGGGGAAAGCAGAGTTGGAAACAAACCAATTTGAGTCAAACCTTCAGCCTGTACCTCATAATGCATTTTTTTTTTAAAAAAAAAACTTTCTTTTTTTAAACCCAGTCTGACACCATGCGATAAATCAAAGCCTGATGCAATTGACCCAGAATTGATCCCCAAACGTCTTTTGGGTGAACATGCTTTAGCTCTGGTTGTTGATTCTGAGGAATAATTGCCACCCTAGAAAGGTAATTACATATGCCATTGTTTATACACATAATAGGCTCAGGATACATGTTCTGCACAGAAAGGGAGAAACTTCTGCTTGCACATCGAGTGTGAACCCTGAATTGTGTCGGAATGTCCCGCACAGCATCTGAACTGCCCAGTGTTGCCGATTTCTGGGCCAGTGTGTGAGAGAGAAGGGAGGCATGTGGAGCTGAGAAGGAAGAAGGTGATAATCCTGAAGACTATGGAGACCAAAGAATTCTTTCGCCTTCCTTTTTTTTTTTTTTTTTTTTTTTTTTTAATTTACTAAACCATCTTCGAATCTGATTCATTCAGCTGGTCTGGTGGAAAGACCTTTCCTGAATGTGGCTTACACTTGGTAGTGAATTCTCATATTTTATCCCACCAAGGCTGTTCACTTTGTGGAAGTTCACAGTGAGAATTCTTCTCCAAAACATCCTCCTCAGTGCCCTGGCCTGACAACTTCTTTTGGTATACCAAACAGATGGTTATGATAGTTGCTAATGCCTTTACTCTCACTGTCTTTTCTGGTAAATACAAATGGAATATAAGCCTCAAATGACCAATTAGAGCACCTCACACATTTTTCCATCAGCCATACAACAGTAGTCATCCTAAGTAAATACAACAAAAAGTTAATATGTGATAGTCTGACGTTACCTGGTTGCAATCTTGTTCTTTAAACACAATTAAATCCTGAAAGAGCAAAGTTTCAAGAATTTCTGTAGTGTCATCTAACAAAAGAAACACATAGGTATTCCAATATAAGGACGAGCACCGTTTGAGCGGCAGTAATTCATCCTGGGCTGTTCTTTGCCACAGCGTCCTGCAAATTGCATGACCTGCTTGTTAGGCTTCACAACAGTGTTTTATCCAACAAAGGCCTCTGAGGCGCTGAGCAGCCCTGGAATGTCAGAATGAGCACATTTCACACGGAGAGGTACAGCCATAATAGCCCGTAAGAAGATGCATGTGGCAGGGAGCAAATGGTGGGGGCTGGGGACAGGGCTGGGCAGAGCGTGGTGCACGGACATGCGAGCTAGGGGCGGCAGAGGGGGAGGCCAGCACTTAGCAGCAGGACCACGGCCCAGCTGACCGCATTTAATCAGCCCTCTGTAAACAATTCAACATTTTCATTGTTCTCTAAAAACTAATAAAGAGAAACAAGCACTTTTCATTCATCTTGAAGTAATTTTCTGTCAGGTCGGAGTCCCCTGTGGCCTCCAGCTTGTGCAATGCTAGCTGTGTGATACAACAACTATTGCAATTTATTTTACAAACTCTGGTCATTCCCACGTCAGTTAGTGTTCACGGAGCGGCATCTGAGACTGTACAGTTAACGAGTTTTACAACATTTCTATCAAGAGAAACTGTTTAGCATAACTGACTCTTAAGGAGTTATTATACCTCTAAAAATCCATTTTAAGGGGCATTATTTAAATAAAATAGAAAAACGGTTCACTGCCTTTTAAAGGGGCTACAAAAAAAGTCCATCAGCTCTGGCGCAGTAATCCTCAGCTTAAAGCGCTCTCGAGAGCACTTCTGGGAATTGTCAGCATAATGAAATGCTTTGTGAAATGTCCAGATACATTCTTCTCCTCAACAATTTTACTGCACCATATTTATTTTCTATCTAGTTTTTAAAGAAGTGAATTACTTTTTGAGAGGATGACTCTATGTTGGGTAGATTAACTGAGCACGTTACCACCGAGGGCTGGCAGGAGAGATTGTTCTGTTGAGGAGCCCTTGCTGTGTGTGCCTTCCGCAGGTGGAGGGGAGCAGGGAGAAAGGCAGCCCCCTTCCTCAGTGCTGTGGCTACAAAGGGTTAAAGCACAATGAGGTTATGGAAGTTTACATTTCCTTGTGCTATGGTCTCAAACATTGGAATAATTTTGTCACCAGTGACAGCTATGGCTATTTTCTTTAAATTTGTAAAATATTTCTTACCCCAAACAATTAAATTCAGGAAAACCCACACACATGCGCATGAACAGATAATAATGTAGATTCTTTAAAATCTAGTCTATCGATATGGACCCATGCACTAGCATATGCTATTGAACATTTTATTCCGTGAAGAATAGATTCCACCCCAAACCAGTTTGTGAGGAGAGCCGACAATTGGCAGGAATGTCAAGCACAGCACCGAGCTCATCTGACACCTGCAGTTACCTAACTGGGTAGAAACTGCTGCCTGTAATGTAAACAGCTTAGTGGTCCTTTCTATGATGAATACAAGAAGAAAAATATAAGAAGAAAAAATGAATTTTGTACTAAGGAGAGATATTTCATATCTTAGGAGCTGAATCTAGAACATTGCACATTTTCACTTGACTACAAATGGCCTTTTAATTCCTTAGTGCAATGTTTGTATACATGGCTTTAATTTTCTGAGGGGCTTGGGCAGGAACTTTTGTGCCCATTAACTGTATCTACCCACGAGAGTACGGTAACACTAATAAAACAGTACAATTGGTGTGACTCATGCTCTGGTCGCCTCCTACAGATATTATTTTATGCTGGCACGTTAATATTCCCAGCATGATACTGTCATTCTGAAAAACTTTACTTTCTGAAGTTCAAATGTGGAGGGATGAATTTTTAAAATTCCCTAAGTGCCTTTAATTTGAGGCAAATGTAACTTACTTCAGTATAAACTCTTTTACCTTTTATTTTTAAAATTAGTGACATGTCAGACAATGTTCAGACATTGTGCTATGATCATATCTGAAATTTTTAAGTACTTCTTGACCAAAAGGCTTATTCTTTTTCTGTTTCCTGTTTTATATAAAATTCAGTCACTTTGTAGCCATTTTTTCTTCTACTGATAAAAATCAGGGGAGATTGGAAAAAAAAGAGTGTTTTAGTAATTTAAACTTGAGCCTGTGGAGGCACATGCATCTTCTCCGTTCTCCAACACTCACACCTTACTTCAGCAGACAGAAAGTCCTATTGCTGCCATAGCAAATCACCTCAAACTCAGTGGCTTAAACCAACAGATTTGTATCTTACAGTCTAGAATTCAGAAGTCTCCATGGGGTAAGTCACTTGTGGATGGAGTACTATTGCTCCTGAAAGTTCTAGAGAAGACTTGTCTCTTTAGGCCTTCTCTATCTCTTGGAAACGACATGTCTTCCCTGGTGGTACTTAACTATACATTCAAAATTAGCAGCATGGCAGATTGTTCTTAGGCAGTGTCTACTGTAGCCTTTCTTGTTACCATGTGCTAGTCCAGGTGGAAAATAGTCTTGACTATAAGAACTTGGGTGATGAAATAGAGACAATTAGGAAAATCCACAATACTCTCCTTAGCTCAAGGTCCACCCCTTCAATCACTTTGACAAAGTCCATGCTTTCTTGTAAGATACAGTCGTTGGAGATTTGGCCCTGAACATTTTTTGAGCTTACCACAGAGAGACTTTGAAAGTTATTTTCCATACCAGGATTTGGAAGGTTAATAGCACTTCTGTTCCCAGTGATCTCCATAGTTTGAAAACCATGTACACAATAGTTTGGAAACTTATATTCCAATGTATGTATTTATATCTAAACTGCAGTACTATTAATCTCTGTATTAAAAACTCATTTATCTTGTGTGCATATGTATGTATCTGTGTATGTGCAATTTTCTGTTTTTTTTTCCCATTCTGCTACACAGCAGTTTCTTATGGAAAGGAAGAATTAAGAATGAGGGTGTGGTCACATTGGGTTAAATGTAGCTTTTGACAGAAACTTCCCCGGAGGCTTAGATAGTTTGGAAAAGAGTAAGAAATAATTAATTGCTCTTGTATACACTCTCACCTCCATTTATCGTTGTACAATGTAACATACCCAAAACTTCCTGAAAGTTGAGAGCTTTAAAGTACAGTATTGAATGACAAATGACATTTTATAACAAGCCAGAATGAGATAGTTTATCATAAATTTCATAAACTTGAGTGGGGTACCTGTATGGAATATGACCATATCATATCAACATGACTTCATGTCAGTGCACTTGAAACAAACACCCCATTTTAAACACTGGCAACAGGATCCATGTGGAATGGAGCTGAGAAAGAGAGAGGGTGAGTTTGCTAAGTACACTTTCAGTCACAATTTTCATCTCCTTGGCACTTAGGCTTGCCACAGCACAGGACATTCAGGAATTGTGACACAAGCTGACTCCGAAGATGTCTTGTGCTAAAACCTGAGATGTTCTCAGAGTGGTTGCTCTCAGAAATGGATCTTTTAGCTAAGACATGCTGACACACCTCCAAAATGAAAGAGGGTTTCTACTGGCTGAACAAAAGTAGGTTGCCACAATGATGTATATCAATTATGAAACAAGCCAGTGAGTGTTTGTCTGCTGCCATGAGTATCCTAGGGGCAGTCTGGGCAGTGTAGTTTTACAGAGTTTGCCCCAAGCCACTTCCATTCCCTTCCTGAAAGGTGGACAGGTGATTTTCTTAAATCCTTCTTGATAGTTTCCATCAATGATCTCAAAATAGAACTGATAGCATGTCAATGATTACTCTTCAAAGAAGTTAAACATCACTAAATTTCCTTACTGAAGCCCGATATAGAGTTAAAAATCAATAGGGCATCTGTTTTATTTGAATTTAATTTGTATTTTCACACTATTATCTCCCCTGTTTTAGTTTCAGGAAGTGTGGTCTCAGGCTATCAGAAGCACATTTCATGCTGCCACTGTACTGTTATTTGATCTCTATGGTTGGAAATGACTTACTGAAAAAATAGAGCCAGCATACTTTATTTTAATTATACCAGTGCAGTGTCTAAATAAAAAAATGTACTTTATATTTAATGTGGAGCACAGATTAACAGTTTTATGGGGCATAAAATCTATCTATATCATTTTCTATTTACACATCAGTTGTATATCTTTCTCTGGGCAAAACAAATGCCTACGGTGTGAATGTGAGGAGAGAGCGTGGAAGTCACAATCACACGGGCAGTAAATAACATCTTAATTGGTCTAGAATGTCGGAGTCTGATTTTTCTTTGCTTGTCTTTTATTTATCGATCTCTGTAGCTTATTTATCTTTCCAGTGACTTGTGTGTGTCTATCTTCTTTCCTCAGTAAGCCAATCTGCGGTGGTTTTATACTGCAAATCTCATCTGGGGAAACGGTCTGCTGAGGGATGTGTAGAGGCTCCTGCAGAAAACCATCATTTAAAAGCTTTTGTAGAGGTGAAGGAAACGTCTCAGCTTTTATACTTCGTCTTCTGGAGAAAAGGAGTGAAGAGGAAGTGCGGCTATTTTGAGGGCGCCCCCACGTGCGCTCCAGCAATTCTTTACTCTCCTGGTTGGCAGCAATGAAAAACAAGGAAGGATTTAGTGTACACAGGGAGATGACTTTTAAATGTTTTTGTACATGATTTACCTTCTAGCGAGAGAAATAGACAGGAATGGATTGTGCGTATCGAATACATCATATATAAACCTTGGGTTTTCCTCTTTTGTATGCATTTCTACAGCTCCATTCCTAATATCTTTTTAAAGCAGCACTTTAGGATAAACTACACTTCAAATGACACATTATGCTCCATAGTGCAGTTGAGAACCGGCAAATGTAACCATTCTCAGGGAAGCTGCCTGGAAGAAATAAACACCCACACGTTTTCTACTATGTAGATCTCCACAGCTGAAGTCAACCCTGGAAAATTAGCGATTTTGTTTTAACTGCTGACTCAATGATCCTTCTGTACTGTGTCAAATCAGCCTGCATTTGCTGCGATTCTCTCTAGTTGTCTTGATCTCACAGGATATTAGATGATTGCTCTGCAATATTTCCTTTGTTGATAGCTGAGAGAAAATACATTTACAGACAACTTTGTTATACTTAGACTATACAGCAGATGCTTTCCAAAGTGGTTCGACAATCATATTCCAAAGAAGAGTCTCTGACATCACCCTAATGCAACCTTAACTGCCTTGAAACGAGCTAATGAAACTTTTGAGCAGGCCATTTGCATGGGACATAATTAGTGGTAGGCAGATCTCACTACATCCAGAGGGAATCTCCAGACAACTGCTTTGTCTACTATTAGTGCCTAATTTCTGAATGTCAAATCCTGCACATCTTAATTTCTAGAGAATAAGCTCAATTGAACTTGTTCCCCAGTTATGCAAAAACTGCTCAGATAAAACCAAGTGGACACCAATGTAATGAATGTGGTTATTAAATTGTTTCAATTGAAAGAACCCTATTCTTACAGCATCATAATGGGAACAATTTATCCCCACTGATCGGCCTGTCTCTCTCTTGCTCTCTCTCGCCTTTTCTGAGCTCTCTTTGATCTTGAAGCATATTGCAGTGGTGTGTCCTATTGAAAAGCGAAACTGGGGCAATTTTAATGCTTTTGTACCTTACCAGTGCTCTATTTTTTTTGCCCTGTTTAAAAATAGCTGTTAATTATAAGTGCAGTTTAAATGTCTCAAGTGACCCAGAAGCGCAGGTTGGGATGAGGCAGATTGCAGACGCCTATAAAGCAGGTGCACTCTGCAGAGCACTCTGCGTCCAGCCTTCACTGCCTGGCCTTCTCTTGGGTTGTTTCAGTCAAGTCAAGCTGGTCTAGCGTTTGCTAGAAAATCGTATGCACTTAAACAGGGAACAGAAAAGTGGATTTTTCCCCAACACCACAGTGAAAAGCCTCTTGTCTGTCAGTCATTACTATGAGCATAAATGTGGTACTGCTTGTGTTAGACAGGGGAACAAGGGCCCCTTCCCAGCTGGAATTTTCTAGAGCTTCATTCTGCTGTTCTTTAAGACGGGGGTCTAAAAGCACTGAGTTAAAAGAACACTGCAATACTGGTCAATCCATATGCTGGGGTCTTTTTACAGCTGGGTTCAATATTGTCCTGGGGGCAAATTAACTCCTTACTAGTTTTCAAAGCTTTGAGTTTTCACCAGTTCCAGAAACTTGTATTTTCAGCTCCTTGATAACATCAGACCCTGAAGGTGATGGCATTGCCTATGAAGTTTTAACTATTAAGGCTTCAAGAAGAGATGTACTAACCAAAAAATTAAACACAGGTTTATTTGCTTCTCAGGTTCTTGCTGTTGTAACAACAGGAGTGATACTTGCCTAATTATGTATATTTATGCATAATAGGTTCACAAAGATTCCAGGTTAATTCAGATCCAAGCAGTGATTTCAAACTTGAGAGGAAAATAGAGTTCCTGTCAGTATTTTGATGATTTATATGTATATGTATATATATTTTGGTGGTTTTACGTCAACTTGACAGAAGTGACAGGCATCAAAGTAAAAGAAGCCTCCATTGAGAAAATGCTTCCATAAGATCCAGCTGAAGGCAGTTTTTAAATTAGTTATTGATGGGGGAGTGTCCAGTCCATTATGGGTGGTGCCATCCCTGGGCTGGTGGTTCTCCTTCTACAAGAAAGCAGGCTGTGCAAGTATGGGAGAGCAAGTCGGTAAGCAGCACCCCTCCATTGCCTCTGCATCAGCTCCTGCCTCCAGGTTCCTGCCTTGCTCGAGTTCCTGCTTTGACTTCCTTCAGTGATGAACTTCAATGTAGAAGTGTAACCTAAATAAAACCTTTCCTCTCCAGCTTGCTTTTTGGTCATGGTGCTTCCTTGCAGCAATACATACTCTACCTAAGACAGTGTGCTTGTGCACACAGGTGCTTGTGATGTGTGAACTGCACTCAAGTCTTTTATTAGAGCTGAGGTCTCTTTCCAGCTCTGTGGCTTAATGATCTTACTTAAACCTTTCTGGTTTTTGGAGCATCCTCCAAAATCTTTTCAATCTGAATAACTGGAAACTGAGGGATTCAAGACTCACCATTTTCCTCTACTTGAATTCAGATCTCATGGTCCAACCTCCATGTTAACAGGGTGGAGACCTGTCTGTGGGAGAGGAGAGAAGTTTATATGGATTGGCTTCTGTGTGCTTCTAACTGGGAATGCCCAACAGAACATTTCATTGTCATAGCCATGACATAGAACACAAAATGGTAGGGTTTTAGGGAATGGCTTTTCAACCTTTCTAGAAAATATGTAGATATTTAAGCCATACATGATTTTCTTCTAACAAATTTTACTCTAATCCGTAATTTAAAATTAATTATTTAATTTAAATCAATCATTGTAGTTTGCCCAATAACACTTATTCCACTTATGAGGTTGTCGGAGACAGTTTAAAGTAGTTGTTTATGATCTCATCCCAAGTCAATGATTTACTTTTACAATAGGGGTGAAAGGTGTACAGAATCTGATACTTCTAAGGGAATTTCTTGTGGGGATCACGTATACCCCTGTATGAATGAGTATCATGACGTAAGCATGACACCAATGGAACGGAAGACCTCTCCTGGATCAGATTCAGGCATGGCAAAGCCTTTCTCTAGTTGGAGTACTGATATTGACAGTATGTATAGAAAACATTAACAACATCCTTGTCTTCCTCTCAGAAGATTGCAGCCTGACCCTGATTCACTTCAGAGACCTCCTAATGAGATTAGCTAATCTGCCTCATTGTTCAGCAATATATATAATAAATCCACATTCTTTTAAATGCATTTAAAAAGCCACCCTGGGCCGGGCGTGGTGGCACATGCCTGTAATCCCAGCACTTGAGAGACAGAGACAGGCAGATTTCTGAGTTCGAGGCCAGTCTGGTCTACAGAGTGAGTTCCAGGATAGCCAGGGCTATACAGAGAAACCCTGTCTCAAAAAACCAAAAACAAAACAAAAAAACCAAAAACCAAAACCCAAACCAAAACAAAAAAAAAAACTACCCTGACTCTCCAGGCTCCTGGTGTGTCTTCAAAGGTACATAGCTCACCTACTCCCAGCTGACCTGTCTGTGTGTCTACTGCCCTAGCCACATCAACCCCAAAGTTGTCCAACTTGCAGCAAACGCTATTATAAATAGTTTGGAAAATTTTTGAAAAAAATTCTTTAGATCCTAATGTGGATTAAATAAGAAATATTCTTACAGGTTTATGTTTTAAATGATTGAATACAATTGTTGGAACTATTTTTGAGACTTTGGAACCTTTAGGAGGTTGGAGACCCACTTCAGGAAGTAGGTCACTGTGGCTGGGGTTCCTAGGCCCATGTTATCCTTTGCCACTTCCTGTCTTGTTTTCTGATTTCTTGTTGCCCATGAAGTGAACAGGTATCCTTCCCCATCTATTTCCAAAACTCAAATGCCTAGGACCAAGTGATCCTAGATTGACCTCTCTGAAACCATGAGTCAAAATAAGCCTTTCCTCCATGAAGCTATTTTTATTAGCTATATTCTTTATTTACATTTCAAATGATTTGTGCTTTCCTTGTCCCCACCCCCCAAAAGTCCCATAAGCCATCTCCCCTGCCCTGTTCCCCAATCAATCCCCTCCTGCTTCCCTGTCCCGGCATTCCCCTACACTGCTGCATCTAGCCTTTCCAGGACCAGGGGCCTCTCCTCACTTTGATGCCCAACAAGGCCATTCTCTGCTGCCTATGTGTCTGGAGCAATAAGTAACACCATGTGTACTCTCTAGTTGATGTTTTTGTCCCTGGGAGCTCTGGGAGTACTGGGTGGCTCATATCATTTTTCCTCATAAGGCTCTGCAAAACCCTTCAGCTCCATGGGTCCTTTCTCTAGCACCCTGATTGGGGACCATGTGCTCAGTTCAATGGCTGGCTGACAGTGTCCCCCTCTGTATTTGTCATGCATTAGCAGAGCCTCCCAGGTGACAGCTATATATGGCTCCAGTCAGCAAGTACTTGTGGGCATCTATAATAGAGTCTGGATTTTGTACCAGTATTTGGGATGGATCACCCTGGATGGTCTTTCCCTCAGATTCAGCTCCATACTTTGTTCCTGTATCTCCTTCTGTGGGTATTTTGTTCCTCCTTCTAAGAAGGACCAGATTATCCATAATTTGTTCTTCCTTCTTCATGGGCATCATTTGATATGTGAATTGTGTCTTGGGTATTCCAAGATTCTGGGCTAATATCCACTTATCAGTGAGTGCACACCATGTGTGTTCTTTTGTGATTGGGTTACCTCACTTAGGATGATATTTTCCAGTTCCACCCATTTGCCTAAGAATTTCATGAGTTCATTGTTTTTAATAGTCGAGTAGTACTCCACTGTGTAAATATACCACATTTTCTATATCTATTCTTCTGTTGAAGGAAATCTGGGTTCTTTCCAGCTTCTGGCTATTATAAATAGGGCTGCCTGGAACACAGTGGAGCCTTTGTCCTTATTATATGCTAGGGAATTCTCTGGGTATATGCCTAGGAATTATATAACAGTATCATGCCCAGTTTTCTGAGGAACTGCTAGACTGATTTCCAGAGTGGTTGTACCAGCTTTCAATCCCACCAGCAGTGGAGGAGTGTTCCTCTTTCTCCACATCCTAGCCAGCACCCTCTATCCCCTGAGTTTTTGATCTTAGTCATTCTGACTGGTGTGAGGTGAAATCTTATGGTTGTTTTGATTTGTATTTCCCTGATGACTAAGGATGTTGAACATTTTTTTTTTTTTTTTGGTTTTTCGAGACAGGGTTTCTCTGTGTAGTCCTGGCTGTCCTGGAACTCACTCTGTAGACCAGACTGGCCTCGAACTCAGAAATCCTCCTGCCTCTGCCTCCCAAGTTCTAGGATTAAAGGCGTGCGCCACCACCGCCTGGCTCTGAACATTTCTTTAGGTGCTTCTCAGCCATTCAGTATTCCTCAGGTGAAAATTCTTTGTTTAGCTCTGTACCCCATTTTTAATAGGGTTATTTGGCTCACTGGATTCTAACTTCTTGAGTTCTTTTTATATATTGGATATTACCACTGTCAGATGTAGGGTTGGTAAAGATCTTTTCCCAATTTGTTGCTTGCCAATTTGTACTATTGACAGTGTCCATTGCCTTACAGAAACTCTGTAATTTTATGAGGTCCCATTTTTCAATTCTTGATCTTACAGCATAAGCTATTGACGTTCTGTTCAGAAATTTTCCCCCTGTGCCCATGTCCTCAAGGGTCTTCCCCATTTTCTTTTCTATTAGTTTCAGTGTGTCTGGTTTTATGTGGATGTCCTTGATCTACTTGGAGTTGAGCTTATTACAAGGATATGTCCTTGTACTAAGGAGATAGTACAAGGATCAATTTGCATTCTTCTGCATGCTACCTGCCAGTTGAACAAGCACCATTTGTTGAAAAGGCTATCTTTTTTCCACTGGATGATTGTAGCTCCTTTGTCCAAGATCAAGTGACCATAGGTTTTGGGGTTCATTTCTGGGTCTTCAATTCTATTCCAGTGATCTACCTGCCTGTCACTGTACCAATACCATGCAGTTTTTAACACTGTAACTGTGTAATACTGCTTGTGGTCCGGGATACTGATTCCCCAGAAATTCTTTTACTGTTGAGAATTGTTTTAGCTATCCTGGGGTAATTTGAGAATTGCTTTTTCTAATTCTATGAAGAATTGAGTTGGGATTTTGATGGGGATTGCATTGAATCTGCATATTGCTTTTGGCAAGATGGTCATTTTTACTATATTAATCCTGACAATCCACAAGCATGGGAGATCTTTCCATCATCTTAGGTCTTCTTCGATTTCTTTCTTCAAAGACTTGAAGTTCTTGTCATACAGAACTTCTACTTGTTTGGTTAGAGTCACACCAAGATACTTTATATTGTTTGTGGCTATTGTGAAGGGTGTCATTTCCCTAATTTTATTTCTCGGCCTGTTTATCCTTTGAGTATAGGAAGGCTACTGATTAGTTTGAGTTAATTTTATATCTAGCCACTTTGCTGAAGTTGTTTATCAGGTGTAGGAGTTCTCTGGTGGAGTTTTCTGGCTTGTTTAAATATACTATTTTATAATCTGCAAGTAGTGATAATTTGACTTCTTCCTTTCTAATTTGTATCTTTCTGATCTCCTTTTGTTGTATAATTATCTAGAACTTCAAGTAGTATATTGAATAAATATGGAGAGAAAGGGCAGCCTTGCCTAGTCCCTGATTTTAGTGGGATTAATTCAAGATCCTCTCCATTTAGTCATTGATGTTGACTACTGGTTTACTGTATATTGCTTTTACAATGTTAGGCATGGGCCTTGAATTCCTGTTTTTTTCTAAGACTTTTAATATGAAAGGATATTGAATTTTGTCAAATGCTTTTTCAGCATCTAATGAAATGACCATGTGGTTTTCTTCTTTGAGTTTATGTAATGGATTACATTGATGGATTTCTGTATATTGAACCATCCCTGCATCCCTGGGATGAGGTCTACTTGATTGTGGTGAATGACCTTTTTGAGGTGTTCTTGGATTTGGTTGGCAAATTTTTATGTGTTAGTTTTTTTTGTTTTATCATCTTATATTTATTATATATTATAGTTTATTATTATCCCTTAGAAGCATGGTTGTTTTTCTTTTTTTCTTTTCTTTTTTCTTTTTTTTTTTTTTTTTTTTTTTGGTTTTTCGAGACAGGGTTTCTCAGTATAGTTCCGGCTATCCTGGAACTCACTTTGTAGACCAGGCTGGCCTCGAACTCAGAAATCCACCTGCCTCTGCCTCCTAAGTGCTGGGATTAAAGGCGTGCGCCACCAGTGCCTGGCGGCAAATTTTTTTTGAGTATTTTTGCATCAATATTCATAAGGGAAATTGGTCAGAAGTTCTCTTTCTTTGTTGGATGTTTATGTGGTTTTGGTATCAGCATAATTGTGGGTTCATAGAATGAGTTGGGCAGTGTTCTTTCTGTTTCTATTTTGTGGAATAATTTGTAGAGTATTGGTGTTAGGTCTTCTTTGAAGGTTTGATAGAACTCTGCATTAAAACCATCTGGTCCCATGTGTTGTTTGATTGAGATACTTTCAATGACCACTTCTATTTATTTAGGGGTTATGGGACTGTTTAGATAGTCAATCTGATCCTGATTTAACTTTGGTATTTGGCATCTGTCTAGGAAATTGTCCTTTTCATCCAGATTTTCTAGTATTGTTGAGTATAGGTTTTTGCTGTAGGATCTAATGATTTTTTTGATTTTCTTCATTTTCTGTTGTTATATCTCCCTTTTCATTTGTGATTTTGTTAATTTGGATGCTGTCTTTGTGCCCTCTGGTTAGTCTGGCTAAGGGTTTATCTACCTTGTTCATTTAAGAACCAGCTCTTGGTTTTGTTGATTCTTTGTATAGTTCTTTTTGTTTCTATTTGGTCAATTTCAGTCCATAGTTTGATGATTTCCTGCCTTCTACTCTTCTTGGCTATATTAGCTTCTTTTTGTTCTAATGCTTTCAGGTGTTCTGTTAAGGCGCTAGTGTAAGCTCTCTCCAGCTTCTTTTTGGAGGCACTCAGAGCTATGAGTTTTCCTCTTAGCACTGCTTTTTTTCTTTTTTTTTAATTAACGAATCAGATTTATATATCACTAAAATCACAATTTACAAGATCCCAAAACAAAATTCCATAGCCAATTGATAATGATAAAAGCTTTATCCCAATATATCTAACCTTGTGAAATCATACACTGTTAGCAGCCATCTTTTAGCACTACTTTCACTGTGTCCCATAAATTTGGGTATGTTGTGCCTTCATTTTCATTAAATTCTAAAAAGTCTTTGATTTTTTTCCTATTTCTTCCTTGATCAAGGTATCATGAAGTTCAGCTTCCATGTGTATGCTGAACTTTCTTTTTTTCTTTTTTTCTTTTTCTTTTTTTTGCCATTGAAGACCACTCTTACTCCATTGTGATCTGATAGGAGGCATGGGATTAGTTCAATCTTCTTATATTTGTTGATGTCTGTTTTGTGACCAATTATACAGTCAGTTTTGGAGAAGGTACCATGAGGTGCTGAGAAGATATATTTTTTTTGATTTAGGACGAAATGTTCTATAGATATCTATTAAGTCCATTTGGTTGAAAACTTCTGTTAGTTTCACTGTTTCTCTGTTTAGTGTGTGTTTTCCTGATCTGTCCATAGATAAGAATGGGGTGTGGAAGTCACCCACAATTATTGTGTGAGGTGCAATGTGTGCTTTAAGCTTTAGTAAAGTTTTTCTTTTTTTTTAACGAATGAGGGTGACCTTATATTTGGACCATAATTGTTCAGAATTGAGAGTTTGTTCTTGGTAGATTTTTTCTTTGATGAGTATAAAGAATCCTTCTCTGTCTTTTTTGACAACTTTTGATTGAAAGTTTATTTTATTGGATATTAGAATGGTTACTCCAACTTGTTGCCTGGAACCATTGGCTTTGAAAACTCTTTTCCAGCCTTTTACTCTGAGGTAGTGTTTGTCTTTGACACTGAGATGCATTTACTGTTGGGTCCTGTTTATATATCCAGTCTGTTAGTCTATATCATTTTATTGGGGAATTGAGTCCATTGCTGTTAAGATATATTAAGGGACAGTGATTGTTGCTCCCTGCTATTTCTGATGTACTTTTTATGTTTATGTGGTTATCTTCTTTTGGGTTTGTTGAAAGATTAATTTCTTGCTTTTTCTAGTGTGTAGTTACCCTCTTTTAGTTGGTGTTTTCCATTCATTATCCTTTGCAGGGCTGATTTTGTGGAAAGATACTGTGTTAATTTGTTTTTGTCACAAAATACCTCAGTTTCTCCATCTATGATGATTGAGAGTTTTGCTGGGTATAGCAGCCTGGGTTGGCATTTGTGTTCCATCAGGCTCTGTATGACATGTTCCCAGGCTCTTCTGACTTTCATAGTCTCTGGTGAGAAGTCTGGTGTAATTCTGATAGGTCTGATATGTTACTTGACCTTTTCCCCTTACTGCTTTTAATATTTTTCTTTGTTTACTATTTGGTTTTTTAATTATTATGTGAGGGGAGGAATTTCTTTTCTGTTCAAATCTATTTGGAGTTCTGTAGGCTTCTTGTATGTTCACGAGCATATCTTTCTTTAGGTTAGGGAAGTTTTCTTCTATAATTTTGTTGAAGACATTTACTGGCCCTTTAAGTTGGAAATCTTCACTCTCTTCTATACCTATAATGGTTGGTTTGGTCTTCTCATTTTGTCCTGGATTTCCTGGATGTTTTGGGTCAGGAGCTTTTTGCATTTTGTATTTTCTTTGACTGTTATGCCATTGCTTTGTATGGCTTCTTGTGAATCTGAGATTCTGTCTTTTATCTCTTGTACTCTGTTGTTGATACTTGCATCCATAACTCCTGACTTCTTTCCTAGGTTTTCTGTCCTGAGTTATTTCCCTTTGTGATTTCTTTATTGATTTTACCTCCATTTTTAGATCCTGGATGGTTTTGTTCAATTCCTTCACCTGTTTTGTTGTGTTTTCCTGTAGTTCTTTAACGGCTTCTGCCTGTTTAGTTGTGTTCTTCTGTACTTTAAGGGAGTTATTTATGTCCTTCTTGAAACCCTCTACCGTCATCATGAGCTGTGACTTTAAATCTAAATCTTGCTTTTCTGGTGTCTTGGCGTATTCAGGACTTACTCTCGTGGGAGAATTGGGTTCAGATAGTGCCGTGCTGCCTTGATTTCTGTTAGTAATGTTCCTATGTTTTCCTTTTGCCATCTGGCTATCTCTTTTGTTAGTTGGTCCTGCTGTCTCTGGCTGATTCTTGTCCCTCCTATGTGCCTGAAAGCCTGTCTCTGCACCCCTGAGTGACTGCTCTTCCCTGGCACAGAGTGTGGTGGTGCTGCCCAGCTCCTGGAGGACCATGTCCCAAGTGATCTTACACTTGGGCGTTCCCTGCATTCCTGGCTGCACCAGTCTGATCAGTTAGAGCAAAGATGGTGGCCTCAACTCTAAAAGCGTGACTCCCTCTAGAATCTCCATTATGTTATTTATTTCAGATATTTAGTCACAGTATTGAGAAAGTCCCTAGCATACCACACCTTAGACATAGATTATATGAGCTAATGAGATTTGTTTGGCTTTGGATACTAGAATCAGGATATATAATATTATGTCTAAGAGGATCACAGTCATTCTAAAATCAGAAGAGATTTGTGTATAAAATGAATGAGGTTGAAAATGTTGTACAGTGTTGTTGTGTAAGCAGACTACTGGTAGAAATAAAAAAGACAGTTGTCTTACAGGCACTCATAGATGGTGGTTGGGAAAGTTGAGTGGGCATTGATGTCATGGAATCTAAGCCTGGACAGAGGCTGATTGACACAATGGGGGATGGGCTATATTTAGGGACATCTAATTTTGAGGAGATCAGTATACTAGAATTGGAGTAACTTAGTTGCATAGGCAGGGTATTAGAATTATCTGAAGGAGCAGAATGAGAAGAAGAAGAAGAAGAGGAAGAGGAAGAAGAAGAAGGAGGAAAAGAAGAAGAAGGGAAGAGAAGGAGGAGAAGAAAAACAAGAACATGAAGAAAAAGAACAAGAACAATAAAAAGAACAAGAAGAAGAATAATAAAAAGAACAGGAAGAATAAGAACAAAAAGACCCAACTAGAGAAAACAATGAACTGTAACCAGATAGACATTTAAGCAAGGAGTTCCAGATGCCAGATGTCAAATAAAGATGTAGTAAGAATAAACAAACCACCACCACCACCACCACCACCACCACCACCACCAGCACCACCACCACCACCAACAACAATGAATCAAAACCAAAAAGCCAGAAACTCAAACAACTAGCTAATTGACAGCTTATCAGTTGCCTGGGAACTCTGGAGGAATGACTGGCATTTAAAAGCACAGATTTAAGGGCATGGAGAGAAGAAGGGGCTGTAGTGAATGAAGGAAATTTTGTACTGAAGGTTCCAGCAGAGGGAAGGATCAAGATCAAAGATATAAATAGAGGGATATTGATGAATGAAGCAAAGCTGACTTCAGGATGGCAAATATCGAGGTCTGATATGTCTCAGAAGTCTTCTGTGACCCTTAGTGGTTTCATTCTATCGATTCTGTGTTCTTGACCACCAAGTCCTTGAACTTTCTCAGTCAGGCCATTTGGTCTACAGACAGGGTGGCTTTACATGGCAAGCACAAGGCTGTGGGTGATTTACTATAATATCATGAGTTTCTTTTCTTTTCTTGTAGCTTTTTATGACTCATTATTATTTCGTAATAACTAAAGTGTGCACACACACATATTAAGCTGTGTGTGTTGTGTATATTTACACACATATGTGGAGGCTGGCAGTCAATCTCAGGTGTCTTTAGGAGTTGTCCATCTTGTTATCTGACTCACAGTCTCTTCAGCTAGGCTGGCTGTTTTGTTTGTCTCCACTTTTCCAGTGCTAGAATTTCAAGCACAGATTATCTTGTCTACTAACTTGAGGTATCTATGTCTCTGACCTCCATATATTATCTTCTTAAACGCCATAGTATAATAGTGGATAAGCACAGAGGCTTCTGAATCAGAATGGCTTAGAGTCTATCCCAAATTTTCCCTTATTTTTATAGTTCCATGACTTGATCAAACTACGAATCCATGTTCAGCTTGCCTATAAACATGGATAATTAAACAACATAGTTATTACTCTTTCTTTCATATTATTCATATAAGATTAGGCTTCAACTCTATAGAATTATTTTTTTTAAAACAGGGTGTCAATATCCTAGGTGGCTTCTCTCAAACTCAGTTTAGGATTACCTACAGTTTTGATTCTCCTGTCTCCATCTCCCCAGTGAGGGGTTGGATTACAGGCAGGTGGCTCTGCCCAGTTTGTGCAGCTTTGAACATGCTGCCGTAGCCCTGTCAACTGAACTAAACCCACAGCATGATTTCTAAGAAAGCGGGGGAGGAAATTTTCTATCTTCACCATTCTGACTTTTTCTTCTGAGTCTGTAAGTTTTCTGTTGACTGAGCACTAAGCTTGTTTGTTTTCTTTCTGTCTCTTTTTCTCATGCAGAATACAGACGTGCATAGATTTCCTGCTATGAACTACATTTTTACTTTTATGTTTCATTCATTTATCTAATTAGCTGGCTTCATTATGCTATTTTCAATGTATGCTTAGCCCTAAGACTTAGACATAGGCTTAAGTTTTGTTGGGAAGCCTTAGTTATGTAAAGATATAATAAAAAGCCCATTTGAAACAAGGTCATGTGCTATAATTGTGATTTTAAGATTAAACTGACATTTAAACTTACATAGAAGTGATATTCATTTGTGAGGTTCACACTCAGGGAGTCAATGACCAATACCACAAGCAATTCTACCTGAAAATGCCCATATTGTGTTTGGAGAATAGCAGTAATTCAGTAAGTGGAAGTTAACCATTATGGCCCTTGTAATGTTAACCTTTGCAGTATTGCTACTGACAGCTATCAGGAATGGGTCACCTTTATTCTTCCATGATGCAGGGTTTTTTTTTCTTCTTCAGTTTTTGTCTCTTGCTCTGGACCAGCCTATTTTTCTTAAGGATGCATCCTTCTTGTGTTTCTCACTTAACACTTGGTATCAGATTTTCTTGTGGTATCAGGTATCAGATGTTGTTCCTTTTTTTGTTTGTTTTTTTGTTTGTTTTTTGTTTTTTGTTTTTGTTTTTTTTTCCAAGACAGGGTTTCTCTGTATAGGCCTGGTTGTCCTGAAACTCACTTTGTAGACCAGGCTGGTCTCGAACTCAAAAATCCACCTGCCTCTGCCTCCCAGAGTGCTGGGATTACAGGCGTGCGCCACTACCACCTGGCCAGATGTTGTTCTTATTAGTGCATACAGAATTCCTATTTTTGAAGTGGATTGTTTCAGGATGATTAATTATGTGAAAGAGTAAAACATTAGGTGACTCTGCCTTTGAAATCAGAAGTGATCATGACGTTTTAACAATCTCCCAAGTCTCGCCCTCCTTCTCTATCTGCCTTGCCTGGGCTAGTAGAAGTGATTTCAACTCTGTTTGGAAGGAAGTGGAGGATGTGGTTAATTTAGCACTGATTTCTCACAAACTAGCAGGCAAACTGCCAGAAAGCATCTGTGGACAAAGGCTTTTCCTTGCCTGGTGTCCAGTCTTCACTTGGTTTACTAGCCCCTCCATGCTGCATTGGTCTTTTCCTGGGCAGAGTCTGCCGTGCTCTTTCCCCTGTTCTATGGCCTTTGTCGTCCTAGATTGCCCCACTTGGTTTATTTTGAGACTTAGAAAGGTCTCCCAATTGAGGTTCTGCTATTCTTTTTGACTTGTAACTCTCAGTATCTGCCTGAGTTAGGGTTTCTAATTTTGAGACAAAACACCATGACCAACAAACAAGTTGGGGAAAAAGGCTTTATTTGGTTTATATGTTCACATCACTGTTTATCACCAAGCGAAGTCAGGACAGGAACTCAAGCAGGGCTGGAACCTGGAAGCAGGAGCTGATGCAGAGGCAGTGGAGGAGTGCTACTTGCTCCATTGCTTGCTCATGGTTTGCCCAGCCTACTTCCTTGTAGAACCCAGGACCACCAGCCCAGGGATGGCACCCTCCACCATTGATCACTAATTGAGAAAATGCCTTACAGCTGAATCTCATGGAATCATGTCCCCTTTCTCTATGATGACACCAGCTTGTATCAAGTTGACACACAAAACCATCCAGTACTCTACCATTATTTGGCTACTTTCCAATTTTGGTTCTAGACACTTGCTCCGTTCTGTCCCACATTAATTTAATAGCCACACTGAAATTTGATGTCTTTTTTTTCTGCCTTTTCTGCTTCTTCTTCTTATCCTGAGGGCACTCACACCAGCCCCCTCAGACACTCACACCAGCCCCCTCAGACAATCACACCAGCCTCCTCAGACACACCAGCCTCCTCAGACACTCACACTAGCCTCCTCAGACACTTATACCAGCCCCCTTAGACACACCAGCCTCCTCAGACACTCACACCAGCCTCCTCAGACACTCACACCAGCCTCCTCAGACACTCACACCAGCCTCCCCAGACACTCACACCAGCCCCCTCAGACACTCACACCAGCCCCCTCAGACACTCACACCAGCCTCCTTAGACACTCACACCAGCCCCCTCAGACACTCACACCAGCCCCCTCAGACACTCACACCAGCCTCCCCAGACACTCACACCAGGATCCCCAGACACTCACACCAGCCTCCCCAGACACTCACACCAGCCCCCTCAGACACTCACACCAGCCCCCTCAGACACTCACACCAGCCTCCTCAGACACTCACACCAGCCCCCTCAGACACTCACACCAGCCCCCTCAGACACTCACACCAGCCCCCTCAGACACTCACACCAGCCTCCTCAGACACTCACACCAGCCTCCCCAGACACTCACACCAGCCTCCTTAGACACTCACACCAGCCCCCTCAGACACTCACACCAGCCTCCCCAGACACTCACACCAGCCCCCTCAGACACTCACACCAGCCCCCTCAGACACTCACACCAGCTCCCTCAGACACTCACACCAGCCTCCTCAGACACTCACACCAGCCTCCCCAGACACTCACACCAGCCTCCTCAGACACTCACACCAGCCTCCTCAGACACTCACACCAGCCTCCTCAGACACTCACACCAGCCTCCCCAGACATTCACACCAGCCCCCTCAGACACTCACACCAGCCCCCTCAGACACTCACACCAGCCTCCTTAGACACTCACACCAGCCCCCTCAGACACTCACACCAGCCCCCTCAGACACTCACACCAGCCTCCCCAGACACTCACACCAGCCCCCTCAGACACTCACACCAGCCTCCTCAGACACTCACACCAGCCTCCTCAGACACTCACACCAGCCCCCTCAGACACTCACACCAGCCCCCTCAGACACTCACACCAGCCTCCTCAGACACACCAGCCTCCTTAGACACTCACACCAGCCTCCTCAGACACTCACACCAGCCTCCCCAGGCACCACTCCTTTCTCAGCTTTGTACCTTCTGTTTACTTTGTGTGGAACATTCTTCAGCTGTCAGTCATCAAGACCCTAGTGTGTTTCCAATGACATAAATATTCAAACTCTCATATCTGTTACTGGTTTATGCTGAAAGATAAAAGATTGGTGTGTTCCAGCTCTGTAAGACCTTTAATTCTCAGATACATGGCTATAGTCTTAGTAGAACATGAAAGAAACTATTTAGACAGCAATAAGCTCAACAAAATATAATAATATGTCAATCATTGGGTAACAGTTCAAGATAAATTTAGTTTGGTATTTAAATATCTCTATTAAACAATTAACTGGAAGGCATTATGCTTGGAACTTTCATATACATGAAATTCTGAATTCTAATAGGAACTTTTGTCAATATTTATCTCCCCATTATTTCTGCACTTGTCTTTATTGTTGTAGAATGTACATAGGAAAATATGCTATCAGCGCTCTGTAAGTGTACAGTTCAATGAGATAGTACATTTATATTGTTGTCTGGCCATCACCACCTTCCATCTCTAGAAACCTTTCCATCTCTTTTTTTTTTTTTTTTACTTGATACCATTTTTCTTTTTCTTTTTTTTTTTAGTTATTTTTATTTTCTATATTCTATGTTTACATTTCAAAGGCTTTCCATCTCTTAAAATGGAAATTTATACCCATTAAACAACTGCTTCCTCAAAAACCCTGGCAAGTCCCCATTGTCTGTTTTATGATTTTGACTAAAGAGTCTCATACAAGTGAGTCACACAGTATTTGTCATTTTTTTTTGGTGAGTGGCTTATCTTACTTTGCATAATATCCTCAATCTTCATCTATATGTTTAAGCATTTGTCAGAACTTCATCATAATTATTTTAATCATATGTCAGTGCATTTCCTCATTCTTTGTAAAATTTTATCTCTTTGGAGGAGAGAAGTACTTTCGTTTTGTCATATAGTAGTTAATTTCTTACTATAAAAATACCAGAATGATTGAAGTTGTCATTTTTCTTTTGGATATTTTGATAACTTTCAAATGTGGTCTTCATGACAGTTAATAGTCATTTCAATTTATCTCACTAGTTGCAATGTTTAGATTCTACTTTGGGGGAGCTCTGTGTGTATCTTAAGCTTTACAGACTGGTGAGGTGGAATTTCAGAGTTTTGGGTCTTCATGGGTCTTTCTGGGTGCTTGAGTGTAGTGTGGCTGCCTGCTAAAAGGACTGATTAAGAAGGGATTCATTCCAGGCCATGGTGGCACATACCTTTAATCCCAGCACTTAGAAGCAGAGGCAGACAGATCTCTGTGAGTTCAAGGCTGACCTTGTCTACAGAGGACAAGGTTCCAGGACAGTCAGGGCTGCACAGAAAAATCTTGTCTCAACATGGTAAATGAGCACAGTATTAGACGCCTGAAGGGCTTGGTAATACTAGATAACTGTGATCAGTTAACATTAGTTGATATATTGGAATTACAATGATTTGATACACTAGTGGTAGGTAATACTAGATAACTGTGATCAATTAACATTATTTGATATATTGGAATGACAATGATTTGATACACTAGTGGTAGGTAATACTAGATAACTGTGATTAGTTAACATTAGTTGATATATTGGAATTACAATGATTTGATACACTAGTGGTAGGATGACTATGGGTAATTTATGTAATGTGACAAGAAAATCAGCTTTTAGAAACTTATTGGTAATTATTGAAGTCATTTTTGCACTTTCTTTCACCCTGCTTTGGAGAATTAGCTTCTGGGTATTGCCTATGTAACAGTATTTCAATTTCATTCAAAATGATTGCTATTATTATAGCAAAGAGCAAATATTAAATATCAACCTATAGTTTTTTATTTTGAAAACAAAATCCTTCCTCTTTCTAAAAGTAATATCAAATATTTTGTGTATCAAGGTTTGTGTTGATAACAGAATCATTTCCATAAACGTAAGAGGCACACCATAATTACAATTAGAATCTACTAGGTGCCAATATTTTAAGTGTTTTATTTAAATTCTCATACCAGCACTGAGATAGGAGAAATCATAAACTCTTTTATAATAAACTCTTCTATATATATGGAAATTGAGGTACAGAGAGGTTAAGGAATATGTTCAAAGCAACCAGATGGTAGGCAGAAAATTTAGAATTTGAACATGGCTCTATGTAACTATTAAAATCTTTGTAAGTTTTCACACTGTAATGTTGCCTTCTCATTCCACGCAAACAAAATGATGATACTTTATAAGAGGCTGACACTTTATAAGAGCATTGATATATTGTGCTCCAAGAAGAGGAAGCCTAAATCCTGATGATAGAAAAAGAACAATTTACCAAATGTCCCAGTAATCTGTAAAGCATGAGTAAGGCTACAACAGTGGGAAGGGGCTTGGGTGAATTCTCTAAAATTAAAAAAAAACTACAGGTGAAATTTCTAAAGTTTAATTATGATTAAGGTAAAATAATGACATATGCCTTTAAATCCAACAATATATTCTCTTTCTAAGATCATAGACATTAACCTTTCACTAAACTACTTATGACTCAAGAATTAAAACTAAAACTGAAGTGTGGCCAATGTGTGCTGGGATGTGCTATCCCTTCACTGTGATGTCCAGGATCATAAGGGAAATATTATGTCCCATCATTTTGATTTAGGGTCATAATTGTATTTAGTTTATCCTGAATTTTATAGAAGGCATGAGATTATGGTGCATATCAGAATGAATATGATATTCAAAAATTCAGATGTCCCTCAGTGGAGGAATGGATACAAAAAATATGGTATATATACACAATGGAGTACTATTCAGCTATTAGAAACAACGAATTCGTGAACTTCTTAGACAAATGGATGGAGCTGGAGAACATTATCCTAAGTGAGGTAATCTAATCTCAAAAGAAGTACTCATGGTATGTATTCACTGATAAACGGATATTAGCCTAGAAGACTGGAATACCTAAGACACAATCCACATATCAAATGATGTCCAAGAAGAAGGAAGGAATGGTCCCCGATTCTAGAAAGGTTTAATGCAGCACTGTAGGGAAATACCAGAACAGGGAAGAGGGAAGGGTGGGTGGGGAACACAGGGAGGGAAGAGGGCTTATGGGACTTTCGGGGAAGAGGGAGCCAGGAAAGGGGAAAATCTTATGAAATGTAAATTAAGAATATGTCAAATAAAATAAAAAGTAAAAAAAAATATTGGAAAAGCACTTTACCAGGAAGAATTTCTTATTCTTTGTAGAGTATCTTCTCCTAATTCACAAGAACAGAGAGGTGTTCAGGTTAGAACTTCTTACTGTGTAGATCACTGAGGAGACTGGCTTTATCTATTAAATTTTTAGGAAAAATATAACATAAAAGCTACCAAGGATGCATTTCCTTTGTAATTAAGGAATAAACTTTTGCAACAGCATGTATACATATGTTCTTAAATATCCCAACACATTTAATCCCTATTCTGGGTTAACTTTTCTATGAATACTTTAGGGTCATTTTTATGGCTTCTGGTCAGTTGGATATTTTCTGTTAATAAGAACCTTCTGGGTATATTCCAGTAAAGCCTGAAACTTTAGGATCTTCAAATGATTCATGGCTGCTTCCAGCAAAGATATTTTTATAACAATGAAGTGTCTCATTTCTGTGTTAGCCCTCCAATCTCTTCTGCAATCTTGTGTTAAGTCTTGATGTGTCTTCACCTTCCTTTTCTCTTGTGGAACAGAGCCGCCTTTCATAAAGTGGAGACACCGTATAAATATCTCCATTGCTGGCCTGTCATTCCCAACTCCAATCTGTTTTCCTCACAATAGGATATAACCTGCCTTTCTAAAGCGACCATGCCTTTCCACTCTCCCATTCAAAAGTAAAATAAAATGAGTGAGGACCATGTGATTAGGGACAGAATCAACATTTGCTGAGTTCCTTGATGTCCTGCCTGCCCACAGAGCCTTCCACATGTCACTTCATTTGATCTAAGAAACACTAAATCCACAGCAATTCTATTGTAGTGATGATAAGCATCAGTGCCGGTCAGTCTCTTCTGATGATACCGTCTGATCTGGTGTGTGTGTGTAATCAGGAGATGGAGGATGTGTTTGTTGTTCTGCTCAGACTACATGCTGACAGATCATAGCTAGTTAGTGCAATGGAAAGCCAGGGTCAAAGGTATATAGAGCTGCTTTGTTACTGGGGCCTGAGGTGGGAGCCATGTGGATGGCATTCTGAAGCTCCGAGACTCCCTCATTCAGATCTCAGGTACGTGGGCTACACCTGGTGACTGATGACACTGATCTCCCAAAGTGCAAACTGCGTCGATCACCTCAATAACGGGATGCTATCTCAAAATTCTTTCTTGCCTTTCCTAACACTGACTACACTCACTCTTTAGCTTGGCTTGTTGTGGCAAACCAAGATCACACAGGGGTGGGTCCAAGTCTAGCTTGACATGACACACAGATATTGTGGAGGCAGGATAGCAATGTAGGATACTTCCATGTGTTGTTGGAGAGGGAAGCTGCCAAGAGATGGCTCCTTGTTCTACTACTGTTGCTTTTTGAGCGCTTAGATAGGCATTCAAATAGAGTCTCAGGTCTTCACAACTGTAACATTATTAATAATAATATTTGAATGCTCAGTGCTTGACACATTGCTATTGCTCAGTTACTTTTGCTGCTATAAAAACCAAACAAACCTGGGACTATAATGCAATCATTCTTGTTAAAGGATTCCTGTAAGAATAAATCAACTCCATAACTTCAAGGAAGCAAGTTAGATTATGTCCTCCTAACATATCTATGTTGCTAATTCATGCTATTCATACTAATTCATGCTAATTCAAGTACTGTTGATTGCCAGGAAACTTTTCCAAACTTAGAAGTGCTGTGAATGTGTTTATGCATGCTCATGTGTATGTAGATGCATATGTGTGTGTACAGATGTGCAGGCCAAAGGACAACTTCAGGTGTTAACTTCAGGAATGCCTGTCACCTCTTGTGAGACAGGGTCTCATTGGTGTGGAGATCAGTCACTAGACTTGCTGGGCATTGAGCCCCAGATCGTTTTGTTTTCATGTTCCCAGCACTGGTATTGCAACCAGGCTTCACATGCATAGAGTTATGGTGTTGGAACGCAAGTCCTCATGCTCGAGAGGCAAACATTTTACACATGAGCTATATCCCTATCACCTTTCCCTCATCTTAAACTCAGTTCCTGGATGCTAGAGTTAGGTTCCCATTTCTCTTAAACTCTATGATTTCTCTCAGAGTCTCTTATAAAATGTTTTTACTCTTCTTGGAAGGCTTACATTTCATTAGAATTTGGGGACTTAGAATATCACTGCTCCTTGACAGCAGTCTCATTTTGCCACCTTAACCAAGTCGTTTAGGCTAAGCCTCTAATAGTCTACAGTGGAATGGGGCACATGCATTCAGGCAGAGTTTAAAACAAGTCCGGGGGGTGAAGGGACGGCTCAGTGGTTAGTAGAGCTGGGTGCTGTTCCAGAGAACCTGAGTTTGACTTTCAGTTTTTATGTAGTAAAAGCCATCTGTAACCCACAACCATCTGTGACTCCACTCCTGGGGATATCTAACACCCTCTTTTGACCTCCTTGAGGTCATGAACTCATGTAGTACACAGACATTCAGGCAGGCAAAATACTTGCACACATGAAGAGAAATAAACCAATTAAAAATCTAATTATGTGCCAGGCGGTGGTGGCGCATGCCTTTAATCCCAGCACTTGGGAAGCAGAGGCAGGTGGATTTCTGAGTTCAAGGCCAGCCTGGTATACAAAGTGAGTTCCAGGATAGCTGGAGCTACACAAAGAAACCCTGTCTCAAATCAAAAACCAAAACCAAAACCAAAACCAAAAAAAAAAAAAAAATAAAATAAAATAAAATAAATAAAAAAAAATAAAAAAAAAGAAGAAGAAGAAGCAGCTAATTGTGTGACAAAGGCAATTTGGAAGACAGTTTTAACTGGTATCCACTCTAAGCCTCAGACTTAAAAGAACTCAGGCAGGCAGTGAAGGAAGAGGGCACCCACGCACCCTCAGGGTCGTGGGTTTGTGCTGCATGTTGGGTGCCAGTTGTGAGAAAATGGGGTGGGGAGGGAGACCCGAATCCTACCATAGCTCGGGGACACTAGCAGGAAGATGTGGGAGACTGCCGTGTGACCCCACGGAACCTCCATGGGATGGGTATCAGGCTGTTGGAGGCCCCTGCACTCTGTTGGGGGGCGTGGGGGAAAACTCAGTCTTGGGGTTCTCAGTCTTGGACACCCCAGAACACCATTGGACGTTGTGGAAGAGCTGAGAATGAAGTAGGGACTCCGGGGGGGGGGCAGCTCAGTCAGCCCTGGTGCTGAAGGGAGAAGGGTGGGGAGGGGGGCACTGGCTAGTTTTCTTGGGGACAAGTCCTTGGTCTGGTCTGACAGCTGCTGGTGGCTTGTCTCCGTGGGTGACCATGGCCACAATGCTGTGAGATATCCACAGGAAGTAAGGTGTGGCTCCCTGGAGGGAACCCTGCTACATTAGAAGTAGAAGCTGGCCAAGTCCACATAGAGAGAGGGGGCAAGAGAAAGAGCAAGAGAGTAAGAGAAGAGAGCGAGAGCAAGAGAGGAGGGGGCAAACCGGCCCCTCCTATAGTGGACTGGACTACCTGGACTGTGGGGAGGAGCATGCCTAGTTGCAGCTAGGCAACTGTGGGGGGTGGAGTCCAGGCAGAATACTAGGAGCTTGGAGCATTGCCCTACATGTCTGATGGCCACAAGATTATGGAGTTGAGGGCCTTGTGTCAGGAGCCTAAATGTCTGGGATCATGGCTCACAGTTCTGTCCCCTTCTCCTGGGTCTCTGGAGTAAGCCTTGCTCAACCAGGCCACAGACTGCCTTTCATGGTCCCACAATAACCAAGGAGAGGCTCATCATTTGTTTACCTGACCTTGTTTTGTTTCTTGTATAAATTTGTTATAAATGTAATAAAAACCTAGTAAGGCTCTGAATACCTTGATAACCCTTTGACAAATAATGTATGAGGAATTTCAAAATAATGTTCTTTTTTTCTCATGTTGTACATACATACCCACATGTACAACACACACACACACACACATACACACACACACACACACACACACACACACACCCCACACACATGTCTATGGAAACAAGTCTGATGGTTCATCAGGTGGCAAGGCTGTGTTTCACAATGAAGGCTAGAAAGTAAGTCAGGCTTGAAACTCATGAGTCTTCACTCTTAATTGTCAGTTCCAAGGAGTGAGATGAGGGGACCACTGATCAGTCTTTCAGTATCTGACTCTACCACTGATGGCAAAACACATTTCTTCTTGAAGCCCACACCTCAGTACCTCCATGTGAGGTTACATGATGCGGGGAGCATGAAACAACTTTGAATCCTTTATATGAAGAAGCAAATACTCACCATTGTATATAAAGAAGATTCTAAGCAAAGTTTGGTTCTTTGGCTCAAATATCCTACTATATTAGTGTCTTTTGCAAACCTTGTAGAACAACTATTATAATTTGGAGGATATTTCACCTCAGAAATTTGAGTTCTCACTTTTCACTATTGGTTGATTTCTTCAATAAGAAAAGTAACATTTATCGAGCAGCTACTATTTGCCAGGTACTCTGCTAAATACTTCTTTATACAATAAAAGCTCATTTAGATGCCATGAAAGCTATACGAGACCTAAACTATTATTATATCAGTTTTACAGATGATAAAACTCAAGCTCAAAGACATTAAGTAATATTTTCCAGACTATGTGGGTGATAAGGGTGGAATATAGATTAAATTCATAACCACTTCATCACCTGATTTGCTTTTGTTCAGCTATAAAAATTCAGAACTGCATTACCTAACTGTTATCCTTCATTTCTTTCCATTGCCTGGAGCTTCTCTTCATGTTAAGGCCTTGCAACAATGGCTTCTGGGGAAGTGGGTTATGGTGGAAAAAAAGGAGTAAAGTTATTATTTTTGGTGTTTCAGTAATATACAGGTGTATGGTGAGTTGACTTGGAAAGAAAGTAAGATCAGAATTAGTATCCCCTTTAATATGTTTGTAAAAAATGAATCAGGGGAATGCTGGCAGGATAACGGGTGAACTGAGAAGGAGCTTCTAGATCACATGTTAACACAAGCCGTGGGGACACAGGAAAAACGCTCAGACTGGCCTAGAGAGCCAAGAAATCTCCTCCTTTCCATTAAGAGCCTAGAAATGTTCATACACTGTTCTTCTTGTTTCATGACTAAGACTCTTTTTATGATAGGAAAAATACAGATGATCTCTTAAGTGGAAACTCCTGTAAAGATACTCAACATTCCATGTGACACATAGAACCACAAAATGTCCTGCATAGCCACAGAAGGGCAGCCGATCTGTTAGAAGAGCCAAGATGTCTGAAGATCCATGCAGCCAAGATGAGGAAGGGAAGGCCTAGCTTCTTTGATAAACAGAGTGCATGCACTGGGTAGTGTTGTGGATAGCTCTGGTGTTGCTTCTATTTTGATGCCAATTCCTCTTTCTAGGAGGGGTTGCAGACTAGGAGTGGATCACATACACAGGTGAATTTTGTGAAACTTCTCCCTACTTTAACTTGTAAAATAAAGGCTAGAGCTAGAGATAGGGCAGTGGAAGGGAAAGTGGAGCTGAAAAGTTAGGGGGAGAAGGAGGGAGAGAAGAGAGAGGACAGCGAGGAGAGAGAAGGAAGATGAAGAAAGAACAAGATGATCCAAATTACCCATGGCTTTAAATAGCTACAGGTAGCTATGAATACCATGAAGGATAGAATAATTGAGATAACTTGTCTAATCTAGGTAGGCAGCTTGTATCATTATCATTTGGCTCTGTAATTATTGTGTGGGTATTTTGTGAATTGAGAATTTGTGGATATATAAATCTAATTATAAACTTCTAGAGTTTTGATTTACTGAGTTAATGGGATTTGTGACAGCTAGTCACAGGGGGTAGATTGCTGAGAAGGTAGAAGGAGCCCTGAGGCAGGTGATCCAGAGCTGGGAAGACTTCTGTCAGGGGCCAGCCTAGAGGCAGAGGTGGGTAGAGAGTAGGTAGTGCAGGAACTTGCCGGACATTTTAAATACATCCCGCGACAGGATAGTAGTTCATCATAGGCTTCTATTGGGGAGGCAGTACCTGGGGATCAGTACCTTCCTTTCCTTTATCAACTTACATAGCCATGGCATTACATAACTTGAGATGAGACACAAACTTCTTACAAATATACATTAAAGAGTGTGGGGAGCTCTTGGTGCTGCTTCAAGGATAATGGCAAGAATATTTACATTGGGCTAGGCCAAGGGAGTAGGCTCAGGCACGAATTTGACATGGGGCTAGGATAAGGAAGTAGGCTCAAGATGAATATAGCTGAGAGATGTATTTTTTGTATCTTGTTTGACTTAAGTCCCTGAATACTGTAATCATGGGACCTTTGTTTATGCCTTTTGTTCCTTGACTACTTTGTTTATGCCTAGTTTGTTCCTTGAATACATCATCTTTGACCTAGAACTGACTCTTTGCATTTACCCAGAAGGTATAAAAGCAGAGCTGGAAAAAAGACAATGTCTGATTGTCTTTTTTTTTTTTTAATCCTCATTCTCTCCCTTGAGACTATGTTGATTAACTGAGCTGGTTTGGTCAAAAGAGAGTCCTAAATTTATATATATATGTGTGTGTGTGTGTGTGTGTGTATGTATATATATATATATATATATATATATATATATATATATATATATGTTTTTTGAGACAGGGTTTCTCTATATAGCCCTGGCTGTCCTGGAACTCACTCTAGACCAGGCTGGCCTCGAACTCAGAAATCCACCTGCCTCTGCCTCCCAAGTGCTGGAATTACAGGCGTGTGCTACCACCGCCTAGCTAAATTGACTAATATTAAGTTTGCCTCTTTTAAAGTTGGGTTCAAAGAAGCTTTCAAGCATCATCCTGTTACTTCCTATCTATCTATCTATCTATCTATCTATCTATCTATCTATCTATCTATAGCTGTTCCTGGAGTTTGTTTATATTTTTATTGGATATTTTATTTATTTACATTTCAAATGTTATCCCATTTCCTGATTTCTTCCACAGAAACACCCTACCCCATCTCCCATCCTCTTGCTTCTATCCCTCCCCAGCCACCCACTTCTTCCTCCCTGACTTCAAATTCCCCTATACTGGGTCATCAAGCCTTCCTGGGACTAAGGGCCTCTTTTCCCATTGATGCCTGACAAGGCCATCCTCTGCTACATATGTGGCTTGAGCATGGGTCCCTCCATGTGTACTCCTTGGTTGGTGGTTTAGACCCTGGAAGCTCTGGTTGGTTGATATTGTTGTTCTTCTTATGGGGTTGCAAACAATTTCAGCTCCTACAGTCCTTTTTCTAACTCATCCATTGGAGACCCCATGATCAGTCCAATGATTGGCTTCAAGCATCCACCTCTGTATAGGTCAGGCTCTGTCAAAGCCTCCCAGGAGACAGGTATATCAGACTCCTGACAGCAAGCACTTCTTGGCATCCACAATAGTGTCAGAATTTGGTGACTGGATATGGGATGGATCCCCATGTGGGACAGTATCTGCATGGCCTTTCCTTCAGACTCTGCTTCATACCTTGTCTCCATATCTCCTCCAGTGAGTATTTTGTTCCCCCTTCAAAGAAGGACTGAAGCATCCACACTCTGGTCTTCCTTCTTCTTGAGCTTCATGTGATTTATGAATTGTATATCTTGGGTATTCTGAGCTTTGGGGCTAACACCCACTTGTCAGTGAGTGCATACTATGTGTGTTCTTTTGTGATTGTGTTACCTCACTCAGGATATTTTCCAGTTCCATCCATTTACCTAAAAATTTCATGACTGCATTATTTTTAATAGCTGAGCAGTACTCCATTGTGTAAATGTACCACATTTTCTGTATTCATTCCTCTGTTGAAGGACATCTGAGTTCTTTCCAGCTTCTGGCTATTATAAATAAAGCTTCTATGAACATAGTGGAGCATATGTCCTTGTTATATGTTGGAGCATCTTTTGGATATATGCCCAGGAGTGGTATAGCTGGGTCCTCAGCTATGTCCAATTTTCTGAGGAACCATTAGACTGGTTTCTAAAGTGGTTGTACCAGCTTGCAATTCCACCGACAAGAGAGGAGTGTTCCTCTTTCTCCACATACTTGCCAGCATCTTCTTTTCCCTGAGTTTTTGATCTTGGCCATTCTAACTAGTGTGAGGTGGAATGTCAGGGTTGTTTTGATTTATATTTTCCTGATAACTAAGAATGTTGAACATTTCTTTAGGTGCTTTTCACCTATTTGGTATTCCTCAGTTGAGGATTCTTTGTTTATCTCTGTACCCCATTTTAATAGGGTTATTTGATTGTCTGTATTCTAATTTCTTGAGTTCTTTGTATATATTGGATATTAGCCTCTATCGGATGTAGGATTGGTAAAGATCTTTTCCCAATCTGTTGGTTGCCATTTTGTCCTATTGACAGTGTCCTTTGCCGAAGCTTTGCAATTTTAAGAGGTCAATTCTTGGTCTTGGAGCATAAGCCATTGGTGTTTTGTTCAGGAACTTCCCCCCTGTGCCCATAAATATTCTTGATACAAAAAAAAATAAACCTTTTGCTTAAATGTCTTATAAAACCGTATGAAGTACAAAGGAGATATCTAATGATTAAATTTATTTAGATGCTGCTATGTCAAAGGCCTGACCAAATCTGTAAATCAAGGCATTTCTACCTCTGTATGGTTCTGAAAGGCCTGGGATCAGGGATCATGCTTTAGTTAAATGCCAGTCCCAAGACAGCAGGGTTCAAATTTCAGTTGCTATGGCATATTAACCACTATTAATTAAGGTTCTCTTTTCTGCTAGTTCAGTCCATACATCATTCTGTAAAACAGATGCCTCCTGTGAACAGTAACCAATTACATCATTTTACTCAGCTGGCCACTGATTGATCATTTTGTACTTATGCATTCTTCAGTTCATTAACACACAGCAAACCTCGGAGTTTGTTATAACTTGTCTCAGAGTGATAAGCTCACATGATGTTTACAAAATCAATAACTGAAGCAGCTAGGGAACCGATTGAAAGATAAATTAAGACATAATATGAAATATCAAGAAGTAATAACTCTGAAAGCCATTGTGACAACAACTAATGATCTTCCTTAGATATTGATAAAGGTTAAAAGACAATCAAACAAACAACTTGACAACAACAAAAACAAACACAACCAACAAAATAACCAAAGCACCAAAACAAAAAGACCCTTCCTTGTAAAAGGTGCATTTAGAGACAGTATGCACATTTAAAACAAGAATGAAATGTTAGAAGCTGACTCAGAGTGTAATGATTCAGTAAGACAAAAAAAGACATTTGCTTTATACCCTGTTATGCAATAAGAAAGGCAAACACTGCTTAAATTACTGTTGATAAGATGTTTTACAAAACCATAAATGCCTCAATTCACAATGTTCTAAATTACAGAGTATAAAATAAATCTTAATCCTCCACTGTCTTCTTTTTCTGTTTTTATAATTGACAGTAAGATTTTCATGATTTTGATGGAAAAATTTAAAGGTCACAGCACAATCATATTTTCTGCCAATGATAATTAAGACTGCTTGCATGATTTTTGGTGTGCTCAGTCCTTTTTATGATTCCTCACCAAAAGATTCCTTCACCTATATTCTTAAGATTCACTACAAAACATCTCAATTTAAAAACCTGCACACCTAAAAATCCTCATTGAAAATCTCTGGGTCAAATACTGCCCTGAAATTGGCTTCTCCTTCTGCAGAGAGAAAGAGAAAAAGCTCTATGAACCATACCCTGAGGCCTTGGGAGTCCTGAATGTGGCTTAGTAAATGCTTTCCCCCAACAAACCTTCAGTGCCTTAATGTCTCTCTGTGTTGTTAATAATCCTGTGAGGTTGTCACTGCTCATTTAAGGTATTGTTAGCACATCATCTCACAAGTGGACCAGTGGTCATTGTGTGTAATGTTCACACACCCACACATGGCACTGCAATCCTTACCACTCCTTCTCCCTGTCATGTTTTATGTGGGAATATACCTTAAGGGACTTGAAACAACCAGACACTCATATTAACAGAGAAGATAACAGATGTGCTCTTGTTTTCTTGTCTCTAGGGTTCTTTTAGATCATCATAAATGACTACATGAAGTTTAAAAATATTTCCCCAAAAATGCTTAATGCAAGGAAAAGTTGTGTTTTTCACACATGGTGTTTATAAAAGCAACCTTCAAGCATCTTAGAGAGAAACAAGGTGAAAACTTTAAAAAAGGCATTATAGGTGCAAAGGTGTATTTTTATGTTGGGACATCTAAATCTATATGGAAAGGTGAAAAAAGAAAGAGCAGGATGATGAACCAAGGCTTTTGCAAGACTGCAAAGTTTATTTAATTTTTTCTTTTGTAAAAGGCACACACACACACACACACACACACACACACATATATATATATATAATTAGATGTGTGTGTGCATGTGTATGTGTCTCTTTGTGTGTATGTACAAATATATGTGGGTACACATGGGTGTACTAAATTAACTTTTGTTTTTCAAACTTTATCATTAAGATCTTGCAAATAAATACCATATATCAAAAACTGGCCTGACCCAAAGTCTTTATATCTCAGCAAACGTCTACCCAGTTAGAATAAAATAAAACTTTTTAATCCAGAAAGTTGCCTTTTAGAAAGATACCTTTTTTTTTTTTTGGTTTTTTGAGACAGCGTTTCTCTTTGTAGCCTTGGCTCTCCTGGAACTCACTCTGTAGACCAGGCTGGTCTCGAACTCAGAAAGCCACCTGCATCTGCCTCCCAAGTGCTGGGATTAAAGGCATGTGCCACCACCACAGCCTGGCAAAAGCTTCATTTTGAATTTATAGATTTTTTTATTCCAGATACTTACACACATTCCTAATGTTCCACATATAATCCTGTAGCATAGTTTATTAAACAGCTGCTAACTTTTTATTTGAAATGGAAAGAATCTAGATTATTATTTCTATTATAGCATAATGATGGAGTATATTAATTCCCATTCCTTTAAAGTGTACCAACTGATTTATTTATTGAGTTTTAGCTGCACAAATTGGAAAAGACTAAGATCAATAATTTTTCTTAAATAAATCTACCTAAACTTTCAATATAAATGTGATGAAGACAGGATGTACTCTTTAACTCCTGAAGGAAGAGATTCCGATTCTCCTGGAGGAGGTGTTTCCCAAAAGGCAACCTATAAAAAGGGTTATATATACATGAGTTTCCCTCAGTTTATAAAATGAGGAAACAATGTTAAGCTTGGTATAAAATCACAAGGTGATGAGCTGAATGTTGCAAATAGTCACAGACTAGACAAAAACACACCAGAAAATATATCTTTAGGTCTAGAAAATAGAAAGAATGGACATATCTTCCCTTGAGGAAAAGGACTTGAGGTGAGCTGCCTATTTTCTTTTCTTTTTTCTTTTTTTTCTGTATTCTTTGTTTACATTTCAAATGCTTTCCCCTTTCCCAGTTCCCCCTCACCATATGTCCCATAAGTCCTCTTCCTTCCACCCAATCCCTAATCACCCCCTTTCCCATTTCTTTCTTCTAATACTCCCCTACCTTCTGGATCAAGTCTTTTCAGGACCAGGGCCCTCTCCTTCCTTCTTCTTGGGAATCATATGATTTGCTAATTGTGACTTGCGTATTCATAGCTTCTGGGCTAATTAATATCGACTTATCAGTGATTGCATGCCAAGTGTATTCTTTTGTGATTGGGTTACCTCACTTAGAATATTTTCCAGTTCCAAACATTTGCCTACAAATTTCATGAATTCATTGTCTTTAATTGCTGAGTAGTATTCCATTGTATAAATATACCACATTTTCTGTATCCATTCCTCCATTGAGGGACATCTGGGTCCTTTCCAGTTTTTGGCTATTATAAATAAGGCTGCTATGAACATAGTGGAGCATGTGTCTTTGTTGCATGCAGGGGAATCCAATTTTCTTAGGAACTGCCAGACTGATTTCCAGAGTGGTTGTACCTTCTTGCAATCCCACCAACAGTGGAGGAGTGTTCCTCTTTCTCCACATCCTTGCCAGCATCTGCTGTCTCTTGAGTTTTTAATCTTAGCCATTCTGACTGGTGTGAGGTGAAATCTCAGGGTTGTTTTGATTTGAATTTCCCTGATGACTAGTGATTTTGAACATCTCTTAAGGTGCTTCTCAGCCATCCAAATTTCTTCAGGTGAAAATTCTTTGTTTAGCTCCGTTCCCTATTTTTAATAGGGTTATTTGGTTCGCTGGGGTCTGATTTTTTGAGTTCTTTGTATGTATTGGATGTTAGCCCTCTGTCAGATGTGGGGTTGGTGAAGATCTTTCCTGAATTAGTTGGTTGCTGTTTTGTCCTTCTGACTGTGTCCATTGCTTTACAAAAACTTTGTAGTTTCATGAGGTCCCAATTGCTTCAGGAACGTTCCTCCTGTGTCCATGTCCTCCAGGGTCTTACCCAGTTTCTTTCATGTTAATTTTAGTGTGTCTGGTTTTATGTGGAGGTCCTTGATCCACTTGGAGTTGATCTTAGTACAAGGAGATAAGAGTGGATCAATTCACATTCTTCTGCATGCTGACCTCCAGTTGAAGAGGCTCTTTTTTCCACTGGATGCTTGTAGCTCCTTTATCAAAGATCAAGTGACTATAATTCTGTGGGTTCATTTCAGGGTCTTTAATTCTATTCCACTGATCTACTTGCCTGTCACTGTACCAGTACCATGCAGTTTTTTTTTTTAACATAATTGCTCTGTAGCACTGCTTGAGGTCGGGAATACTGATTCCCCAAGAAGTTCTTTTATTGTTGAGAACTTCCTGGGTTTTTTGTTTTTCCAGATGAATTTGAGAATTGCTCTTTCTAAATCTATGAAGAATTGATTTGGGATTTTGATGGGGATTGGATTGAATCTGTAGATTGCTTTTAGCAAGATGGCCATTTTTACTATATTCATCCTGCCAATCCAAGAGCATGAAATATTTTTCCATCATCTGAGGTCTTCTTTGATTTCTTTCTTCAAAATCTTGAAGTTCCTGTCATACAGATCTTTCACTTGTTTGGAGTCATACCAAGACATTTTATATTGTTTTTGGCTATTGTGAAGGGTGTCATTTCCCCAACTTCTTTCTCAGCCTGCTTATCCTTTGAGTATAGGAAGGCTCCTGATTTGCCTGAGTTGATTATTTTCTTTAATTTATTTTATTTTTTATTGGATATATTCTATATTTACATTTCATTTCCCTTTTTCTGGTTCCCAGCTCCCCAAAGGTCCCACATGCCCTATTCCCTCCTCCTGCTCCCCCATCCACCCCTCCCACTTCCCTGTTCTGCTATTCCCCTACACTGATGCTTTGATCCTTTCCAGCACCAGGGTCCACTCCTTTCTTCTTGTTGGACATCATTTGGTATGTGGATTGTGTCTTTGGTGTCCCAAGATTCTAAGCTAATATCCACTTATCAGTGACTGTATACCATGGGTATTCTTTTGAGACTGAGTTACCTCACTTAGTATGATGTTCTCCAGTTCCATCCATTTCTCTAAGAACTTCATGAATTCATTGTTTCTAATGGATGAATAGTACTCCATTGTGTATATATACCACCTTTTTTGTACCCATTCCACTGTTCAGGGACATCTGGGTTCTTTCCAACTTCTGGCCATTATAAATAAGGCTGCTATGAACATAGTAGAGCATGTATCCTTATTGCATGCTGGGGAATCTTCTGGGTATATGCCCAGGAGTGGTATGGTTGGGTCCTCCAGAAGTATCGTGTCCAGGTTTCTGAGGAACTGCCAGACTGATTTCCAGAGTGGTTGTACCAGCTTGCAGTCCCACCAGCAGTGTAGGAGTGTTCCTCTTTCTCCACATCCTCGCCAACACCTGATGTCTCCTGAGTTTTTGATCTTAGCCACTTAACTGGTGTGAGGTGAAATTTCAGGGTTGTTTTGATTTGCATTTCTCTAATGACTAATGATGTTGAACAATTTTTAAGGTGTTTCTCAGCCATCTGAATTTCCTCAGGTGAAAATTCTTTGTTTAGCTCTGTACCCCATTTTTGGATGGGGTTATTTGGTTTTCTGGGGTCTAACCTCTTGAGTTCTTGGTATACATTGGATATTAGCCCTCTGTCTGATGTAGAGTTGGTGAAGATCTTTTCCCAATTTGTTGGTTGCCGATTTATCCTTTTGACAGTGTCTTTTGCCTTACTGAAACTTTGTAATTTTATGAGGTCCCATTTGTCTATTCTTGATTTTAGATCATAAGCAATTGGTGTTCTGTTCAGGAACTTTCCCCCTAAGTCAATGTCCTCAATGGTCTTCCCCAGTTTATTTTCTATTAATTTTAGTGTGTCTGGTTTTATGTGGAGGTCCTTGATCCACTTGGAGTTGATCTTAGTACAAGGAGATAAGAGTGGATCAATTTGCATTCTTCTGCATGCTGACCTCCGCGCCATTTGTTGAAAGGCTATCTTTTTTCCACTGGATGTTTTCAGCTCCTTTGTCGAAGATCAATTGGACATAGATGTGTGGGTTCACTTCTGGGTCTTCAATCCTATTCCATTGATCCACCTCCCTGTCACTGTACCAATACCATGCAGTTTTTAACACTATTGCTCTGTAGTATTGCTTCTGGTCCAGGATACTGATTCCCCCAGAAGATCTTTTACTGTTGATAGTTTTAGCTATCCTGGGATTTTTGTTATTCCAGATGAATTTGAGAATTGCTCTTTCTAACTCTATGAAGAACTGAGTTGGGATTTTGATGGGGATTGTATCTGTATATTGCTTTTTTTCAAGATTGCCATTTTAACTATATTAATCCTGCCATCCCAGAAGCATGGAAGATTTTTCAATTTTCTGAGGTCTTCTTCCATTTCCTTCTTCAGAGACTTGACATTTTTGTCATATAAATCTTTCACTTGTTTGGTTAGAGTCACACCAAGATACTTTCTATTGTTTGTGGCTATTGTGAAGGGTGTCATTTCCCTAATTTCTTTCTCAGTCTGCTTATCCTTTGAGTATAGAGTATAGGAAGGCTATTGATTTGCTTGAGTTGATTTTATAACCAGCCAATTGCTGAAGTTGTTTATCAGTTGTAGGAGTTCTCAGGTGGAGTTTTTTGGGTCACTTAAGTATACTATCATATCATCTGCGAATAGTGATAGTTTGATTTCTTCCTTTCCAATTTGTATCCCTTTGACTTCCTTATGTTGTCGAATTGCTCTAGCTAGTACCTCAAGTACTATCTTGAAGAGATATGGTGAGAGCGGGCAGCCTTGTCTAGTCCCTGATTTTAGTGGGACTGCTTCAAGTTTCTCTCCGTTTAGTTTGATGTTGGCTACTGGTCTGCTATAGATTGCTTTTACTATGTTTAGGTAAGGGCCTTGAATTCCTGTTCTTTCCAAGACTTTTAGGATGAAAGGATGCTGAATTTTGTCAAATGCTTTTTCAGCATCCAGTGAGATTACCATGTGGTTTTTTCCTTTGAATTTGTTTATGTAGTGGATTATGTTGATGGATTTCCGTATATTGAACCATCCCTGCATCCCTGGGATGAAATCAACTTGATCATGGCGAGTGATCGTTTTGATGTGTTCTTGGATTTGGTTGACAAGAATTTTATTGAGTATTTTTGCATCAATGTTCATAAGGGAGATTGGTCTCAAGTTCTCTTTCTTAGTTGGATCTTTGTGTGGTTTTGGTATCAGGGTAATTGTGGATTCATAGAATGAGTTGGGTAGTGTTCCTTCTGTTTCTATTTTGTGGAATAGTTTGAAGAGTATTGGTGTTAGGTCTTCTTTGAAGGTCTGATAGAATTCTGCACTAAAATCATCTGGTCCCATACTTTTTTTGGTTGGAAGACTTTCTACGACCCCTTCTATTTCTTTAGGGGTTCTGGGACTGTTTAGATAATCTATTTGATTCTGATATAATTTTCGTATTTGGTATCCGTCTAGCAAATTGTCCATTCCCTCTAGATTCTCCAGTTGTGTTGAGTATAGGCTTTTGTAGTAGTATCTGATAATATATTTTAATTTCCTCAGTTTCTGTTGTTATATCTCTCTTTTCATTTCTAATTTTGTTAATTTGAATACTGTCTCTATGCCCTTTGGTTAGTCTGGCTTAGGGTTTATCTATCTTGTAGATTTTCTCAAAGAACCAGCTCCTGGTTTTGCTGTTTCTTTGTTTGGTTCTCTTTGTTTCAACTTGATTGATTTCAGCCCTGAATTTGATTATTTCCTGTCTCCTACTCCTCCTGTGTAAATTAGCTTCTTTTTGTTCCAGGGCTTTCAGGTGTGCCACTAAGCTTCTGGTGTATGCGTTCTCCAGTTTCTTTTTGGAGGCACTCAGGGCTATGAATTTTCCTCTTAGAACTGCTTTCATTGTGTCCCATAGATTTGGGTATGTTGTACCTTCATTTTCATTGCATTCTAAAAAGTCTTTGATTTCTTTCTTTATTTCTTCCTTGACCAAGGTATCATTGAGTAGAATATTCTTCAGTTTCCATGTGTATGTGGGCTTTCTGTTATTTTTGTTGTTATTGAAGACCACTTTTACTCCATAGTGATCTGATAGGATATGTAGAATTATTTCAATCTTCTTGTATTTGTTCAGGTCTGTCTTGTGACCAATTATATGGTCTATTTTGGAGAACGTACCATGAGGTGCTGAGAAAAGGGTATCTTTTCTTTTAGGATGAAATGTTCTATATATGTCTGTTCAATCCAATTGGTCTAAAGCTTCCATTAGTTTCATTGTGTCCCTGTTTAGTTTCTGTTTTCCTGATCTGTCCAGTGAGGATAGTGGAGTGTTGAAGTCACCCACAATTATTGTGTTAGGTGTAATATGTGCTTTGAGCTTTAGTAAAGTTTCTTTTATGAAAGAGGGTGTCCTTGCATTTGGAGCATAGATGTTCAGAATTGAGAGTTCTTCTTGGTGGATTCTTTCTTTGAACAGCAAGAAGTGTCCTTCCATATCTCTTTTGATGACTTCAGGTTGAAAGTGAATTTTATCTGATATTAGAGTGGCTACTCCAGCTTGTTTCCTGTGACCATTTGCTTGTAAAATTGTCTTCCAGCCTTTTACTCTAAGGTAGTGTTTGTCTTTGACACTGAGGTATGTTTCCTGTATGCAGCAAAATGTAGGGTTCAGTATATTTGTCTATGTCTTTTTATTGGGGAATTGAGTCTATTGGTGTTAAGAGATATTAAGGAATAGTGATTGTTGCTTCCTGTCATCTTTTATGTTATTTTTATAGGCTTATTTGATAGGCTTTCTTCTTTTGGGTTTGATGAAAGAAACTTGCTATCTTGCTTTTTTCAGGGTGTAGTTTCCCCCCCTTGTGTTGGTGTTTTCCCCCTATTATCCTTTGTAGGGCTGGGTTTGTGGAAAGATATTGTGTAAATTTGATTTTGTCTTGGAATATCTTGGTTTCTCCATCTATGGTGATTGAGAGTTTTGCTGGGTATAGTAGTCTCTGTGGACATTTGTGTTCTCTTAAAGTCTGCATGAGGTCTGCCCAGGATCTTCTAGCTTTCATGGTCTCAGGTGAGAAGTTTGGTGTAATTCTGATAGGTCTTCCTTTATATGTTACTTGGCTTTTTTCTCTTATTGCCATTAATATTCTTTCTTTGTTTAGTACATCTGGGGTTTTGTTTATTATGTGACAGAAGGTATTTCTGTTCTGGTCCAGTCTGATTGGAGTTCTGTAGGCTTCTTGTATATTCATGAGCATCTCTCTCTTTAGGTTAGGGAAGTTTTCTTCTATAATTTTGTTGAAGATATTTGCTGGCCCTTTAAGTTGTAAATCTTCACTCTCTTCTATATCTATAATCCTTAGGTTTGGTCTTCTCATTGTGTCCTAGATTTCCTGGATGTTCTGGGTTACAATCTTTTTGCATTTTGCATTTTCTTTGACTGTTGAGTCCATGGTTCCTATGGTATCTTTGGCATCTGAGACTCTTTCTTCTATCTCTTGTATTCTGCTGTTGATATTTCCATCTATGGCCCCTGATTTCTTCCCGAGGTTTTCTATCTCCAAAGTTGTCTCCCTTTGTGACTTCTTAGTTGTTTCTACTTCTGTTTTTAGATCCTGGATGGTTTTGCTCAGTTCCTTTACCTGCGTGTTTGTGTTTTCATGTAACTCTTTGAGAGATTTTTGTGTTTTCTCTTTCATGACTTCTGCCTGTTGACCCACATTCTCCTGTATTTTTTTCAGTGATTTTTGCATTTCTTCCCTATCGGCTTCTTTCTTTTGACCCATTTTTTTTTCCTGAATTTCTTTAAATGATTTTTGTGTTTCCCTTGTAAGGGCTTTTGCCTTTTGATCTATTTTCTTCTGTATTTCTTTAAGAGATTTATTTATCTTGTTCTTGTGTTCCTCTAACAGCATCATGACCAGTGCTTTTAAATCCATGTCTTGTTTTTCTGGTGTGCTGGGGTATCCAGGACTTCTTTTTGTCAGAGAATTGGGTTAGGATGCTGCCATGTTGCCTTGATTTCTGTTAGTACTTTTCCCACATTTGCCTTTTGCCATGTGGCTATCTCTGGTGTTAGTTGGTCTTGTTGTCACTGTCTGGTGTTTGAACCTCCTACGAGCCTGTAAGGCTAATTCCGCACCTCTGGACATCTGGGTTCCCTCGGGACCCTCCTCTTGTGTGCCCTTGGTGCCCTATTGTGTCCTGCCCCAAGGAATGCTGTACTTGGGTTGTCTCTGTGAGCCTGGTGTTGCTTGTCTGTTCCTTCAGAGAGTGCAGCTGGTGGATGCTGCAGGAACCTTATCCAAGTGCTGATCACTTTGTAGAGCAGATGACCCCTCCCTCCACCTGGGTAGGTCCATGACTGGGTTGGCATACAGATGGCTCACCAAGCTGCTCAGGTTCTTGGTACAGGCAAAAGCCTGTCAGGATAGGACCCGGGCGATGATAGCCTTGGACGTTGTTAGCGTACCTGGCTTTAGCTGTTAGTTGTCTGTGGTCTGAGCTGCCTATTTTCTTCAGGGTTTTCACTGGTGACCTTTTCTAGACTGTTCTCATGAAGGTGAAGCTCAAGAAAAGGGCCACTTCTTGAGTAATGCTTAGGTCTGTAAACATGGGTAGAATATTCAGGTTAAAGCTATTTAGCCACCAAAAGTGGCTGACACCATGAATCTGTGAGTTTTCAATACTTGAGTCTCTGGCTATTGATTGGGACATTTCTATGTAGGCTTAAAATCCTAGAAGGCCCAGAAAAGAATGGCTAGGCTAAGAAATCTGAGAAAAAAACTTCACTACGTAGCACAGGTCTGAGGTTCTAGCTCTGTAAGGTAAACTGAGCCTCTGACTGTTTAGCCTGTATACTGTAGGAATGAGTGCCATATAGTAGAATAAAGGTCACACTCTTTATTATTTAAATAGTATGATTATGTAAAAAAATCTTCCAGAAACATATCCAACTGCTAAACTACATTTGGCATGCTTTAAAGGAATACCATACACCAGACCTGATAGTAGATGCCCCTAATCTTAGTACATGAGAGTTTGACACCAACTTGGCCCAGATAGTGGTTTGCTTTTTTTAAAAAAAGTAAACATCATCATCGACAACAATAACGAAATCTACTGAACAAAATCTAAAGCAATATCATATAACAAAACACTCGTGTATTAATAATATCTGTCCCAGCTAATTTTTATTGTCAACTTGACACAACCTAGAGCCACATTGAAAGAGGAAAGTCAGTAGAAGAACTGCCTCAATAAGATTGGCCTGTGGGCATATCTGGGGCAAATTGTCTTGACTGATGATTGATGTTTGAGGGTTCGGCCCACTGTGGGTAGCACCATCCCTAGACCAGTGAATCTGAGCTGTGAACCTGATCCAGTAACCAAACCAGCAAGCAGAGTTTCTCCATGGTTTCTGTCTCAAGGTAACTGGTTAGCTTCCTGTTCTGACTTCCCTCAATGATGGATTCACTTGGGAGTTGAAGATGAAATAAACCTTTTCTTCTATAGCCAGCTTTACTTCAGAGCATTTTATTAAAGCAACAGGAACAAAATTAAATCAATAAACACAATATAAAAATTGCAAGTTTAAAAATAATTCTTAAAACATTTTTATGTATAAAAGTAAGTGATGGGATACTAAATTGTAACTCATAATCAACAAAAAAGTTAATCAAAACAAATTTTATAAGGTCAGCTGTGTTTTCAAGGATTTAAGAGAAATGGGCAAAATGCATACATAGGACATCTCATTCAGCATGGAATAGAAAATATGTGAACTGAAAAGGAAATAATAGAATGAGAATTGAAAATATCTGCAGAGAAAAAAATCTTCACTGGGACTGTATACTGTTCTCAGAAAATAAGAGTCAGAGACAGACAGTACAAGCAGATATCCCAAGTACAGTACAGAGATATCCCGAGTTTAACATCATGTGGGACAGAGACCACCAGGCTTCTGCCTGTGCCCAAGACCTGGGCAGCTCTGCGGTTCGTCTGTGTGCCAGCCTGTCGTCGGTCACTTGCCCTGCAGAATAGGCACTTGGAGGGGCTCCCTGCCACCATCTTCCCTCCCAGTCAGACAGGACAGGCAGCTACAGGTATGCAGAGACAACCCCGAGTATAACATTGCTTGGGGCAAGGCACACCCGGGATCCAACAGCAATCAAGAGTAGGGCAGTCTATCAGCAATCTGTGCCAGGGGAAACCTAGTCATCCAGAGGAGCAGAAATAGCCTTACAGGCTTACAGGAGGTTCAAGCACCAGACAGTGACAACAGGACCAACTAAAGCCAGAGATAACCAGATGGCAAAAGGCAAACATAGGAACCTTACTAACAGCAATCAAGGCAATATGGAACATAATTCTCCAACAACAAGTCCTGCATACTGCAACACAACAGAAAAACAAGATTTGGATTTAAAATCACAGGTCATGATGGTGTTAGAGGAACACAAGAAGGACATAAATAAATTTCTTAAAGAAATACAGGAGAGAATCGGTCAAACGGTAGAATCCCTTACAAGGGAAACACAAAAATCATTTAAGAAATTCAGGAGAAAATGGGTCAACAGATAGAAGCCAATAAAGAGGAAATGCAAAAATCACTTAGAGAAATACAGGAGAACATGGGTCAACAGGCAGACGTCATGAAAGAGGAAACACAAAAATTTCTTAAAGAATTACATGAAACCACAAACAAGAAAGTGAAGGAACTGAGCAAAGCCATCTAGGATCTAAAAACAAAAGTAGAAACAACTAAGAAATCACAAAGGGAGACAACTTTGGAGATAGAAAACCTTGGGAAGAAATCAGGGGCCATAGATGGAAATATCAACAGCAGAATACAAGAGATAGAAGAAAGAATCTCAGATGCCAAAGATACCATAGGAACCATGGACTCAACAGTCAAAGAAAATGCAAAATGCAAAAAGATTGTAACCCAGAACATCCAGGAAATCCAGGACACAATGAGAAGACCAAACCTAAGGATTATAGATATAGAAGAGAGTGAAGATTTACAACTTAAAGGGCCAGCAAATATCTTCAACAAAATTATGGAAGAAAACTTCCCTAACCTAAAGAGAGAGATGCCCATGAACATACAAGAAGCCTAGAGAACTCCAAACAGATTGGACCAGAACAGAAATACCTTCTGTCACATAATAAACAAAACCCCAAATGTACTAAACAAAGAAAGAATATTAATGGCAATAAGAGAAAAAAGCCAAGTAACATATAAAGGAAGACTTATCAGAATTACACCAGACTTCTCACCAGAGACCATGAAAGATAGAACATCCTCTGCGGATCTCATGCAGACTCTAAGAGAAAATAAATGTCCGCAGAGACTACTATACCCAGCAAAGCTCTCAATCACCATACATGGAGAAATCAAAATATTCCACGATAAAACCAAATTTACACAATATCTTTCCACAAACCCATCCCTGCAAAGGTGATAGGTGGAAAATGGCAATAAACAGAGGGAAACTACACCCTGGAAAAAGGAAGATATTAACCTTCTTCATCAAAACCAAAAGAAGATAACCCCTCAAATATAAAAATAACATCAAAAGTAACAGGAAGTAATAATCACTATTCCTTAATATCTCTTAACATCAATGGACTCAATTCCCAAATAAAAAGATATAGAGTAACAGACTGGATATGGAAACAGGACCCTACATTTTGCTGCATACAGGAAACACACCTCAGTGTCAAAGATAAACACTACCACAGTGTAAAAGCTAGAAAACAAGCAAATGGTCACAGGAAACAAGACGGGGTAGCCATTCTAATATGAGATAAAATTGACTTTCAACTTAATGTCATCAAAAGGGACACAGAAGGACACTTCTTACTGGTCAAAGGAAAAATCCACCAAGAAGAACTCTCTGTTCTGAACATCTATGCTCCAAATGCAAGGGCACCCTCATTCATAAAAGAAACTTTACTAAAGCTCAAAGCACACATTGTACCTAACAAAATAATTGTGGGTGACTTAAACACTCCACACCCCTCAAAGGACTGATCAGGAAAACAGAAACTAAACAGGGACACAGTGAAACTAATTGAAGCTTTGGACCAATTGGATTTAATATATATATATATATATATATATATATTTTTTTTTTGTTAATTTGAATACTGTCTCTGTGCCCTTTGGTTAGTCTGGCTAAGGGTTTATCTATCTTGTTGATTTTCTCAACAAGAGAATATATATATATATATATATATATATATATATATATATATAAAACATTTCATCCTAAAGCAAAAGAATATACCTTTTTCTCAGCGCTACATGGTACCTTCTCCAAAATCAACCATATAATTAGTCACAAGACAGAACTCAACAGATATAAGAAGATTGAACTAATCCCATGCCTCCTATCAGATCATTATGGAGTAAGAGAGGTCTTCAATAGCAGCAAAAACAACAGAAAGCCCACATACACATGGAAGCTGAACAATACTCAATGATACCTTGGTCAAGGAAGAAATATAGAAAGAAATCAAGGCACAACATACCCAAATCTATGGGACACAATGAAAGCAGTGCTAAGAGGAAAACTCATAGCCCTGAGTGCCTCCAAAAAGAAACTGGAGAGAGCATTCACTAGCAGCTTAATGGCACATCTTAAAGCCCTGGAACAAAAAGAAGCTAATTCACCCAAGAGAAGTAGAAGACAGAAAATCATCAAATTCAGGGCTGGAATCAATCAACTTGAAACAAAGAGAACCATATAAAGAATCAACAAAACCAGGAGATGGTTCTTTGAGAAAATCAACAAGATAGATAAACCCTTAGCCAGACTAACCAAAGGGCACAGAGACAGTATTCATATTAACAAAATTAGAAATTAAAGGAGAGATATAACAATGGAAATTGATGAAATTAAAAAAATCATCAGATCCTAGTACAAAAACCTATACTCAACAAAACTGGAGAATCTGGGGGAAATGGACAATTTCCTAGACAGATACCAAATACCAAAATTAAACCAGGATCAAATAGATCATCTAAACAGTCCCATAACTCCTAATGAAGTAGAAGTGGTCATTGAAAATCTCCCAACCATAAAAGCACAGGACCAGATGGTTTTAGTGCAGAATTCTATCAGACCTTCAAAGAAGACCTAACACCAATACTCTTCAAACTATTCCACAAAATAGAAACAGAAGGAATACTACCCAAATCGGTCTATCAAGCCACAATTACGCTGATACCAAAACCATACAACAATCCAAGAAAGAAGGGGGACTTCAGACTGATTTTCCTAAGGAACATAAATGCAAAAATACTCAATAAAATTCTTGCCAACTGAATCCAAGAACACATCAAAAGGAATATTCACCATGATCCAGTAGCCTTCATCCCAGAGATTAAGGGATGGTTCAATATAAGGAAATCCATCAATTCAATCCAGTACATGAACAAACTACAAGAAAAAGACCACATGGTCATTTCATTAGATGCTGAAAAAGCTTTTGACAAAAATTCAGCATCCTTTCATGCTAAAAGTCTTGGAAATTACAGGAATTCAATCCCCATACCTAAACATAGTAAAAGCAATGTACAGCCAACCAGTAGCCAACATCAAACTAAAATGGAGAGAAACTTGAAGCAATCCCACTAAAATCAGGGACTAGACAAGGCTGTCCCCTCTCTCCATTTCTTTTCAATATAGTACTTGAAGTTCTAGATAGAGCAATTAGACAACATTAGGAAGTCAAAGGTATACAAATTGGAAAGGAAGAAGTCAAACTATCATTATTCGCAGATGATATGATAGTATTCTTAAGTGACCCAAAACCTCCACCAGAGAACTCCTAGAGATGATAAACAACTTCAGCAAAGTGGCTGGTTATAAAATCAACTCAAGCAAATAAGTAGCCTTCTCATACTCAAAGGATATGCAGGCTGAGAAAGAAATTAGGGAAATGACACCCTTCACAATAGCCACAAACAATATAAAGTATCTTGGTGTGATTCTAACCAAACAAGTGAAAGATCTGTATGACAAGAACTTCTGGTCTTTGAAGAATGAAATTGAAGAAGACCTCAGAAAATAGAAAAATCTTCAATGCTCGTGGATTGGCAGGATTAATATAGTAAAAATGGCAATCTTGCCAAAAGCAATCTTCAGATTTAATGTAATCCCCATTAAGATCTCAACTCATTTCTTTATAGAGTTAGAAAGAGCAATTCTCAAATTCATCTGGAATAACAAAAAAACCCAGGATAGCTAAATCTATTCTCAACAGTAAAAGGTCTTCTGAAGGAATCCGTATCCCAGACCTCAAGCAATACTACAGAGCAATAGTGTTAAAAACTGCATAATATTGGTACAGTGACAGGCAGGTAGATCAATGGAATAGAATTGAAGACCCAGTAATGAACCCACACACCTAAGGTCACTTGATCTTCAACAAAGGTGCTAAAACCATCCAGTGGGGGAAAATGGCCTTTTCAACAAATGGTGCTGGTTCAACTGGAGGTCAGCATGCAGAAGAATGCAAATTGATTCATTCTTATCTCCTTGTACTAAGCTCAACTCCAGGTGTACCTCCACATAAAACCAGACACACTGAAACTAATAGAAAAGAACCTGGGGAAGACCCTTGAGGACATGGGCACAGACGAATATTTCCTGAACAGAACACCAATAGCTTATGCTCTAAGATGAAGAATGGACAAATGGGACCTCATAAAATTACAAAGTTTCTGTAAGGCAAAGTACACTGTAAAAAGGACAAATTGGCAACCAACAAATTGGGAAAAGATCTTCACCAACCCTACATCCAACAGAGGGCTAATATCCAATATATACAAAGAACTCAAGAAGTTAGACTCCAGAGAGCCAAATAACCCTATTAAAAATAGGGTACAACGCTAAACAAAGAATTTTCACCCGAAGAATTTCGAATTGCTGAGAAGCACCTTAAGAAATGTTCAACATCCTTAGTCTTCAGGGAAATGCAAATCAGCACAACTCTGAGATTTCACCTCACACCAGTCTGAATGACTAAGATTAAAAATCCAGGACACAGAGGCTTTTGGGGAGGATGTGGAGGAAAAGGAGCACTCCTCAGCTGCTGGTGGGATTGCAAGCTGGTACAACCACTCTGGAAATCAGTCTGGCGGTTCCTCATAAAACTTGGCATGACATTTCCAGAGGACCCTGTTATACCACTCCTGTGTATATGCCCAGAGAATTCCCTAGCATGCAATAAGGACACATGCTCCACTATGTTCATAGCAGCCTTATTTATAATAGCCAGAAGCTGGAAAGAACCCAGATGTTCCTCAATGGAGGAATGGATACAGAAAATGTGGTATATTTATACAATGGAATACTACTCAGCAATTAAAAATAATGAATTCATGCAATTTGTAGGCAAATGGTTGGAACTGGAAAATATCATCCTAAATGAGGTAACCCAATCACAAAAGAATACACTTAGCATGCAGTCACTGATAAGTGGATATTAATTGCCCAGAAGCTATGAATACGCAAGTCACAATTAGCAAATCATATGATTCCCAAGAAGAAGGAAGGAGAGTGCCGTGGTTCTGGAAAGGCTTTATCCAGCAATGTATGGGAGTATCAGGACAGAGAAATGGAAGGGGGGTGACTGGGGAATGGCTGGAGGGAAGAGGGCTTATGGGGAGGGAAGAACCGGGAATGGGGAAAGCATTTGGAATGTAAAGAAAGAATATAGAAAATTAAAAAAAAAAAAGAAAAAGAAAAGAAGATTCAGGAAATGAGAAAACAACATAGAAATTACTAAAATCAAGGAATAGAGAGAGAACAAAACAAATACAAGACAAATAGAGTCTCAAAATCTGTGGAAAATGGCAGGTTCCTAAAAAATCCAAGAGCACTCAAAAGAGGTAGGGAACATGCAGAGAACAAACTTTTGAAAAAAATACTGATACAGAATTCATTCTCTAGGTGAAACACATTTAACTATGATGAGAAATGGATAAAAAGGTCTTAAAGATATTGGGAGAATGGTGGTGGGAAGGGGTGGGTAAGAGAGATAGGAGAGAGAAGATAAGGGAGATAAAGGGAGGGGAGAGATCAGGCATCATATATATATATATATATATATATATATACACACACACACACACATATACATATATGTATGTATATATCAAGGAGCAATGACAAGAACGCTGATGGATGTCTCATCAGAAAAGTCATAGCTGATGAGGACATGATTTCTTAAATGCTCAGCAAGAGAAATATTGCCCCCCTTCAGTAAGCACTGCACATTTAGAGTGTCAGTGGGCAAGGTGCTTGCTGTTCAGACATGAGAATCTGAGTTTGGATTCTCAGAAGTCACATGAAAAAGCCTGGAAGAATGTGTAACTGTCACATCAGTCTGGTAGGTAGAGGTAGGAGGTTACCTGGGGCTTGCTAGACAGACTAGCTGAACTGCTGAGAATCTTAGTCAGTGACAGACCTTTTCCAAAGAGCAAACTGGGTGATGATAGAGGAAGACTACTGATGTCAGTGTGTGTATGCATGAGAGAGATAGGAGAGAGAAGATAAGGGAGATAAAGGGAGGGGAGAGATCAGGCATGATTTATAAGCAAAAATTGAGAGGCTTCACTATTAACAGATCTGAAAACAGAGAATATGGAAAAAGAGCAGAAGACTCTAGCTCATGTAGTAACAGAAGGTTTCTGACACCCTGGAGCTACCAGGGACTGGACAACAACCAAAGAGTACACATAGAGGGACCCATAGTTCCAGCCGCATATGTGGCAGATAGCCTTCTTCTACAACAGTGGGAGGAGAGGCCCTTGGGCCTGAGGATGTTCGATGCCCCAGTGTAGGGGACTATGAGGACAACTTGAGTGGGTAGATGGGTTGGGGAGCACCCTCACAGAGGCAGGGGGAGGGGTATGGGATAAGGGGCTTCTGAAGGGGAGACCTAGAAAGGGGAAAACCATTTTAAATGTAAATAAAGAAAATATCCAGTAAAAAGAAGAAGAAGCAGCAGCCATGGCTACAGAATCATAAGCACTTGCCTGGAGACAGGGCTATCGTTTCAACTCAAGAATTTCCAAAGACAACATTCTCCATTCTACCCACCAGAAAGAGGCTGGTTAATATCATTCTGAAAGCACTGTGGTCTACTAATATCATCTGAGTCTTTAGTACTTCCTTTCTCACTGTTTTCCTTGCTCTTCAGACACAATTACAGACATAAAAGTTGTAGAACAATGGTTCACAGGAGCTGTGTTTCAATTAGCAAATTTGCAGGCAGTGTGGTCAGCCTTCTAGATTCCACTATTCTTTCCTGTTCCTTTTTTAGTGTAGTTTAAAATGTGCTGATTGAGAATTGGACTGCTGACAGTTGCACCAACCTACCCATCAAAAAGAAGGAGGCAGTGGGGAACAGTTAGAAAGAACATAAAGATATTCCTTTCCATTTTTTTAAAAGCCTTTACTGGCAGTGAGAGAGTGAGAGAGACAAAGGATGGTCCAAAGGGGCCCTGTGTTTCATGACTTTAAAGGTACTTAGTGTGGGGCAAGAAGTTATTTTTCTTTTTTTGCTTCTCTAAACAGGGAAAGACAAATTGTCTTAGAAAACAAGGGGAGATTTGGTTTCAGTGTCTGATTTAGTGTAATCCTTGGAAATGGTACTCAGATTTGTTTCATTGGATAACTGTTCAATCAGAACATTTTGGATACATGCATTGTGAAATTAGATTGTTTCCATGTTCATCAATTTATAGTTAAAAGTTTCCCTTTTTTAAGTTTAAAGGGCTGGTTTAGAGGAAATATTATTTTAATAGGGTTTTTCAAGAAATCTGATTTAAAAAAATATGTGCATACATTTTAGGACTACTATCTCCTTGACAAACTTAAACAAGTATCTTCAAAGATTTTTAGGAAAAAAATCTCAGCTATTCTATTAAATTATCTATGGTAGTAATGGCAACATAAGGTGCTGATGTGATCTCAAAAGAAACGCAGGGTTGAGGTGATGCATCTCAGCTTAGGGAGGAGCTTCTCGTGGCGGGCGGGACGTCAACTTAATCAATATGCTAAAGGAAAGTTGAAAACCTTGTTAGGATTTTTCTCAAGAAAGTTATATTTTTCAATGTAACATTTATCTGTCTATCTACTATGTATCTACCATGTATCTATCTATCTATCTATCTATCTATCTATCTATCTATCTATCTATCTTCTATCTATCATCTACTATCTATCTATTTATCTATCTATCTATCTATCTATCTATCTATATCTATCTATCTATATCCCTATTTATCCATTGATACTAGAATAATTCTTGTAAAGGCAGAAATTTATAAACAGTGAAATGAGAGGTGTATATGGGAGAAGATGGGCAAAGCCATTTATTGTAAAATATTAGAATATCAGACTTGCTCCTAACTTAGAATAATATTATATTGGTATCAGACCTTGAACTGGAAAACCTGATAAACTCTTCAAGGTCCTTCCCAATTAGATGATGCATGTGGTTTGCAATGTTTACTTTCAGAGACAGCTACATTTAATCTTGTTTTTATATTCTTGATTATAAAAGTAACTACCTTATTAAATATTGAACATAAAAATATATTATAAGTTTACATTAAACCAAGTTCATAACAGAATTTAAATAGTTTTGATTTTAATTTTGAGATTTCCTTGATCCTTCGTCTCAGGAATTGATACCATTATCGTGCTTTTCACTAAGTCTGTTATGCTTAGAACACAACTATCTGTGACAATGGACAGGAGAGCATGTGCTTCTCTAAAGTATTAAGAGACTACAGCTCTACACATTTCTCTTCCATTGTAGCCAAGTAGGCATTCAATAGTAGTTGTTGGCTGTGTCTTAGTATCCAGAAATCTTAAAAATCCTGGTAACACAGAGTCATAACTTGGGTATACTTATTATTTCTTTTGATACATTATTTAGTTCTTGTAAAGCATGAAGATAGGAGACTTTAGGTACCTGGTCTCTGTTCTAAAGGCAGCAACTGGTGGATACAAATCCACCTCCCACTTTCCCTGGATCTTCCTGAAGCTGCTTCATTTCCTGTATTCTGCAGGATGTTTTTTAAAAGATCATTTTATTCAACTTCAAACAAAGGAGTGTGTGCTCTCTGCAGCCTGGAGAGAGGGAGTGGTCAGTGGTCCTGCCCTGCCTTTGTTCCCGTGTGCGGTCTGCCTCTCTGGATTGGGGCTTGTGCTGTGGACTGAGAGGTTCCTGGCAATTGTTTACAAATGCTTCTCTACCCTGCAAGTGTTCTCTTCTGTTCCCACAGATTTGTTACTGTGCCAGACGGCCATTACCTTACAGGAAGTAGGATTAAAAGTTTGCCCTTTATTGGGCCTTTCAAAGAATTTTTATCAGATTAAAGGGGGATGCTAAGTTGAAACAAGGAGTGGTAAAGCTTTAGTTTATTTTATGAGCCATTGTGCATGGGAACACTGCTATGCCCATTAAAGAACTCATTAACCTGAGGAAAAGTTTCAATCATTTTAAAATGTGAAGTGTTTTTATAGCTTTTTCTTCGACATTTTCCTTCCAGCATGGATACAGCCACCTAACATCCCTTTGGATGACTTACAAAGAATAAAATACACACTTATTCTATAAATTGAGAAACGTGTTACAGCTCTGGTAAATACTGCTGATTCAGCATCCTTTCCCCTTTAAAACTTTAGCTAGCAAAAATACAAAGTCTAGATTTTCGTACCTCAGAGAGACTCCTAGAAATAAGTTTTTAAACAGTGATCCGTTGCCAGAGGGAGCAAGGCTCCTTCGTCCTGTTCTCACAATCTCAGCTGGCCTGCAATGCATGTTGGGTAAAGAACATGATTGACAGAGCTAGGCTTAATTTAGTGTGAGGGCCAAGGGCACTGAGCCAGTAAAACACCACTGGAAGGGTGCCCAGCGGAAACGCAACCACACGGGTAGCCTTCCACACCAAAGATTTTTATGGAACAGTTCCAAAAACATCTTCTGTAAGAGGAAATGAAAGAGGAAATCGCGTGTTATTCCAAAAGGGTGAGGAGGTTAAGGTGAAAGTGGATGAAAGGAACGAAGCTGTGAAGGCAAGGACTAGTGAGGAGGGGAAGGGAGAAAATGGAGGGAGTAGTGGAAATAAACACACAACAAACAAACAAACAAACAGAAAAGCCAGAGAGGAAGCGGGGCCTTATGAAGGTAAACACACAGTGATGAAAAGGATAGTCTTGCCAAGAATAACAAAATTAAAGTGAACAGCTAACATGGATGTGAGGGAAGAGAAAACGCTGAACAGTGCTTAAATACAAGAACACCAAAACTCAGCATTTCATCACTGACAACGTAAACAGGAAAAAGGAAAAGACGCAATGGACAGCTGTGTGCACAGAGGTTCCACCCCAGGAAGCTGTGTGACCTCAGGTTCTGTTGACTAGAGACACAGAGATGACTGAGTGGGGTGAGAATTACAGCCCTGGCTGTTTCTCTCTCTAAGTTACATGTGTTGTGTACATTTGTCAGCAGGTCACAATGCCAGGATATTTTATTAATTTACTGAACTGTGTTATGTTGTAGTGCTAATGTCTGTAATTTAGTGGGTTAGAAAACCACATCATATATCTATTTTATATAGAAGACTTTCTTGGACTCCTTTCATGATAATAATGAATTGTCAGAGGCATTGTTAGATGATCTGGCTTCTGCTAAGAAGTACCCTGACCACACACATTGCTCAGTCCTGTTCTGTAACAGTTAACATCAAGAGTTTTGTCTTTGCATTTAGTTCTTCAGCATTCCAAAGCACCTCCCCCAGAATAAAAGTGTTCAGAAGACAAGATCTTCTTCTGGGAGGCAGGAGTCATAAAGACCAAGAGCAAGGAAAATTCTGGTATATCTTACTGAGGAGACTCAAATCTGACTTCTAAATTGGTCAAATAATACTGATAGTGGGTTCTCTACTCAAAAATAACATTTATACATACTTTCTAATAAAACCTTGTTGTGATGAAATTCATGAATGTGATTTTTTAAAAAAATGTTATTTACACAATTTTCTTGAAGGGTGTTTTGTCTGGAATTAGATTTATAATTCTAGGAATATATTATTTAAAAAAGGTGTAACAATACATAAAGAGCCAGAAATATTGTGTGACTAACCAAACTGTCTATTGCTTTATTTTCTCTTCTTTGTTAACTTTATAATTTTGATCTAACTTGGCCTTTACATTTTATTTTTATAAATTGTTTCTTTCCTGGGCATAATATTGCTTTTATAGCAGTTCATAAAATCATAAAAATTTACATATTTCACATTTGCTGGCGCAGTTGGTGACACATAAACTAAAAGAGGAACTTTAACCTTGGTCCTTTCATCATCATAAGAGCCTGAGGATTTATCTTTGTTATCTACATAAGCTTAAGATGTAAAGGAAGAGAGGTGACACTTGGATGGATGAGCTACGTTCAAAGATCCGTTGGGCTTGTGAGTTAAGAGGGTACATAGGAGCCCTGGAGGCACTGTGACAGAAGGAAGGAGCCAAGGAAGAAGAAAGCAAGAGAGGCTGTGCTCTAGTGAGGTTTGGGGGTTGTACCAAAGGAAATTAAGCAAAAGAATGAGTAGTAGGGGTGTGAAAGTGAGGAATACTGATGAAGGGCTGATATCCAATTCTGCACAAGCAGAAAAGGTGTCTAGGGAGTGTAGCCTACTGGCAACATTTCAATTAGTATCATAGAGTCTCATTAAAGATTCCCGTTTGACTAACCCTGGGTCTGACTAATACACTTTTTGGTGGTGGGACATTGTCTCAGTAAGAGTTTCCATTGCTCTGAAGAAACAAACACCATGGTCAAAGCAATTCTTATAAAGCACATTTGATTGGGGCTGCCTTACAGGTTCAGAGGTTCATTGGCAGCATCCAGGCAGGCTTGGCACTGAAGGGACTGAGAGTTCTACATTTTGTTCCAAAGGTAAACAAGAGAAGACAGTACAACCCACCTCCACAGTGACACACTTCCTCCAACAAGGCCATATCAATTCCCTCAAGGACACAACTCATAATAGTATCATTCCCTGTCAGCCAAGCATTCAAGCACATGAGCCTGTGGGGGCCAAACCTATTCAAACCACCATATTTTAAATTGAGGTTTGCTTTATACAAGTTTAATGTCAATTCTATGCTCTGTTTTAGTAAGAACAATACAGATTCTGTATCTGTGGCTCCAGTCAGATATCCATTAGTACAAATTCACTTCAAGTTATAAATACTGAACAAAAGAGCTAAGGAGGCTCAAAACAACTGTAGAATCTGGAGGAAATGGACAATTTCCTAGACAGATACCAAATACCAAAATTAAATCAGCATCAAGTAGATCAGCTAAATAGTCCCATAACCCCTAAAGAAATAGAAGGGGTTATAGAAAGCCTCCCAACCAAAAAAAGTATGGGACCAGATGGTTTTAGTGCAGAATTCTACCAGACCTTCAAAGAAGACTTAACACCAATACTTTTCAAACTATTCCACAAAATAAAGACAGAAGAGACACTGCCCAACTCATTCTTCGAAGCCACAATTACGTTAATACCTAAACCACAAAAAGATCCAACAAAGAAAGAGAATTACAGGCCAATTTCTCTTATGAATATCGACGCAAAAATACTAAATAAAATTCTTGCCAACCGAATCCAAGAGCACATCAAAACGATCATTCACCATGATCAAGTAGGCTTCATCCCAGGGATGCAGGGATGGTTCAATATACAGAAATCCATCAATGTTATCCACTACATAAACAAACTAAAAGAAAAAAACCACATGGTCATCTCATTAGATGCTGAAAAAGCATTCGACAAAATTCAGCATCCTTTCATACTAAAAGTCTTTGAAAGAGCAGGAATTCAAGGCCCATACCTAAACATAGTAAAAGCAATCTAGAGCAAACCAGTAGCCAACATCAAAATAAATTGCTTGAAGCAATCCCACTAAAATCAGGGACTAGACAAGGCTGCCCTCTCTCTCCATATCTTTTCAATATAGTACTTGAAGTTCTAGCAAGAGCAATTAGACAACATAAGGAAGTCAAAGGTATACAAATTGGAAAGGAAGAAGTCAAACTATCGTTATTTGCAGATGATATGATAGTTTACTTAAGCGACCCAAAAAACTCCAACAGAGAACTTCTACAGCTGATAAACAACTTCAGCAAAGTGGCAGGTTATAAAATTAACTCAAGCACATCAGTAGCCTTCTTGTACTCAAAGGACAAGCAGGCTGAGAAAGAAGTTAAGGAAATACCCTTCACAATAGCCACAAACAACATAAAGTACCTTGGCATAACTCTAACCAAACAAGTGAAAGATCTGTACGACAGGAACTTCAAGTCCTTGAAGAAAGAAATCGAAGAAGACCTCAGAAGATGGAAAAATATTTCTTGCTCCTGGATTGGCAGGATCAATATAGTAAAAATGGCCATCTTGCCAAAAGCAATATACAGATTCAATGCGATCCCCATCAAAATCCCAACTCAATTCTTTATAGATCTAGAAAGAACAATTCTCAAATTCATCTGGAGCAACAAAAAACCCAGGATAGTTAAAACTATTCTCACCAATAAAAGGACTTCTGGGGGAATCAATATCCCTGACCTTAAGCAGTACTACAGAGCAATTGTGTTAAAAACTGCATGGTATTGGTACAGCAACAGGCAAGTAGATCAATGGAATAGGATTGAAGACCCAGAAATGAACCCACAGAGTTATGGTCACTTGATCTTTGATAAAGGAGCCACAACTATCCAGTGGAATAAAGATAGCCTTTTCAACAAATGGTGCTGGTTCAACTGGAGGTCAACATGCAGAAGAATGCGAATTGACCCACTCTTATCTCTTTGCACTAAGATCAACTCCAAGTGGATCAAGGACCTCCACATAAAACCAGACACACGGAAACTATTGGAAAAGAAACTTGGGAAGACCCTGGAGGACATGGGCACAGGGGGAAAGTTCCTGAACAGAACACCATAGCTTATGCTCTAAAAACAAGAATTGACAAATTCCACTGTTGGTGGGATTGCAAAATGGTAAAACCGCTCTGGAAATCAGTTTGGCGGTTCCTCAGAAAATTGGGCATGTTACTTCCAGAGGACCCTGGCATACCACTCCTGGGCATATACCCAGAGGATTCCCCTGCATGCAATAAGGACACATGCTCCACTATGTTTATAGCAGCCTTGTTTATAATAGCCAGAAATTGGAAGCAGCCCAAATATCCCTCAAAGGAGGAATGGATACAGAAAATGTGGTATATTTATACAATGGAATACTACACAGCAATTAAAAATAATGAATTCATGCAATTTGTAGGTAAATGGTTAGACCTGGAAAATATCATCCTGAGTGAATTAACCCAATCACAAAAGAATGCACCTGAAATGCAATCACTGATAAGTGGATATTAATGAGCCCAGAAGCCCTAAATACTCAAGACACAAATAGCAAGTCAAATGATTCCCAAGAAGAAGAAAGGAGAGGACCCTGGGCCTGTAAAGATTGCTTCCAGTTTAGTAAAGAAACCGAGGGGGGAGGGGGAATTATTGGGGAACAGATGGGGGGGAGAGGAACTATGGGAACTATGGTGGGTGGGAACTGGGAAAGGGGAAAGCCTTTGGAATGTAAACATAGAATATAGAAAATAAAATTAAAAAAAAAAAAAAAAAACAAGAATTGACAAATGGGACCTCATAAAATTACAAAGTTTCTGCAAGGCAAAGGACACAGTCAGAAGGACAAAACGGCAACCAACAAAGTGGGAAAAGATCTTCAGCAACCCCACATCCGACAGAGGGCTAATATCCAATATATACAAAGAACTCAAGAAGTTAGACCGCAAAGAACCAAATAACCCTATCAAAAAATGGGGTACAGAGCTAAACAAAGAATTTTCACCAGAAGAAATTCAGATGGCTGAGAAACACCTTAAGAGATGTTCAACATCATTAGTCATCAGGGAAATGCAAATCAAAACAACCCTGAGATTCGATCTCACACCAGTCAGAATGGCTAAGATTAAAAACTCAAGAGACAACAAGTGCTGGCAAGGATGTGGAGAAAGAGGAACACTTCTCCACTGTTGGTGAGATTGCAAAATGGTAAAACCGCTCTGGAAATCAGTTTGGCGGTTCCTCAGAAAATTGGGCATGTCACTTCCAGAGGACCCTAGCATACCACTCCTGGGCATATACCCAGAGGATTCCCCTGCATACAATAAAGACACATGCTCCACTATGTTTATAGCAGCCTTGTTTATAATAGCCAAACATTGGAAGGAGCCCAAATATCCCTCAAAGGAGGAATGGATACAGAAAATGTGGTATATTTATACAATGGAATACTACTCAGCAATTAAAAATAATGAATTCATGCAATTTGTTGGTAAATGGTTAGACCTGGAAAATATCATCCTGAGTGAGTTAACCCAATCACAAAAGAATACACATGAAATGCAATCACTGATAAGTGGATATTAATGAGCCCAGAAGCCCTAAATACTCAAGGCACAATTAGCAAGTCAAATGATTCCCAAGAAGAAGAAAGGAGAGGACCCTGGGCCTGTAAAGATTGGATCCAGTTTTGTAGAGAAACCATGGGGGGAGGAGGAATGATCGGCGAATAGTTGGGGGGGGAGAGGAATTATGGGACGTATGGTGGGGGGGAACTGGGAAAGGGGAAAGCCTTTAGAATGTAAACATAGAATATAAAAAATAAAAATTAAAAAAAATTTTAAAAAAGGAGCTAAGGAGGAAGAAAGAGGGATGAGAAGAGAGAGAAAGGAAGAGGAGAGAGAGGAGGAAGAGACAGAGACAGAGGAGACAAAGAACTATAAGTTGAGAGGAGGAGGAGAAGATGGGGGAGGGGGAAGGCTAAAGGTCTAGGAGGAGGAATAGCACTGAACAAGCCAGCAGGCTTCCATCCTAACCTGCTTTCAAGGCTAACCTGCTGCAGAAGAGGAGAGGTTGGCAAAGCTGAGCAGCCCCTGGCTGTTGAACTGTTACTAGGACCACGTGTTTTAGCAACACTTCAGCAGAACTTTAAAGAGTTTTTACAGCAAAAACATTACAACAAACTACCCCCAAACAACCGAAGCTAATATCCAACTAAGTACAAACACTGGTATAAAATTCAGCATAAACAATGAAGAAAAGGAAAATGACAGCACATATGCCTCTATTGTATGAATAATCTTCCTTAGAAGCATCACTTAGAAGTCTAAGGGGTTCCAAATGTCATTTCCAATTCTTATTCTTTTAACTTCTTTTTAAATTTAATTTTTTATTCATTCTTCATGAATTACATATCATGAACCCCAGTCTTCCTTATCTCCCTGTTCCTTTGTACCTTCCCTATATTCTTAGGACCTCTTCCCTTAGAGGGAGAGGGGGAAAGAAAAAGGGAAAAATTTTCACTGTGAAGCTGCAGTGTGTTACAGTGTCCCACACATCTTCACTTGCAAGTGTTCCTTGCAATGAGGCTGGTTCAAGGCATCTGCTACTGCTAAGTTGTCAATACTAGATCCTCACCAGGACTTCTCTCAGATACCTGTTGTTGCCCTGTGTCATGGAGACCCTGCAGCCTAAGTTCTGTAGGACCTTTTTTGCTCTCAGGTAGTTCATTAATGAGATAGATGTTTGGGTAAGCCAACTGAAAGATCTGGATCTGCACCTGGGCAGTAGCTGAGCTGCAGCTCTCTTGCACTCATACAAGAGTGAGTTCTCCAGCACTCCCCTGCCGAGCTCACCCAGTGTTGCAGCAAGCACGGGGAAGAGCCAGCTTTTCTACTCTCATGTCCTGGGAGCCAGCTATGCACCTTGCCCAGCAAGCATAGTAGAACTGACCCCGGTGATAGGGGTGTGTGTGAGCAGGCCCTGGCGGTATGAGTAGGAAAGCCGGCCCTAAGCTTGTGGGAGAGCATCTGTCCACATGTGTGTGTCCTCCCCACCACCCTGTCATGAGAGCAGGAGAGCTGCCCCTGCCCTGCTCCTCACCAGTTGCAGCACATGGGAAGAGTCGTTTCCATGTCTCACCTTCTCTTGCCACATGTGGCTAGAGATAACACAGTAATGGTAAAAAAGCCGTCATGCAGTCCTGTGAGTGTTGTAAAGAACCTAAAATCTGGGACCAGTAAAACTCACAGAAGTTCATTCTTGCCTTTCAGAAACTGTTTTTAAAAGAGGTGAGGGCAGGAAAAAGCAAAAGAAAGAATAACAATGGGGAAAGACTTAAATTCTGAGACCAAATATGAATGTCAAATTTGGTAGTTCTCAGTGACAATGAAGAACTTTCACAGGGACACAGGTTGGGGACACAGGGGCCATTCACAGGGACACAGGTTGGGGACACAGGGGCCATCAGAGATGACTTCTCTTGTAACAGACTCATCCAGAACAGCAGAAAGAGATGTTTCACCTATCACTAATATTTTTGTTTTGCTTTGAAGGATGAGGAGGAAGAAGAGGAGGAAATCAGGAACATACTTAATTTTCATTTCTAGTTTGTATATAACTTTTGAAACATGATCTCAATATAGACTTTAAAATGTCTTCAAAATAAAACCTCACCCTCAACTTTTTTATGGTACCACATAGAGTAAGACAAGATCCAAAACCCTTAATTCTATTGCTTCAGAATTGCCTTGTAACTGTATAGATGTTCGCTGAAATGAATGATATGAGGCTTGGTGGGCTTATGAGTTGCTCTATGAAAGTGGCTGTGTGTGTTATTTATGGGCTAGTTAGGTTACAGAGATGTACTCATTTATTTTAAAGAAGCCTGTGTGTGTGTGTGTGTGTGTGTGTGTGTGTGTGTGTTGGGGGTGGAAGTGACTGGAGTTGCCCATCTAGAAAGAACTTGAGTAATCCAATATGCAAAACTGTCACCAAGACTTTTAGAACGGGGGAAATGGAAGCTAAAGTCACTCAGCAGATGTACTGTGCTACCTCTAATTATATACCTAAGGGAAATTGAACTTTCCATGGATACTTCTTGATAGTGCACTTGCTTTTCTCTTAGGAAAGAAGCTTTAAGCTAATTCATTCTTCAAGGAGCTTTATCCTCATATTTAACCAGTTAACATATTTTCTTGCACACCATACAAGCTCAATATTCGCTGGGAGCATCAAGTTAAAAAGACTTAGATGTGTGTGTGTGTGTGTGTGTGTGTGTGTGTGTGTGTGTGAGAGAGAGAGAGAGAGAGAGAGAGAGAGAGAGAGAGAGAGAGATTTCTTATAAATATTAAATTATGGAGAAATATACAAATGGTTAAAATTTATTCTCACGAGAAGTCTCTGGGATGTTGAGTTGAGGTTACATTAAATCTAATTTATTTCCTTATGAGTAAGACCAGTGCAGACAGAGATAGGTGTGTCTCCGGACCCAAAAACTGTGAAGAAAATGCCATTTTCTTACAGTGCAAGAGAACGGTGAATTGTAAAAGACAGAGACAATCAGCCTGTTGTGTTCACACCTTTCTAAAGTGTCCAGCGTACCTCCTAGAAGGATATCTTTTCTCTCAGTTTCTTTATGATCACCTGACAAAATTCAAACTGTTTATTTCCTTTCCTGACACAGGTTTTCGTTGTTGTGATGAACTTTACTTCAGTAAGATGTCATGAGAGGAAACATCTTCATAAAGGCATTTCTTCCTTTGGCTTCAGAGTGTGTTAGGCTGCCAGGGTGCTTGAAGAAGTCTGTGGAAATGACGATTACCTCATAATATAGCATTTAAATACATCTTTGTTTCATAGGTTGTGTTGGGAATCCACTTCCTTATACTGTAGGTATCTGAGGTAACGTTTCATTGCTGTGAAGAGACGCTGTGATGGAGGAAAGTGTTTCCTTGGCACTGGTTTACAGTTTCAGAGGTTCAGTTCACATCATGGTGGGAGGCGTGGCAGTGTGCAGACAGACGTGGGGCTGGAGGAGCCAAGAGCTGCACATTGTGATCATTAGGTGCCAGGAGGACACTGGATGTGTTTCACACTCACTTGACATGGCTCAAAGCCTCACCTCTACAGTGACACACTTCCTCTAACAAGACCACACCTCATAATAGGGTTACTCTCTATGGGCCAAGCATTCAAACACCTGAATCCATAAGGGCCATACCTATATAAACCACTACAGTTGACTTGTTAGTATTTAAAATTGTATTTGGGTTTTCATGCTTCATGAGAAAAAAAAATAGTAGAGGCTTATCATAAACTAGTTTCCCTTTTATGAACAAAAAGACTTTTCCCCCTATCACATTAGAATCTCTTTTCTGGGTCTCATTAAACAATGGTGGATTACTTGCTATCTCAGATTCTAAGACATTTATCTGTAGTGAGTGGGTAAAGCATTGGCAAATCCTCTCAACAGTCCTGTGCTCCAGAGGCAAAGGGAGGTAGTGCCTGGGTTTTGGTCTCCTCCTTCTCAAGGCAGGGAATAATGACTTATCTTCCAAGTTTCATGAACAAAGGGGAGAAAGTGAGCTGGTTTCCTGATGATACTGTTAGCATATAGTACTAAAGAGTGACACAGATTCATTCTCTCCTGTTATGGAGGTCAGACATCTCGAATCTCTTCGGGTTAGACAAGGCCATGCTCCCTTGACTTACTTGAGGAGTATTCATTTCCTTGCTCTTTGCAGCTTCGAGAACTGGAAACCATGCCTTCCTTTAACTGCTTTAACTGCCAGGACAGCAGCCTGCTGCCTGCTTCTGCTGTGCTTCCCTTGACGCAAGGACACCACAGTCCTTGGTTCTCCTTGTGATGTCATTCTGGGAAATCCTGAAGAACTCACTAAAATCTCATCCCAAGATCTTTTGCTTCACAACATATAAAAATTGCTCCTTTTCTGTAAAAGAGTTCATAGATAAAGATACAGATGCTTGTTTATAAACTTTATCCACCCAGCACAACAATCTTCTGGCCTTTTATCCTTTTAAGAAATGGAAAAACTGTTTCCTAGTTTTCAATGTTGTGAACATTTATGAAATAAATCCAATCTGTTTTAACAGAAAAAAATGCAATTTCTGTGTCACAGATAGTTTTGTATTTTGTAAGAATTTATGAAATGCATATATTTACAGTTGTCAATGAATTACTATAGAAAGTAAACATGACTATAACTAATAGCATGAAAACATAGCTATTCCACAGGTGGAGAAACTGAGATGCTGTGAGATTACACAACATGTAGACAAGGAGGACACTTAGCTTTAAACTCAATGCTTTCCATGCTGTAACAGAGAGGACGAGGGTAAGGGTCAGTTCAAAGGTGGTAAGGGAATTCATCCATATGCTAACCTTTATTAGGACTCTCTTGATCTATCCAGCATATAATCATGAACATGTCCTGGGATTTTGGATGTGCCAAATTCTGAGACTACCAAGACAAAAACCTTTGCCCTGGAAGAGTTTCAGTCACTGGGCCAGAATAAGCATAGTGCTGCTAAGGTAAAATTAGAGGACAGGAAACTCTTCCTTGACAGAGAGGAGGGCTGCAGTCTAGCTGGGTTTTGAGGAGCTGAAGTACAGTTTGAGATGCAAAGGTTTCCAGACAGTGATTGATTCCAGTCAGCTTTAAAGCAGCATGGGTGTTGAAGATGGAGGAGGAGAGGTGAATGAGACTAGAAGTGGCTTACTTAGGAATTCAATAAAGGCTAAAGGAGGCGACAGTGAGAAGGTCAAAGATGCAAAACTGAACAAGAAAGGAGATGTAAGAAGATCAAGTAGGCAGCTTCATGATGGGGAAGTTAGCTCAGGAAGATGGGCAAGCTTGTAGGAAGAGCGAGAGGGAGCAGCGCCATGTAGGGAATTGATGGTGTTAGGTCCAGAGCAGGAAGACGGATTCAAGATGGCCTTAGACCCAGAGCAGGCCAAGCCTTTACTTTCATCACCATCCTCTAGCAGGACCACACTTCTTCCAAAGTCTTTTTAAAGGTCCATTTCCATGGTTGCCAGATCTGGTCAAGCATTTCCAAGTCCAGGGCAACAGTGTGTGCTATTTATTATTCTAACTTTAAGTTTCCACTTTACTTTTCTTATTTTCTGGAAGACTTCGACAGTCTCTGACCCTTTGTAACAGATATTTTAATGTACCAGCACCATTCTAAGAGCTTTGCCTCTCTTAGGCGTTGTACTAATCTTCCCCTATAAGAACTGTAAATATTCCTATTTGGTAGGACATATAGTCTCAGAAACGTGTCAAAGGATAAAAGACCTTCCTCCTACTGGAAGAGATCTGCCTGTCAGAGAAACTAGATCTTCAGAGCTTTACATCTTCACGTCATCTGCCTGGTAAGCACTCCTGTTACACACTGCTTCAGCAAATGGAAAGTTATAGAGTCAGGGCTCAGCAATTGCCCTCAGTCTATAACTTAGAGATTTATAAAAGCTGCCTACGGTTGCATGATGCAGTTGTAGGCTGTATAGGTCCTAAGAGCAGAACTGACTCAAGCCTAGGTCTCTAGACTCCCGCCTGTTTTTATTCGCTCCGTTGCATATGTAATAGCCTCCCTCCTAGAGGACCATCAGTCTCCTAAGGTATGGCCTCCAGTCTTTCCCTGTGGCTCTCCTAGAAGCCTTTCCTTCTTCAAGCCCAGGTGGGAAATGCTGATTGAATCTCAGCAGAGCAGAAAGGCAGCTGTGGCACATATGCTGCAGCATAAGGAACTATGGAAGTATTGCCTATATTTCATATCCTCATTCAAATCTCTGCTCTCCCGTTCACCTGCCACCACAAGGAGCACAGTCTCCTTTTCAACAGGATAATCTGATTGCTACTTTCGCATCCAGACACTAAGAGGTTCATATATCCTGCCTGGATGGGAGCACTTTTTCCAGCCTCAAAGACCATAAAAATATTGTGGCATGAACAGTTCAGCTGAAACAACAGAATGCTACAAAAATGAGTCTACAAAATGTGCTTGAAATATTAGTCATCAACGTGGTATAAAACACCCTTTCTCCACAGAGGCAGGCTTGTGCCTGATTGCTAAGTACACTTTCATCTGCAAGACCAGGTGGAGATTGTTGGTTTATGTTCTGGAAACTCTTAACTACCTAAATCTGTCTGTTGGTGTGAAGATTAAAGAGCAGGACGTACACTCCATTCTTCTGTGCTCCCTGACATTCTCCCAGGGCTGATAGAAAGCAGAAGTCCACCCACACTCTACAAACACTAGGCTACATATATACACAATTCATACATACATATATTCAGGAATATTTTATGAAAATACATTCTATTTATAATCCAGTGATACAAAAATTGCTCTTTGTATGTATGGAACATGTATGCATGTTTGTATGGAACAGATGTGTGTGCTTAAGGGAGTTTGCATTCACAGATGCCTGAGAGGGTCAAGCCCAGGGCTCATTCCTCAGGCACTGCTGCCTCTTTCCTCTTTTTCCTCGACAGAATCTCTCAGTGGCCTGGAATTTGCCAAATAAGTTAGTCTGGCTGACCGTTCTCCAAGCCTTGAGATTATAAGTGTTAAAAGCACAAACCTCTATGGCTAGGTCTTTTTGGGAAGGGATGTGGGTGGCTTCTGGGAATTATATTTGCAAGAGTAACACTGCCAACTGAGGTGTTTCTCAGTTCCCCCAAATTTATTTTGAAAATAACCTGGAAATAAACAATTGTCCATATTTGGTATCAGTAAAGCCATAAAAAATAAAATTGTAGATAAAAGGAGAAACAGAAATATTTTAAGGCTAGCTAATGGAATCAATTTGGTGTCATGTAGAGAAGTGATTGGTGGGTACAGAATTCAACTTTCATTTAAAACGATGAAAATATTTTTTGAACAATTTCTTGGGATTTTTTTTTTTTTGGCAGAATTTGCCCCAAATTGCCCAATATTTTTATTTTTGGGAAGACTAGTCATTCTTATCTGTTTAGGAGACAGTTTATTTTTTCCCTCTATGGTTTTCTTGAGAGATTTCAGTTTTTAAAAATCCTGTTCAGCTTGAGCGAATGTCACTCTGATTGGGAGGGGAGAAAAACTGTCTGAGAACTGAGAGGACCACGGTTTGGCTCCTTGGAAACTCCCAGTGGAAGGAAGGGTCCAGTCAGCCGACATCCACAGTAGGACTTCAAATATTTTCTTAATACTAGATCCAGGGAGCTTGAGTTAGTTGGCAGTGTTGGATTTTCAAACGCATTCTAAACACTGGGGATTAATACTCCGCTTTAATTAACAGCCGTATTGATCCTTGCACTGTGGCCTGTGTTTTGCCGTGGAAGGTACACACCTCATTTAAGTGACTGGTTCCTTCATGAGTTACCGGCCAGAACAGCCCGTTTCCAGGATGCCAGCAGCTTGGCCATTTGTCAAGGCGCCGACTCATACTAGTGACCGCTCATACTGGATTTTCATGTTTGTTTTATGAAGAGTGTTATTCAAATACTTTAAGTCTGGCAGCGTGTAAGTGAACACCGCTCAGTGCGTGACATGAACCACAGAGTAGCAAACTGAATCAAGGCGCCAGCGACCTGCTTGCGATGGGTGCCGACATCCTAAGAGGACTGGTCTGCCTGGCTGAGCAAGAAGCTGTTCGGGTCTTTGTCGTTTTCTCTCAAAGGCAGGGCCAGTTCAGGTTTGCACGGTACTGGCCACGTGAGGTGGATAATATCATAGTTCAGGGGTAAGGCCTGCTGAGTGGAAGCATGGAGTGTATAGTTCCACAGGGATCCCAGAAATACTGGCGCCAAAATCCTCCTTGACTTTTGGTCCTTTTGGTCTTAGTTTAATGGCTGAGACCTCATGCCTTCTCGAGCATGTGCGTGCACAGGCACGATCAAATGAGAGACCTCAGGAGATAGGAACTTGGTGCACATTTTGGTACTATGTAGCCAAGGGGCTAGCCAGCTGCCTCCTGGGAAGCTCACATGGACCAAAGCTTCTTGGAGTAGCTTGGGGAAGAGGAAAAGGAGCCCAGACGGAACAGATTGGCCCTGTCAAACAGTAGCAAACCAAAGCTCCTGCAACCCTGCAGTTTCTCCTGCTGCAAAGCTGAACAGAGGGACATATAGACACACATGGCAGGTAAGAGAGACCTCATGGAGTGTGACAAATGAATTTTAAAACGACATTTACTTTTACAAGTCAGACATTTAAGTGGGTCCTCTTTATGGAGCATTTTCAATTTTTATGTCACCTAAGAGACTTTTGCATTTCTTACAATTCTTCTGCACATTAAAAATGAATTATAGTCTCATCCATTTTCAGAAAAAAAATTTGGAAGAATTTTTAAAGCAGACAAAGGCCACATGTGCCCTGAGATGCTCTAGTAAAGACTGTTTCTCTCTTTGATTGATAGACTAGTCCTGGTGATAGAAGAGAAGAAGGTTCTAAATCTTGTAAGAATTTAATGTTTGCTGCCGTTCAGAACTATTTTTTCTCTTTCTCCCATTGGCTAATGTGTGTCTCAATATTTGTTTGGGAAAAATCCTGTAGTCAGAAATAAAGAACCAGTGGCAAGCCAACATTCTAAGCCAGAGTGCCCAGGCCTCTCTGTGATAACAGAGGAAGACACCTGTCCCACAACCCCTGCCTCCCCACCCCACACCGAGCAGCAGTGACTTTTTGTGCAAGGTATGGTATGGACTTTCTTGCCTCCACTTGCTGAAGTTTATCGACAGCTCTGAGGCTGTTTTCTAACCTATATTTCTTACAAGGGTTATTAGAGTCTCTGAAGGGTTAAAAAAATTGCCCAAGGCATAGGAGCTGTGAATCCAGGCCTTCTGGTCCAGAGCTCTGCCGGGGCATCTGTGACTACCACATCTGCTCTTATATTGGCCTTTGGCCTTCTCTTTTGATTTCTGTTATATGGGCCATGACACATCTTAGCAGATTCTTTAAAGTATTCTAATAAGTCTTTGGAGAACAGAATCCAGGCTTCATTTTATATCCAACAGGTACTCATTTCATATTTGCTGGATGAATGAACTGAATTTAAGCTTTAGGCCTCTGTGATTTTGCACATCAGGGAAAAATTTTAGAGGGCTCATATGTCCTGAACTGCAGCCCTAATGGGGGCCAAACTCTTCTTTCCCTAGTAGGAGGATATCAGATGCCAGAGTTTGGTCATTGTCTATCCAGCCAGTAAAAATGAACAATCATGAGAAAAGGGCTTATTCTGGACTCATTTGGATAGGAATGTAGTTTCTGTGAGTCCTCTGATAGGCTCACCCAAACGTCTGCAGACTGTTCAGTTTCATGTTTACATCTGCGCGGAAGGGTTCAGGAGCTGTACTATGCCCAACACTGGGACATCTTGCATGTTTACCAACATCTTGGGAAGCACCAGGTAAACGGAAACCATGTCTGCTGAGCACAGAGAGCCATTCCTTAGAGAGGAAGCTTTCCTCTGCAAGACAATAATTGTAATTCATGTGGTGTTATCAGTGGGGACATGAATATGTAGAACTTGAGTTCAAATTCACTTTCCAGTGATCCCACAATACACTTTAGGTTTGTGACCAAGCAGATTGCTTAAGCTTTATTATGGATTATATCTCTATCTTTATTTGTATACTTTGAGACAGGGTCTCACTATGTGGCTCTGGCTGTCCTGAGCTGGGTATGTAGACCAGGCTGGCCTCAATCTCACAGAGCCTCCCCTGCCTCTGTGTCTCCAGTGCTGGGATTACAGGCATTCATGAGCGTTCACTGCTGACCAGAGATCATGTAAGATGTTCAGGAGAAGGTCTGATGTAGCATACACCGCTTTCCCAGAACACACACAGGAATTTGGTTCTTCCCAGCAGCCTTTCCTCAGATCATAGGCTATGACCAGGCATTGCTTAGGTGCTGGTAAACATGTGTCAAGTAGTTGATGAAATCTTATAGGTTGATATAAAAACTGTGAAGTCCTTAAAGATATCACAAACTCCACTGTTAGTGCTTGATATTAGTGGTTTTCATTTTGCTATTTTTAATTATAAAAGGATATAGTGCCTTAAATTAGAATAGCCCACATTAGCTCATAGATTTGAATGCTTCGACACCATGGAATGTCACCATTTGAAAGGATTAGGAATTGTATCCTTGTTGGAGGAAGTGTGTCACTGGGGTGGGCTCGGAGGTTTACTTTTTTATTGAATATTTTCTTTATTTACATTTCAACTGTTATTCCTTGTCCCAGTTTCCACACCCCCAGAAATCCCCTATCCCATTCTCTCTCTCCCTACTTCTATGAGGGTGTTCCCAGACCCCAGACCCACCTACTCACTCCCACCTCCCCATCCTGGCATTCCTTACACTGGAGCATCGAGCCTTCACAGGATCACGGGACTCTCCTCCCATTGATGTCCAAAAGGCCATCCTCTATTACATATGTGGGTGGAGCCATGGGTCCCTCCATGTGTACTCTTTAGTTAGTGGTTTAGTCCCTGGGAGCTCTGTGGGGGGAGGGGGAGAGTATTGTAGGTTAATATTGTTGTTCTTCCTATGGGGTTGCAAACCCTTTCAGCTCCATCAGTTCTTTCTCTAGCTCCTCCTTGGAGACCTTGTGCTTAGTCCAATGGCTGGCTGAGAGCATGCACCTCTGTACTTGTCAGGCTCTAGCAGCAACTCTCAGGAGACAGCTATATCAGACTCCTATCAGCAAGCACTTGTTGGCTTCCACAGTAGTGTCTGGGTTTGGACATAACTGTATATGGGCTGGATCCCTAGGTGGGACAGTCTCTGGACGGCCATTCCTTCATTCTCTGCTCCACACTTTATCTCTGTATCTCCTTCCATGGGTATTTTGTTCCCTCTTCTAAGAAGTATCTACATTTTGGTATTCATTTTTCTTGAACTTCATGTGGTCTATGAATTACATCTTGGGTATTCCTAGCTTCTGGACTAATATCCACTTATCAGTGAGTGCATAACATTTGTGTTCTTTTATGACTAGGTCACCTCACTCAGGATGATATTTTCTAGTTCCATCCATTTGCCTAAGAATTTCATGAATTCATTGTTTTTAATAACTGAGTAGTACTGTACCACATTTTCTGTATCCATTCCTCTGTTGAAGAACATCTGGGTTCGTTCCACTTCTGGCTATTATAAATAAAGCAGCAATGAACATAGTGGAGCATGTGTCCTTGGTATTGTTGGAAAAGCTTTTGGGTATATCCCTAGGAGTGGTATAGCTGAGTCTTCAGGTAGAACTATTTACAATTTTCTGAGGAACTGCCAGACTGATTTCCAGTTTGCAATCCCACCAACAATGGAAGAGTGTTCCTCTTCCTGCACATCCTTGCCAGCATCTGCTGTCATCTGAGATTTTGATCTTAGCCATTCTGACTTGTGTGAAGTAAAATCTCAGGGTTGTTTTGATTTGCATTTCCGTGATGACTATGGATGTTGAATATTTCTTTAGGTGCTTTTCAGACATTTGATATTCATCAACTGAAAATTCTTTGTTTAGCTCTATACCCCATTTTTTTTAATAGGGTTATTTGATTCTCTGGAGTTTAACTTCTTGAGTACTTTGTTTAGTTCTCAATGGAATGTAGAATTGGTAAATATCTTTTTCCAATCTGTTGGCTGCTGTTTTGTCCTTTTGACAATATCCTTTGCCTTACAGAAGCTTTGCAATTTTATGAGGTACCATTTGTCTATTGTTGATCTTAGAGCATAGCTATTGGCGTTCTATTCAGGAAAATTATCCCTGTGTCCATGTGTTCAAGGCTCTTCTCTGTGCCGGGATATAAAACTCAAACAAATCCTTCCTATACTCAAAGGATAAACAGGCTGAGAAAGAAATTAGGGAAACAACACCCTTCACAATAGTCACAAATAATATAAAATACCGTGGTGTGACTCTAACCAAGCAAGTGAAAGGTCTGTATGACAAGACCTTCAGGTCTTTGAAGAAAGAAATTGAAAAAGATCTTAGATGATGGAAAGATCTCCTATTGGCAGGATTTATACAGTAAAAATTGTCATCTTGCTGAAAGCAATATACAGATTCAATGTAATCCCCATCAAAAATTCTAACTCAATTCTTCATAGAGTTAGAAGGAGCAAATTGCAAATTTATTTAGAAAGTAAGAAACTCAGGATATTGAAAACTATTCTCAACAATAAAAGAACTTCTTTGGGAAATCACACTCCTTGACCTCAAGTTCTATTGCAGAGCAATAGTAATAAAAACTGTATGTTATTGATACTTCGACAGGTAGGAAGATCAATGGAATAGAATTGAAGACCCAGAAATGAACCCACACACCTATGGTCACTTGATCTTTGACAAAGGAGCTAAAACCATCCAGTGGAAAAAGACAGTATCTTCAACATATGGTGCTGGTTCAACTGGAGGTCAACGTGTAGAAAAATGGAAATGGATCCATTCTTAGCTCCTTGTACAAAGCTGAAGTCCAAGTGATCAAGGACCTCAACATGAAACCAGATACACTGAAATTAACAGAAGAGAAAGTACATAAGAGCATCAAACACATGGATATACCGGAAAATTTTCTGAGGTTTTCGAAAGCTGAGCCAGTCCCAGTGTTTTTCTCTCTTTCTGCTCCCTGTGGATCAGAATGGAGAACCCTCAGCTACTTGTCCAGTTCCACATCTTCCTTCCAGGCTGCAATGCTTCCCCGCCATAATGATAATTGCATACATAATTGCCTTCATCTCTGACAATGTAAGCAAGCTCCAATTAAATGCTTATTAAAACAGTTTCAACGGTCATGGTATCTTTTCACAGCTATAGAACCCTGACTAAGACAAAAAATAACATCTAAAATAAAATTTTATATAAGATAGATAAATAAATAAAATATTTTTGATGGAAAGAGTGTTTATTTCATTACTTTTTAAAGCTTTTGACATTTTATTTCACGCTCATGAATATTTTGCCTGCACACGCAATGTGAACCATGTTTATACCTGGTGCCCAAGGAGGTCAGAAGAAACTGTCTGATCTGAAACTGGAGTTAAGTAGGATTGTCAACATGGGTTCTGGAAACAATCTAGGTCCGCTGTAAAAGAAACCCGTGTTTTTAATTGCTGAGACATCTCTCCAGTCCCACAGAAGAAATATTTTGTTTTCTTATTTTATAGATATTAGTGATAACCATAAAACAAACAAACCAAAACAATTAAAATCCCAAGATTCAGAATGATAGCATACATCATACCATCAAACCCTGAAACCCATGTGTCTTTGTTTTGCTTACCTCATACTTTATCAAGGAAATACTGCTAAACACAGAAGTAGTTTTCCTTATAATCTTTAGATACTCATGAGTAAACAAATTCCCATCCAGTTGACAAAACTACTAGAATGAAAAATATTGAATTATTGATCTAATTTCTCATAATATCAGGTCATATCTGTCGCAAATGTGGCAAATGCAGAGTGTCTGTAGTGTGGGCACACACTGGGCCTTTGTGTGTCCTTGGACACTGGACATATCCATGGACGGTTGTTGCCTTTCCTGTTGGCCTAGTCCTTGCCTAGTTTCTCATTATGGGACACTTGCATTTCTACAGGAGTCTGAATGCTCTAGCACACTTAGAATCCCAAAGATCATCCAGAGCAGGAGGTCAGGAGGCAGGATGTTGGCAAGAAAATCTCATTAGTGAGTGAGACTTCATCTAAATCACCCACTCATTTGTTTATGTTCATTTGTTGACACGCTCATCCCCTGTTATCATGACTAGTTTTAATTTTCAACACGATCCAGTCTAGAATGACAGGAGAAGAGAGTCTAATGAAGAATTGTCTAGAATAGGTTGGTCTGGGAGGGATTTATTACCTGGGTTAATTGGGGGATCTTAGTGTATGTGGGTAGCAAGTTCATGGGATGGAAGCAATGGAAACGAGGCAGCGTGGTGTGTATGTGTTAACTCCATGCTCTCTGCATTTGACGAGGAATGTAATATGAGCAGCTGTTCTCAGTGCATCAACATCCCTGCAATGGTCTGTGGTGAGCCACACAGGCCATTTCTTCCTGAGAATGCCTTTCTCATATGTATCACAGCAATGGGAACCAACCTAAAAATCCACCCCAATATCTGTTCTTGAGTTCTATAAATTTAGAGGCCTCTTCTTTAAAGACCTGACAGTTCAGCTTTAGATATAAAATCTACATTGTGGAAAATGGAAACCCTTAGGAAAGAAGGAAAGTACAGATTCCTTTGACAAACACAGGGAGGTGTTCAGAGAAGGTTTCTATAGTTGACAGGTCTGTGAGATGTTTGAAATTAGGAATATGGTTGCTATTCTTTGCTTTGCTATACATACATATGTATAACACAGATACACTGGTGTTCAGATGGGACATAGCTTTGTGAACTACCAGGAACGAAGACAAGGCTAACATGAAAGAAGACTATTTCTTGCCTCTTTTAGGTCTGCCTTTCCTGCATATCATTTAGTAATGAGTGATTCAACTCATCCCATGTCAAAGCAGAAACGCAAAGGATGTCATCTTCTCTTGAAAACTTTCTGAATACTGTAAGAACTCTGAGTTACCGGCACATTTTATTGCACCCAATAATTGTACGTTTATTTAAACTTGAGTCAGTTGCCAAGTAAATACTTAAACTTGGAGTTGGAACCAATGAAACTCACTCTCCCTTTTTTCTTCCTCCCTGTGTTTTGAGATTGACATTACCTGGGAAACAAGAAAGCAATTATATTCCCAAATGTTTGCAGATTTGTGACCACAAACAAGAACCTCTTTTATTTGTGTTTCTCATAGGGCAAAAATACCCACTGTAACTTAGCTTCTGACTGTCCCTGTACTCTTCTGTGATATGATGATATCATGAATGATCAGGTGTAGTGACTCTGGAGATAGAAGAATTCACAATCACTTAGCTATTCATCATTTGCAATTGAAACTGAAGACAATAAGCCATAAAGGCTGAGTAGAGAGAGGGGCAGATGCAGAGAAAACAGGTTCTAAGAAGTGCTCTGGAGTTAACCCTTTAATAAAGCAAAGCCTACATTCCATCTTCTCGGCTGCCTTTCTGCACACATCTCCATGGCTGCACTTCTTAAGGAGGAGGGGCAGTTGCACAGGTCAACCTTGGTCATGGGAGTAGGGCTATGTTTTCTGGTCTTGCTGGAGGCCCAATTCGAGCATCAGGTAAAAGGTCAAGTAAGGTCAATATGATCCAGCCTAGGGAAGCAGCAGCTGTTCTATTGCCTCGAGTGCTTTTCAATTTAGAAGACTCAAGAAAAACAGCTCCTCTCCGAATCATTGCTTTCCCAGGCTTATGAATCCCAGAGTCTCTTGCACTTTCCATTGCTTTCCAAACACGGCTTTGTTTCAGGCTTCCCTGCACACAGATTGCAGTGATGTGGGCAAACAATTTTGACAAGATATGCAACTTTGAGAAAAAGCACTTTAGGCTTACAAGGGCATGCAGTGCTGTTGGGCTCTGTAAGGGGGAAGCAGAAGCTGTGAGTTTTAGCTCCTGCCAGGGAAACCCAGATCGAAGCACCTTTAGTGTGGCAGGATTCTAGTGCTCAGTGAGGTGTCTAGTGAGGTGCTCACTGACAACATCCATACATCCATGTGCTCTTTGGAGCTTCTCTTCAGATTTGTAACAATAGTTGGCCATTTTATGTCTGGGTTCTAAGATAAAAAAAACACCTCGCTTAAAACATTTTATTGTCTCAGAGCATCATATTCCATGTTCTCTCTCTCTCTCTCTCTCTCTCTCTCTCTCTCTCTCTCTCTCTCTCTCTCTGTAATTGTATGTGCAGCTTCACATGCTGCACATGTGTGTATGGAGTTGAATACAACCAGAGATTGCTCTCTTTAATTTCTGAGGCAAGGCCTCTCAATTGAACACAGAATACAATATGGCCACTGACAAGTTTGGTTCAAGAATTCCTGATCTCTGCTTTTGTTTTGTTTTGTTTTGTTTTGTTTTTCTGCCTGAAACTGAAGTTATGGATAAGTGTCCATGAACAGGGTATTTACGTGGCTTCTAGGGATTAGGACTCTGGCTCTTCTGTTTGCCCCACAAGCACTTTAACCTCAGAGTTTTACACATAACATTTGTATTTGAGTTTCAAACATGTGTACTAAACACCAACCCAAGTGCAGGGCACAGCAGAGGAGTGAAATAAAAATTGAAGATCTCTGGTGGAGTTTTTGGAGTCACTTAAGTATACTATCATACCAGATGTCCTTCAACAAAGGAATGGATACAGAAAATGTGGTACATTTACACAATGGACTACTGCTCAGCTATTAAAAACAATGAATTCATACAATTCTTAGGCAAATGGATGGAACTAGAAAATATCATCCTGAGTGAGGTAACCCAATCACAAAAGAACACACATGGTATGTTCTCACTGATAAGTGGATATTAGCCCAAAAGCTCACAATACCCAAGATACATAATACCAAGATACAAATACCAAGATACACAGGGCACATGAAGCTTAAAAAGAAGGAAAGCCAAAGTGCGGGTTCTTCAGTCCCTCTTAAAAAGGGGAACAAATTACTCATGGGCGGATATATGACAACAAAGTGCAGAGCAGGGACTGAAGGAAAGGCCATCCAGAGACTGTCCCACCTGAGGATTCATCGCAGATACAGTCACCAAATTCTGACACTATTGTGGATGCCAAGAAAGGCTTGCTGAAAGGAGGCTGACAGAGCCTTAAAAATACCAAGTCAGATGGTCACAGCCAACCTTTGCACTGAATGTGGGGTCTCCAATGGAGGAGTTAGAGGGAGGACTGAAGGTGATAAAGGGATTTGTTCACCATAGGGTGAACAACAATATCAACCAACCAGAGCTCCCAGGGTCTAAACCACCAACCAAGAAGTACACATGGCTCCAGCTGCATATGTAGCAGAGGATGGCCTTGTCAGGCATCAATGGAAGGAGAAATCCTTGGTCCTATGAAGGCTCGCTAGATGCCCCAGTGTAGGGAATAAAAGCAGGGGGAGGGAGGAAACTGGGTAAGGGGATAACACTTGAAATGTAAATAAATTTTAAAAAATAAACAAATGAAAGAAAGAATGAATATCTTCAGTCTGCCTTTGAAGATACAAAGGAAATCATAGGTGAAAACTTGCAAAAGTTCACACAAATGCTAGGAAACTGCAGAGAAAGGTCAAATTAATACTCTTAACAAAGAGGGAACTGAGGTTTTTCAGCAGGCTCCTCTAGGCATATTTGGTTTTTATTTTTATATAAGGCTTTTGGCCATCTGCTACTTTTCTTTATTTTCCTTTGGCAAATCTTCTGATAGTTTTCTTCTCTTCTCTTCTCTTCTCTTCTCTTCTCTTCTCTTCTCTTCTCTTCTCTTCTCTTCTCTTCTCTTTCTTTCTCTTCCTTCCTTCCTTCATTTCTTTTTCCTTCTCTCTCTCTCTCTCTCTCTCTCTCTCTCTCTCTCTCTCTTCTTTTTCTGTAAGGATGCAGTGTGATCATGACCTGGCTGCCCCAAGCTTGTTGCCTTCAGAGAGCAATGCCTGCAATCTAGGTATGGATTTTGCCACAGCAGGGAAAGAAGTTAAATATCTTTGAAATAAAATAGAAGTCAGGTGAATTTGAACTTAGCACTTTTAGAATAAGATAATTGATAAACTGTTCAGGTGTCTGTTTCTATAGTCAATGCTCTACAAATATACACAGCAGTTTACTGAATATGAGAACATAACAAATAAAAAGGATACATTTCTAGACATTCTTATTTACGAATAAAAGACAAACAAGAAGATGTTTAGTTAGGGAAAGGAAAAACTCGGGAAAGTGGTAGACTAGACTCTGACAGCTTATGGATCTTGAACAACAAACTGGACAGTCAAGGTTATAGACAGAACGTGTGATTTGGGGGGTCAGAGATGCCTGGATTGAATTTTGTGATATTATAGGTTAGTTTTAACAAGTGGATTTCTACTTTCAATTTCAGTTATCTCACCTGGTTATGTACAAGCAATGAAAAACATGTATAACAATTATGACGCATTAGAGATTGCAAAAGCATGTAAAGACAGTCTCCTTTGCTTAATGTAAGTGTCTATAAGCATGCAAGGTACAAAACAAAAATCCTAAAGCATTTTTCTCCACTATAACAATGATGCGTTTATGTCAGTTTTTAACCAGTGGACTTGACCTGGCAGTGTTTCCCTGGGCTCTCCTATGCTTCTGTGTGACATTGCCAACGGTTCAAGCCGCCCAGGCTTTGGGACTCGCTTGATGCACTTGTACTATTTTGCTGGATAATTCTCCTAGCTGATAAACTGCTCTACCATTTTTAGCTCTCATTACATCTGTAAAATGACAAGCTGATAGACTAAATTTCAAGGCTATGTTTTGGCATTTCAAGGAAGAAAACAGGAAGTTGTTCTGATTTTATTTCTTTCTGGGCAAGGACATGACTCTAATCAGTTCTTCCTTCAAGCGTTCAAAGTAGTATCTTGACTGTCAATGATGATTACATTGACTTGGGAGAGTTAGTATTGATGCCTCTTGAGAGAATCCCACTCAGTGAGCATAAATAGCATCCATAGTTTGTTATAGAGAGTGCATTCTTCTATCTTAGCATCTCTGGTTATGTAGGAAGTAACTTCTTTAAAGGCCACAGATGTCCTTTTAGGATGACTTTGCTCTGGGTTTCTTTCCTGATTCTCTTGTCAAGTGAACCAGAATGGAAGAACTATGAGAAGAAGTCCGGACAGGAGAGATTCAAAGTGGGTAGAAGTAGCTCAGAAATTAGATGACCGTAGAGGATGACTGGCTTCTGAATACCTGCTGGAGACTGCGGCTCTTCCTTCATCTATTCCTCCAGGATTGGTGAAGTTGGTCCCTGGCAGTAATGTTTCACTGAATGCTGAAACTTGAGTTGAGTAGGTCAGCCTGTGTGTGGCTGCACTGAATCTCATTTAATACCTTAGTTCAGTACTGAAAGAGCACAGAGCTTATCCAGCTTGATATCATTGTTATTGGTGTCCTGTTCTGTAGCCCACTTTACTCTCTTGTCTTTTGTGCATTTTTCCTCCCACAGATTCTGAAGGCTACACTTGTTTGAGGCTATGTAGTTCAATTTAGATATTCTTTCTTCCACTCATGTCCTGCCCTAATCACAATGTCAGTTATAGCTCAGTAGTAAGGCACTTAGTCACATGCAGAGCCTGGGGGTTGTTAGTTCTAGTAATTGGAAAGAAATTCTGTGACTCTTGTCTTCATTGTCTTTTAAACCTTTTAAATTTCATTTCTGTCATTTGTCAGAAGCTGTGGAGGCCTCATCAATGAGGGTCCATGGAGAAAAAATGTGTACTGTCCCACGATTTACAGACGCTAGAACATAAATTTATAGTAAATTCTAAACAAGTATGACTATTTGATCGCTGAGGGAGTAAGGACAATGTCTTAATCTATGTGCTATTGCTATTGCAAAATAACTAAGAGCTGTAATTCATAGGAAATAAAAGTTATGCGGTAGGAAGGTGACTCAGATAGATTGCAGTTTAGTTGTCCAGCGCCTAACTAGAAAAGCCAGTATGGTAGAATGTGCCTGTCATCCACATGTTGGGATGCAGAAGCAGGACTCCCTGGCCAGCCTGGTTACCTGGATTGGTGAGCACCAGGCTCAGTGACAGATCCTGTCTCAGAGAATAAAGTAGATACTGACTGAGGAAGTTAGTTACTTATTCACACACATGCACACATATGCAAGGCACATATGGACATATAGCCAAATACACACACACACACACACACACACACACACACACACACAGAGAGAGATAGAGAGAGAGAGAGAGAGACAGAGAGAGACAGAGAGAGAGACAGAGAGACAGAGAGAGACAGAGACAGAGACAGAGAGAGGCTCTAGGGAAGGGAGAGAGGGAGAGAGAGAGAGATAGAGACAGAGTTATATACACACATACAAGGATTGGGGTACTAGAGAAGGAGGAGGAGGTGAGGCAGCTTATATGAGATTGGGGAGTCCATATTTGCTGTATTAATATCTGTAGCCTCTAGTGAGGCCCTCCTTGCTGCACTGTACATAGCAGGAAGCATCTTGTGTTAAGACAGAACATGTATGTTAAGTCAAATGTTTCTTCCTCTTTGGATAAAGCATTTGCATAAATGCTCATGACCTCATCTTCATGACCTTATCTAATCCCAATTATGTACCAAATGCCCTATGTCCAAGTACATATGATTTCGAACATTGGATTTCCAGTACTGGAATGCTTGAGGGTCACATTCAAAGCATATTTGCTTATGTGGTTTAACAAGTTACCTTAATAATTTCCTACTTCTGCCAGGCCATGTTGGTTGTTGTCTTACAGGTTCAGAGGTTCAATCCATTGTCATCAAGGCAAGAACATGGCAGCATCCAGGCAGATATAGTACAGGAGGAGCTGAGAGTTCCACATCTTCCTCTGAAGGCTTCCAGTAGAAGACTGGCTTCCAGGCATGTAGGACGAGGGTCTTAGAGCCCACATCCCCAGTGGCACACCTGCTCCAACACAGCTTCACAGCTTTGATCCATTGGTTTTAAATAGTCACAAATTAAGTTTTTTTCTGACTCTCACTTTCTCTTCTTCATCCTCTCTATCTTTCCTGAGTTTGAAAGTGAATCACAGACTTTCATCAAGTAGTATGATCTTTATATATACTCACTTATAAAAGCATTTGTGATGAGTTGGCTGGTTAGCTCAGTTGGTTAGAGTCTGGTGCTAATGAAAGCATTGTGCGTCAGGAACCAGTGAAATATTATGAAAAGCAAACACTAGCAAAGTTAAGAATTATTACAACAAAAGTACCAAGCCAAATAAAATTAGAATCAGTCAACTACTATAAGAGCAAAAAAGTACTTTTTTTCAATATAATAGCTTAACCTTAAAACATGGTCATCTAAATGTACTCATGTCATTAAAAATTATACATAGGGACAGAGAAATAAATGATTGAGCCATAAAAATATCATATAAGGGAAAGTATGCAAAATTACAAAGCTTCTGATTTGAATATTTAGCTTGTGTATTCATATTTTAGGTTATAGTTCATTCCTGATTTAGTAATGAACATTCTCCATATACAAGATGATGCCTGTTAATTTTAGGTACCTAAAATAAAATAGATGTTGATTCAAAAGGCAGTTTTAATTAGCTGAGGTGGACACATCTTAAAGCCTAGAGAAACTTAAGAAACTAAGTCCTTGGCTTCCCAAGCCCAAGCTTGGGAACACAAAAGTTGAGTCATTGAGTCTGTTTTTATTGTCAAGGGAAGAAAATCAAGAAATATGAAAAGAAGTGTTTTTTAATATCTTGGAAGTGAAGTTTAGAATTTCAGTCCAAGGCATGTGTTCAAGAATAACACTAGTAAAAACTAGCACCTTCTCCCCAAAATTTGTAGCAGCTTAAACCAGGAAGATTTTTTGTTGTATAAAATGAAGCTTATACATTTTGAGTATTTTCTCATGAGATGCTCTGCACTGCATCTAATGACACGGGCACCACTTTTGGTTTTCCAAGTCAGGAAGTCTCAGCACACATTTCAGACAAAGCAATTGAAATATAAGTAGAACAAGCACAATTTTTCAAAAGACTGAATATAGTCAATTAAGAAGAAACAATGGCTGCTGTCAAAAGGTATGAATGAGCTTACCTACAAAATGCTTCTTTTTAGAGACAAAGAAAAAGCAAAGCCACAGGAGCCCTCGAGTCGATCTCTGTTGTGTTTGTGAGTAAAACCCATTTGTGGTTGCTGGCAGCCTTGGTACACTCCTCTGGAGTATCACTTGAGATGAGTCTCTTTGCACATCTAGGGCTAAATAAAATCTTCTAGGTCACAGAAACAATGATTTCCAACATAATGTACAAGTCCGGTAAGCTAAAACTGTGTACCACATTTCCTTAGTCTTTGATAAAATAGTTAAACAATAATAAAACAGGACTTTGTGGAGGACCTGGGGTGACCTCAACAGCAAAATTGGTGATTTTTCTCCATCATTTCTTTAGAGTGTTAGACTGAATTTCCCCCCAAATTACTACTACTATTGTTACTACTCTTTGAATCATTGTGATTTCCATGAAAGAACTTGCATTTTCAGGGACACTATATCCTAAAATCTATTTTAAGATTTTCTGTGTTCTCTGTAGCTAAATAGAAAACCAGAGAAATGCTCATTGGAGAAAGAAGGGGTAGGTACAATTATCTGAACGTTAAAAGAATATCTTTCCAAATCCTAATCTTATTTGGGTTTGGATATTTTGACGTCAGTAGTGAGTCTATTTTAATGAGGAATACAATTTTGCATTAATTTGTACTTTAGAAGTCTCTCTCTCTCTCTCTCTCTCTCTCTCTCTCTCTCTCTCTCTCTCTCTCTCTCTCTCTCTCTCTCTCTCTCTCTCACTTTCCAGTCAGTGACAATAGCTATCACGATAATGTTCATGAAACTTTTCACAATACAAGTGTGTGTTCACCTCAAAACTTACTATTTTTTTCTTTTATCATTCCAAATGCCTTTTGTGTCTGTATAAAAATATTTTACCTGGGTTTGACTTTTTCAAACTCAGTATGCTTAAAACTGAGCTCATTATCTTACTATCTATCTTTATCTGTAAATTACCAAATTAGAGTTTTGTTTGCAGTATACTTTACTTTTCCTCCCTCCCTTCCTGCCTTCCTTACTCCCTCCCTCTCTCTTTCCTCCCTCCCTCCATTCCTAGCTTCCTTCCTCCCTTCTCTGCTTCCTTTCCTCCCCTCTCCTCTTCATTTCCCTTTTCTGCGTCTGCTGCGCAGTTACTGTCACAAACTCCATCATACCTTCTGTTTCCTGTCTTCTGCTGCTGCTCTGCCCCTTTTGTAAACTGACATCCCTGGTAGATTCCTTCAGCTGATTCTTCTTTCTCTAGTTTTGGTTTTTCCACTCCCCATCCTATTGTCTACACTGATGCCTGTCAGATCCATTTAAAAACAATTGGATAATCTTATCTGTTTAAAAATCTCCTTGTAATTTACTAATGCCTATATGACTAATTCTTTTATTTATTTTTTCTATATTCTTTGTTTACATTCCAAATGCTTTCCCCTTTCCCAGTCCCCCTTTCACCATATGCCCCATAAGTCCTCTTCTCTCTGCCCAATCCCCTATCACCCCCCCCCAATTCTTTGTTCTAGTACTCCCTTACCATACTGGATCAAGCCTATTCAGGACCAGGGTCCTCTCCTTCTCTTCTTGGGAATCATATGATTTGCTAATTATGACTTGAGTATTCAAAGCTTCTGGGCTAATTAATATCCATTTATCAGTGATTGCATTTCATGTGTATTCTTTTGTGATTGGGTTACCTTGCTGAGGATGGTATTTTCCAGTTCCAAACATTTACCTACAAATTTCATGAATTCATTGTTTTTAATTGCTAAGTAGTATTCCATTGTATAAATATATCACATTTTCTGTATCCATTCCTTCATTGAGGGACATCTGGGTACTTTCCAGCTCCTGGCTATTATAAATAAGGCTGCTATGAACATAGTGGAGCATGTGTCTTTGTTGCATGTGGGGGAATCCTCTGGGTATATGCCCAGGAGTGGTACGACAGGGTCTTCTGGAAGTGTCATGCCCAATATTCTTAGGAACCACCAAACTGATTTCCAGAGTGGTTGTACCATCTTGCAATCCCACCAACAATGGAGGAGTATTCCTGTTTCTCCACATCCTTGCCAGTATCTGCTGTCTCTTGAGTTTTTAAATCTTAGCCATTCTGCTGGTGTGAGGTGAAATCTCAGGGTTGTTTTGATTTGCATTTCCCTGATGATTAGTGATGTTGAACATCTCTTAAGGTGCTTCTTAGCCACCTGAATTTCTTCAGGTGAAAATTCTTTGTTTAGCTCTGTACCCCATTTTTTAATAGGGTTATTTGGTTCTCTGGGGTCTAACTTCTTATTGGATATTAGCCCTCTGTCGGATGTGGGGTTGGTGAAGATCTTTTCCCAATTAGTTGGTTGCTGTTTGTCCTTCTGAAGGTGTCCTTTGATTTACAAAAACTTTGCGATTTTAACAGGGCCCATTTGTCAATTCTTGATCTTAGAGCATAAGCTATTGGTGTTCTGTTCAGGAACTTTCCCCCTGTGCCCATGTCCTCCAGGGTCTTCCCCAGTTTCTTTTCTATTAGTTTTAGTGTGTCTAGTTTTATGTGGAGGTCCTTGACCCACTTGGAGTTGATCTTAGTACAAGGAGATAAGAGTGGATCAATTTGCATTCTTCTGCATGTTGACCTCCAGTTGAACCAGCACCATTTGTTGAAGAGGCTATCTTTTTTCCACTGTATGGTTGTAGCTCCTTTTCCAAAGATCAAGTGACCATAATTCTGTGGGTTCATTTCAGGGTCTTCAATTCTATTCCATTGGTCTACTTGCCTGTCACTGTACCAATACCATGCAGTTTTTAGCACAATTGCTCTGTAGTACTGCTTGAGGTCGGGGATATTGATTCCCCCAGAAGTTCTTTTATTGTTGAGAATAGTTTCAGATATCCTGGGTTTTTTGTTTTTCCAGAAGAATTTGAGAATTGCTCTTTCTAAATCTAGGAAGAATTGATTTGGGATTTTGATGGCGATTGCATTGAATTTGTAGATTGCTTTTAGCAAGATGGCCATTTTTACTATATTAATCCTGCCAATCCAAGAGCATGAAATGTTTTTCCATCTTCTGAGGTCTTCTTCGATTTCTTTCTTCAAAGACTTGAAGTTCTTGTCATACAGAGAGCTTTCACTTGTTTGGTTAGAGTCACGCCAAGATACTTTATATTGTTTGTGGCTATTGTGAAGGGTGTTATTTCCCTATCTTCTTTCTCAGCCTGCTTATCATTTGTGTATAGGAAGGCTACTAATTTGCTTGAGTTGACTTTATAGCCAGCCACTTTGCTGAAGTTGTTTATCAGCTGTAGGAGTTCTCTGGTGGAGGTTTTTGGGTCGCTTAATTATACTATCATATCATCTGCAAATAATGATAGTTTGACTTCTTCCTTTCCAATTTGTATCCCTTTGACTTTTTTATGTTGTCTAATTGCTCTCGCTAGAACTTCAAGTACTATATTGAAAAGATATGGAGAGGGCAGCCTTGTCTAGTGGATTTTAGTGAGATTGATTTTATTGGGATTGCTTCCAGTTTCTCTCCATTTAGTTTGATGTTGGCTACTGGTTTGCTGTATATTGCTTTTTTACTATGTTTAGGTATTGGCCTTGAATTCCTGCTCTTTCCAAGACTTTTAGCATGAAAGGATGCTGAACTATGTCAAATGCTTTTTCAGCATCTAATGAAATGATCATGTGGTTTTTTTTTCTTTGAGTTTGTTTATGTAGTGGATTGCATTGATGGATTTCCATATATTGAACCATCCCTGCATCCCTGGGATGAAGCCTACTTGATCATGCTGGATGATCGTTTTGATGTGTTCTTGGATTTGGTTGGGAGGAATTTTATTTAGTATTTTTGCATTGATATTCATAAGGGATATTGGCCTGAAGTTTTCTTTCTTTGTTGGATCTTTGTGTGGTTTTGGTATCAGTGTGATTGTGGCTTCGTAGAACGAATTGGGTAGTATTCCTTTGCAATAAAAACAACAGAAAGCCCACATACACATGGAAACTGAACAATAATCTACTCAATGATACCTTGGTCAAGGGGGAAATAAAGGAAGAAATCAAAGACTTTTTCAAATTCAATCAAAAGGAAGGTACAACTTACCCAAATCTATGGGACACAATGAAAGTAGTTCTAAAAGGAAAATTTATAGCCCTGAGTGCCTCCAAAAAGAAACTGGAGAGAGCACACACCAGCACCTTAATGGCACATCTGAAAGCCCTGGAACAAAAAGAAGCTACTTCACTGAGGAGGAGTAGAAGACAGGAAATCATAAAACTCAGAGCTGAAATCAATCAAGTAGAAACAAAGAAAACCATACAAAGAATCAACAAAACCAGGAGCTGGTTCTTTAAGAAAAGTAAAAAGATAGATAGACCCTTAGCCAGACTAACCAAAGGGCACAGAGACAGTATCCAAATTAACAAAATTAGAAATGAAAAGGGAGATATAACAACAGAACCTGAGGAAATTCAAAATATCATCAGATCTTACTACAAAAGCCTTTATTCAACACACTGGAGAATCTGGAGGAAATGAACACTTTCCTAGACCAATACCAAATACCACAATTAAATCAGGATCAAATAGATCATCTAAACATTTCCATAACCCCTAAAGAAATAGAAGGGGTCATAGAAAGTCTTTCAACCAAAAAAAGTACGGAACCAGACTAATTCTTTTATAGAGAAAACCATTCTCTAGAATTTACTTTCTTGTTTTCTAGATAAGCAGTTTTGTTTCTGTCCTCTCATCCCGTGGAATTCATTCATATGTTAGCATTTAAAGTTCTCTGAAACCAAAATACATGCTTGGATTTTGTAGTCTTGTTTTCTTTGCATGGAGTATATGTCTTCTGTCTTCTCCTCAATGATGTTGTCTTTTTTTTATTCAAATTTTTATTTTCTATATTCTATGTTTACATTCCAAAGGCTTTCCCCTTTCCCAGTCCCCCCCCCAACATATGTCCCATGTCCCATAATTCCCATGTTCCCCTCTCCCCGGAACTATTCCCCAATCATCCCCCCCCACACACACAATTTCTCTCTTCTGGGACTACAAAACTGGATCCAATCTTTTCAGGCCCAAGGTCCTCTCCTTTCTTCTTCTTGGGAATCATTTGACTTGCTAATTGTACCTTGAGTATTTAGGGCTTCTGGGCTCATTAATATCCACTTACTAGTGATTGCATTTCATGTGTATTCTTTTGTGATTGGGTTAACTCACTTAGGATATATTTTCCAGATCTAACCATTTACCTACAAATTGCATGAATTCATTATTTTTAATTGCTGAGTAGTATTCCATTGTATAAATATACCACATTTTCTGTATCCATTCCTCCTTTGAGGGATATTTGGGCTCCTTCCAATTTCTGGCTATTATAAACAAGGCTGCTATAAACATAGTGGAGCATGTGTCTTTATTGTATGCAGGGGAATCCTCTGGGTATATGCCCAGGAGTGCTATGCCAGGGTCCTCTGGAAGTGACATGCCCAATTTTCTGAGGAACCGCCAAACTGATTTCCAGAGTGGTTTTACCATTTTGCAATCCCACCAACAGTGTAGGAGTGTTCCTCTTTCTCCACATCCTCCCTCGCCAGCACTTGTTTTCTCTTGAGTTTTTAATCTTAGCCATTCTGACTGGTGTGAGGTGGAATCTCAGGGTTTTTTTGATTTGCATTTTCCTGATGACTAATGATGTTGAACATCTCATAAGGTGGATGTTGTCTTTTATGATGCTTCTCATGTCTGTCCTCCATACATACTAGTTGGTTATCTTTTAAAAATATTTATTATTTTGTCTTTTCCTTTAAATCTTTACATCACCTATGTCCAGCTCTTGGTGTTATGTAGTATAGAACTTTAAAAATCCTCTTTCTCTCTATGAATAAGCAGTTATGAGACAGCATGTACTCAAATATTCTTTCACATAAGCTACAGGGATCTATAAATAAAGTTTTCATAAAGGTAAATATCTGCTTCAGCACTCTATATTTTATGTCTTTAAACTGTTCTTTTTTATTTATTCGTTTACATATTTAATTTTATTATGTAGCCTTGGCTGACTTGGAACTCACTATGTGAACCAGGCTAGTCTCAAACTCATTGAGATCACTCTGCCTCTACCTCCCAAGTGCTATAATTAAAAGCCTGTGCCATCATGCACAGCCTCTATTTTTTTTTAAATGAGTAAATAGCTTTGTAGTGTTTACTAATATCAGATAGTACTATCCACTTGGGTATTTCTTTACCAAGAGATGGACTTACCTATTCTTAATATTGGTTTAGAATAGTTTAAAATAAATAAGTAAATAAACAAGCATACAAACAAACAAATAAATAAAAAGTTTAAAATCAGGTTTTGGGGTTTTAAAAAGCAAGTCAAAATCCAAAACAAATGTTTTTAGGAACTTGATTCTGTCCTCAATCTGCAGGATATTTTGGATGTAACTGAAGTTTTTTTATAAATGTGAATCATCTTATCCATAAACATGGGCTATCTTTTAAAAATTTGAAGCCTCTAATATTTTCCTACTAATCTTTATAATTTTCTGTTTTTTTCACAGCTAAATTAATAATTTAATTAGCATTTTCTGTTATTTGGTTTATCTTTAAACAATGATAATTTTCTTCATTACTGTCAAATCCTTAAAATGTTTTCTCTTGAGATTTGTTTTATCTCTATGTGGATTGTTACTTTGCCTGCATACCACATATATGCATGTAGTACTTGGTGAGGCCAGAAGAGGGTGTTGGGTTCCCCTGAAACTAGAGTTACAAATGGTTATTAACTGCTATGTAGGCAGTGAGAATGAAACTGGGGTCTTCTGGGAGAGCAGCCAGTGCTCTTGATCATTGACCTATCTCCCCATCCTTCTTTTATTACTTTAAAAGAACCTTTAAGAGTGGTTTTAGGTTCAAAGCAAAACTAGAAGGAATGTATAGAGGTTTCCAAGTATCTTTGTCCTCTTCCTGGATGCAGAATATTCCCATTATGAACATCCCCCATTAGAGAAGTTTGAAGCAATGATAATGGGCCCATATTGTCACTAAGCAGTTTACTCTTGGTGGGGTCTAGTATGTTGCTATGGTAGGTATCCATGGTTACTGCATCATATAGATTATCTCCACTGTCTTGAAAGTCTTTTTTACAGCTGTCATTATTCTTTTGGTCCTGCAACACAATTTTAAGCAGAAGTTATCACAGTGGCAAGTCAGTTTCATTCTATGACTCCCATCAATTTTTGTTTGTTCTTGGATTTAAAAAATGTATATATTGTGTTTCAATGATTTTACATTTTGCCTGTATTTTCAAAAGAAAATGTTGCTTAACATTCTTTGAGCTTCCTGGCTCTGTTTGGTTCCTGCCACTTTTAGAAAGGTTTGGCCTACTAGTACTGCAGATATTTATTTCTTATGGTATTGTCATTATGCGTTAAAAAACATTTTAAAATTGTCCTACAGTATTTGACTTCTTATTGATGCTGTCTCCATCAACATACTTTTATAGAGTTTATGATTATCTCCTCATCTATGTCCAATCTATTGATGAGTTGAAGACACCTTTATTTCCCTTACTACAAATAATGTTTTTCCATTGCTTTTTGACTCTTCCTTACAATCAGCATTTTATTGCTTGTCTTAACCACCTAAATGTTCATATTGTCTACTTATTCTATTAGAACTCACTCTTGATATGTTACTAATCGTCACTTTTAATTACAAATCTATCAGTTGTGACTTCTATGTTACACAGGGCTTTAATATGGTTACTGATCTATTTTCTCTTATTGTGAGTGTTTCTTTGCTCTTCTGGCATGTCTGTAATTTTATTCTGTCATATACTAGACATACTATATCTGATAATAGAAACTGATATGATAGATGTTTAGTGTGAGGGTTTGTGCTCTTCCATGCTTCAGATTCTTGTAGTTGTGGGTCCAGAGGCTTCAGAGTTCTCTAGCATCCTTTTGTTTCTTTTACCTTTTGGGATCTTCCTATACCTATATAATATTGCTCCCCAGACAGCTAACCTTTTTGGTCTTTTGGGCTGTTACTATACTGAAGGTTTATTGGTATGGTGAAAGGAATCATGCATACAAATGGAACATTCTGTAGTATTTTGTAAAAATCTTGTCTTTTAGTAGGTTAATATCCAAGGTTTGTAGCTTTCATACATAGTTTTGTCACCAATAGAATGGTCTGGTTTTTTGTTTTTGTTTTTGTTTTTGTTTTTGTTTTTGTTTTGCCCCTTTTCACATGTATTTCTTTGAAGACATCTCTGTTCTCCTGCTACCTCTTTTGACAAAACAGAATCTGGGAGAACTGAAATGGGGGAATTCCTTTGGAAGCTGTGGTAAAGTTGATTATTTTGACAAGGCAACCCTCGAGAGTAGGGTCTTTTATAGTAGGTATTTAGACATGTTTTTGAAGTCTTTGCTCTTCTACTCTCCTTGCCAGAGGCACAAAGGGAGCTTTTTCTGATCTCTAAAGTTATAACCTCCTGTGGCTCCTAGGTCCTGGAGAGAAAGCCAAAAAAAAAAAAAAAAAAAAAAAAAAAAAAAAAAAAAAAAACCAATAAAAAGTATAAAATAAAATCAATCAGTCAATCAGTTTGGGCCTTCTGGGTTTCTTCATATTCATATTTATTTATACCTATTCTTCCAAAAAGGTTTTAAAAAAAACCCACCATTTAGTTTTATAAGCAGGTCGTGGTTCCATTGACTTCTGCTTTGGCTTATCTGCCATTGATTGCTATTTCTGTCACTTGTTTGAGTTTTGTAACTTGTCTCTCACCTTATTATCTACAGATCCAAGAAAGTCTTTGAGTTGTCCATTTGGCTTTGTTTGTTTGGGTATGAGTATGTGTGCTCCTGTGTGTTCCTGAGTGTTTCTGGTTATGCAAGTAAGACAGCGTACATCAGTTGTTTTCCTCAATTGTTAGCTACGTTATTATTTAAAACAGTCTCATACTGAACTTGGACTTCACCAGTGGGTCTAGCCCAAATATCTGGCAAGCCTGGAGGAAAGGATCTTCTTGTCTCTACTACTTCAATGCTGGCACTGTAAGTACCACACACTAACTCACCTGGCTTTTATGTGAGTGTTAATGTGTGCAAGGCAAACACTTTATCATATGAGCCATCTTCATAGCACCTGTCCCTAATTTATTTATTTATTTTTTGTAGTAAGTAAAGATTTCCAAGGTATTTTTATGTTGAATTAGAAAGTGCATTCTTTGACAGAGGGCTAATATCCAATATATACAAAGAACTCAAGAAGTTAGACCCCAAAGAACCAAATAACCCTATCAAAAATGGGGTACAGAGCTAAACAAAGAATTTTCACCTGAAGAAATTCGGATGGCTGAGAAACACTATAAGAGATGTTCAACATCATTAATCATCAGGGAAATGCAAATCAAAACAACCCTGAGATTCCACCTCGCACCAGTCAGAATGGCTAAGATTAAAAACTCAAGGGGCAACAGGTGCTGGCGAGGATGTGGAGAAAGAGGAATACTCCTACACTGTTGGTGGGATTGCAAGATGGTACAACCACTCTGGAAATCAGTCTGGCAGTTCCTCAGAAAGTTGGGCATGTCACTTCCAGAGGACCCTGGCATACCACTCCTGGGCATATACCCAGAGGATTCCCCTGCATACAATAAAGACACACACTCCACTATGTTCATAGCAGCCTTGTTTATAATAGCCAGAAGTTGGAAGGAGCCCAGATATCCCTCAAAGGTGGAATGGATACAGAAAATGGGGAATATATATATATATATATATATATATATATATATACACACACACACAATGGAATACTACTCAGCAATTAAAAATAATGAATTCATGCAATTTGTAGGCAAATGGTTAGGTCTGGAAAATATCATCCTGAGTTAGTTAACCCAATCACAAAAGTATACACATGAAATGCAATCACTGATAAGTGGATATTAATGAGCCCAGAAGCCCTAAATACTCAAGGCAGAATTAGCAAGTCAAATGATTCCCAAGAAGAAGAAAGGAGAGGACCCTGGGCCTGAAAAGATTGGATCCAGTTTTGTAGGAGAGTACCAGAACAGAGAAATGGTCAGGGGGCAGGGGTAGTGATTGGGGAATAGTTGGGCGGGGGAGAGGACTTATGGGACATATGGTGGGGGGGAACTGGGAAAGGGGAAAGCCTTTGGAATGTAAGCAAAGTATAGAATAAAAAAATGAAAAAAAAAAGAGAGTCTAAATAAAAAGAATGCATTGTTGATAGAAGTTGAATTGCTGTTTATTTTATATATGATACTGGGTTAAATTTGCCAATAACTCGTTTAGGTGCTTGGAATTTTCGTGCATGGATTAGATTGACCTGTAATTCTCTTTTTTCACACTGTCCTTGTCTAGTATTGGTTTCAAAGTTTAATATAACCACACAAAGCTAGTCGTTTTACTTTCTCTGCTTTTCATGCATTCTGGAGCCACTGTTATAGGATTAGAACGACTTGTTCCCAGAATGTTTTGTAGAAATTACTTGTAAATTTGTCTCTATCTATTGTTTCTCATGTGGGAAGATGCTTCTGTCTACTTCAGTGCACACTGGTGGTACAGAGCCATGTACAATGTGAACATCACTGTAAACATCATTTGATAATTTCTTCTTGATTACACATTTTTATACTTAGTCAATGTTTTCTAATTAATCAGAATAAGGTTATTCTTAATATTTTCCTATTTGTCTTGTTTTTCTTTTGTTTGGTTTTTTTCTTCTGGTGTCTTGTTCCTGTAGAGAAGGTCAGAGCCAGGCAGCAGATAGCCTTCTCAGGAGACTTCTCTGGTAGTCCAGAGGTAGGTCAAGACTGATTTTTAAAACATGCACTCCCGGAAACCCTCCAATAAGTTTTAACTGCCACTGATTCAAAGAGTGATATCAGAATCAAATATTGCCTGACATTCTGTGGCATATGTTGGACCTCTGTCTAGACTGTGTCTGGGTCTATAGACTTAAAAAAGGCTTTAATAATTGGTTGTTTTTGATGTCTTAACATTTTGCAAAGATCTCTACAACCAATCTGGCTGGATTCTATGTGAAACAATCCAAGTCAGAGGCTACATTTAGACACAGCTTATGAATCCAAAGCAACATGAGCAAAGTTCTAGTCACGCCACAGTTTATGACTGCCAAAATGTGGACACGGAAGCAGTTATTTTAAAACTTGATAAGCAACACAGCATTTTGCAGAACTGTGGAATAAAAAAGAATATTCCTAGTTGCCCAATTAGAAAAGCATTTGCATGATTATTGACATCTTGTCATTGAATGCTCTTTACCTGGAATGGGATGGATACTTTAGGTTAGATTTGATTTTGAAGACATAATTTGTATGTTAGGTAAGATTTTTAAAGACTGATTTATATTCTAGAGAATTCTTTACATTTGATATTTTATGTTGGAGAGATTTAGTAACCTTCTTGCTAAAAATGAGTATATATTTAACTTTTATTCATTTTAAGTATAATTTATACTCAAATATAGATCTATTTAGCTATCAATCATATATTTAGATTCCTAGATGCCTTAGTATGATATTCCTTTATTACATTTTTCTGGGGTTTTTTTTGAGGGGGGTATAATTTATACACAAGTTAAATTGGGAAGCTGGAAACTTCTTTAGTGTTCATGTAATGTTTAATTTAAATTATCTCCAACCATAGCCCAAGTCTTATGCTGCTATGGACAATCTGTGTTTCTTGGTATATGTCCCAACATTTTATTTAACAAAATAGAAATAGAAGAACAAATATAAAAGCGCCAAATGTGAAGTAGAGCTAGAAGACTTTGACAGACATAACAGCATAGCTACTTCATCTTTACAGCATTTGATTCAGGGACACTGCAACTCAAAAATTTTCATTTTTAACATTTAATTCCATAATTTAAAGAAAAAATCAGCACAATATAAAATGGAGAAATGTCCAGCTCAATCTCCATTCCTATAAGTCTGTTGCTATGAAAGGACATCAACTATAAAAAGTTCAATCTTGATTTGTTTCTGATTATTTTGGAAGAATTGCCTCTCAAGGCTTTCCTACCAATTTCCTCATATAGGCAGACAGGAATATTAACTCAGTTTGAAAGAATCATTAATGGTTATGTGTGTATAACTTAATTGCATTGATGTTGAGCTGTCGAGACTTTCAAAACTTATATTTGCAAATGAAGTGAACCCTGAAAAATCTTAACAGCGATGTTCACTTGGAGAAGGAAATACAGATGTAAGAAGGTAACCCTGGTGGTTACTTGGAGGAGGATGTACAGAAGTGAGAGAAAGGATGAGTGCTTGAGCAGTGAAAGCAACTTGACCATGGCATTCAATTATTTTTTCTTTCCTCTTTTTTTGTATTTTCTGTCTCAAAAAACAAACAGTTACAAGGAACAGACATGTGTCTGTTAGGCGATGTAGGATAAATAAGTATACTGTTATTGATTCATATAATTATATTGTAATTGTTGTTTCTCAGAGGTTTGGTTAAAATAAAGTGATTCACATTTGCTCTAGAATATGTCATGAAAGGTTAAGAAATCATCTGACTCAATGTATTGGCACAGTTGAGAATATAAACCTGGGTGACTCAAAACATAGGAGTGCAGTTTTTTTCACTATACCTACCAAATCACAGCACAGTTAAGTACTAATGTAGCTTATTAATTATGTCAGTCTCTCAGGATCATCTGTTACTTAAGTAGGAGCAAAGGAAGCTCTTTATATGTTCAACTGATACTGAACAAGTGACATATGATGAGGAGCACATATTTAAAGACTGAGGACGTGGTTCTACTAGATGAACCTTGAAAGCCAAGTGTGCTCTAGATTAAAGACTATAGCTTATCTGCAAAGTCTTTACATAGATTTCTTAGGAAAGAAAAGAAAAGAAAAGAAAAGAAAAGAAAAGAAGAGAAGAGAAGAGAAGAGAAGAGAAGAGAAGAGAAGAGAAGAGAAGAGAAGAAAACTGCTGATGGCTTACTACAGACCACAGTCTCCTAGAAGGAGGAGTAAGGAAAAGTGGAAAGCAGACAAAGAATAAATCCAAAATCGTGCATTGTGGGACTGCAGCCATGAAAGCAGGCTTGCTTTTTACACTGCACGGCTCCAGAGATGCCTCATGCACACTGTAGAGGGGTGGGGATGCTTGAGGTCTGCCACTTTTTCATTTTATTGGTCTTACTGAAGGGATTATATCCCAGGCTTGCGTTATCTGGACTTTGTGGATAGTCTCCATGAAAGCTATGGTTTCTTTTTGCCTATTGTTGGTGTGTGTGTGTGTGTGTGTGTGTGTGTGTGTGTGTGTGTGTGTCTCTGTGTGTGTTCCTGTATTAGTAAACCCATGGAAAAATTATGTATGGAATGCATGTGTTTGTACAATGATGGATTCTAGGATATGATTAGACAGGATTCTCCATGGAGCCTGTAAACTGTGGTTGTGAGAATACAAAAGTTGTGGACAGGGTGGACATTAAAAAAAGACTGTTATAAAGTCTAAAAGGGAAATACAAGTCACTTCAACTCTGAGAATCCTTTATATATCTCAATGGGACATAGAGAGGATGTGGCTACTTCCTGTAGTGTGATAAATTGAGGAGGAATAGAGTTCAAAAATGGCTGTATTACTGAGAGGGCTTCAGAAAAGGGTGCTGCGGAATGCCATGTATCAGGAGTTTGAGAAAATGAAGGCAGCAGACTATTCCAACCAGCAGCACTGTTATCAGTATATAGATACATTCTCACCAAGTCTATTTTTTTACTCATTTCTAGAGGTTAGCTCCTTAACTAGACAGCTACTATTATTCATTTCATCTGTAGAAAATTTTCTATCTTGAATACTTTAAAAAGCTGAATGTATTTCTGATGTCCCTTCAGTGAGATTGAACAAGGGCTACAGTAGGTCAACCCACAGAAATGCCATGGAGTGGGAAAACAGATAATAGTCCGTGTGGCCTGACTAAAAGTACCACCTACACATTGCTCATAGGACCAACTGCTCCAGTTTCATCTACCTGTGGTCAAACCCCACACTCAAGAAGTAGAAAATTCCATAGTGTTGCCAGACTTCGAAGGACTTTCTCTTTACTGGCCTGTTCAGTATCAGACTTTTAAATCATTCAATATATCTTTGTCTAAAGGTAACAAAATTGGCTTTAGTGGCCTCTGTTTATATGTCAAGCATAGATAGTAAAACCTTACGTTGACAAGGAGTGGCGATATCTTCCATTTCTGTTCCTTTTTAGGCTTGACATCAGATACCAAAGTAGAACTTAGTATAATTTTATGCTGTATATACAGTGGATCCAAGCTAAGAAATGTATAATCAGGGCAGGATAGATGGCTCAGAAGTTAAGAGCGCTGTCTTCTCTTCAAAGGAGCCAAGTTCAACTCCCAGCACCCAAATGGCAGCTCACAGCTATGTCTAACTCTAGTTTCAGGAGATCTGACACCCTCACACAGACATCAATGCAGGCAAAAACTAATACACATAAAATTAAATAACTTATTTCATTAAAAATGAAAGTGTATAGTTGTTATCACATTTTCTACTCAATGTATATGAAATTAGTAAAAGTTTATATTACAAAAGATTTAAAATCTATCAAAATAATGAGAAATTAGGGTGTCCTAAGACAATATTTCTATGTCCCATTCCTTTTGTAATATATATTACCATATAAACATTATTCTTATCAGTAATAGCTAAATCAAAACTGACTTTAAAATTCATTCCATTCATGTACGTGATGAGCACAGCAAACACTGATACAGCTATAGTTATGTGCCGAGTATCATGATAGACAGAGAGATGACAATGATTGTCGTCACCCTGCACAGTGAGGCTACTGAGCAAACAGAGGTGATAGACAGAGAGATGACAATGAGTATGTTGTCACCCTGCCCAGTGAGGCTACTGCAGGAACAGAGGTGATGCTTGGGATGTCCTCATCAGGGAAGCCTAAGGCCAAAGTGTGAGCCTGCGGTCAAAGCAGAGGGTGAAATGCAGAAGCAAGGTTTGCATAGATCAGAGTCCAAGTGAAGTTTATATGTGACCTGTATGCTTTCTTTGAGAATAAGCAAGATTAAATTTTTAGGTTAGTTGACAATAATCAGTTTTAACAAACAAACAAACAAACTAATGCCACAACACAAAAAAGTTTCCTTTTTTTCTTTATATTCCAGGCTCGTCTTGAACTCAGGGCAACCCTCTAGTCTCAGTCTCATGAATGCTTGCTGGGAGTTGCCTGTACAAGCCACTAGGTCTAGATCATACTAAACTAAACAAAGAAGTAAAGCAAACAAACAAGCACAAAAGACTAACAGAACTACCTCATTTGTCTTCTAGTTTGGAGTTCTAAAACCTATCTTCTCTGTCCTAGTTGCAAAAGTGGGGCTGGTCTAATTCATGAGAAGCTGAGTGAGCTAGATCCATGTGGAAGCCAGTCGCTCGCTAAACCTCAACATTTGTATGACAGAAGGTTTCTTTCTGGGTCAAACACTTCTGGGTTCTTACTGAGGAAATGGAGCTGCCACCTGGTCTGTGGAGCTGTGTGGGAGTGTGTGTGTGTGTGTGTGTGTGTGTGTGTGTGTCTATGTGTGTGTGTGTGTGTGTCTGTGTGTTTGTGTGTGTGTGTGTGTGTGTGTGTGTGTGTGTATGTGTATGAGGCATGCTAAAGACTGCTGACAGTGGAGGTTTATGTTCTTTTGTCTTCCAAATCCATGTGAAAATTTCTGGAACTAATGAATTTTCTCCACATGTGCACATGGGCAGGCTTTGCATAATCTTTCAGAGGATTTTAGGACCAATTGAAACCCATCTATGGACTTTTATTTTACATTATAAAAATAGGACACTCACTATGTTCTCATAAAAGAAAGCTTATATGACTCCATCCAAGGGAAAAGTGTAGTAGAAATATAAAGGATAAAATTTTAAAGAAGTATATGTGTGGAAGGCATACAGATAAAAGCATGGGAATGGAGTTGCTTTTAGAAAAAGGAATACAGAGGGAGAGAACGGGTCTATTCAGTGTTGTGATTTAATTTAAAATTAGACACAATTTAAAAGAGATATTATGGAACAAAACAGGTCTACTTTAGATGCTGTTTGAAAAATGAACAAAATTGACTTGAAATATTTTAGTCTCTAACACAAAATTAATGAACAAGGATTTAACTCAACTAGAAGATGCTGAAGACACTATGAAGATTTGATGATAATAATGGTTATTGACCCTTCCATGGATAAGGAGATACACTGAAAATGGAGTACTCCAAATAAGTATGTTTGAAAAAAGAGTGAAACAATTGGCCGTTACCTTCCCAGAGGCCAATAATTTTACAAGTGAGATTAGTAAGGCCTCCTCCAACAGTTATGTTTGATATGCTCCAAGCATCATTCATTATGGAAAATCCTGTGAGACATAGGCATCATCAAGAGTAAACATACTCAAACCAGGGCAGAGTGACTAAAAAGTGTTGTGAAAGTGTTGATTTAGAAATCACTTTTGGTATATCCACAAATTTGGCCTGTCAGTAAATTTTGTACTGTTTGTGCCAAATTAAGGTAAGTATGGGGACAGCTTCCTTGGTCCTGTGAGCGCTCAATGGGAAGAAAGCATTGAGTGACACTGGTGATAGGCACCTGAGGGATTACTACCTGGAGATGGTTTATAGGAGACAGTAGGCTTTTTTAGGTGCAGCCTTATCCTGTGATCAGCTTGGAAGTGAAACATAGCTCTGTGCAGTTGGCATCTCTGGAATATAATGTCTACACTAAACAAGAGGTTCATGCATGCTAGTAGTTCGTCCTACAGGGGTAACCTGATAGGCTCTTTCTTTGTAATTTATTCTCCTCAGTGTGGGTGACTCCAGGGTCTGTATATTTGAGGGAGATGTTTCACTTAGATATTGGGTAGTTATGTTGAGGCTTAGTTTCTATTAAACAAAAAGACACAGAAAACATTCTGTGGGTAGTACATTACGGAGACAGTGTGGGACGGTGTTGGTAGTACAAACCTGGGGGTAAATCTGTTACCTATAATTACTTTCCCTATGAAATTGACATAATAAACACATGTGATCTAGTCTGATAGGAACTAAATGATCTTAGTCATATTTCAAAAATGCTTAAATACTAGAGTTTGGTGTTTAAAGCAACATGTCCTGATAGTTTTCAAACAAGATGAGATAGATTATGAATGTTTATCTTCAGTGCCAACTGTCCAAGCCCAGACTAGAAACATCTGCCAAGTGATGTGCATCCTAGTTTTTAATACCATTTCTAATGTTTCAGTTTCTTCCAAACACAGTATGAGAGCTGTGCTCACTGTCAATAAGAGAACTCCCAACATGAAACCAACTTCAGCAGACTTCTTAACATAGCTATTTGGCATACCAAATATTATGGTTGGGGAGTTACAAATAGTAGGTTTCCCTCCAAACAGTCTAAAATATCCTCATAAGTTTTTATGGCTACGATAGTGAAGTTCATCAAGTTGGCCTTGAGAATATTTAAGTCTAACAACCAAGTTATTATAGCTCACAGAACTTGCTAAATGGAAGTATTTATTCTGTTTAATTCCAACTATATCTGGCAATTAAAAATCAACTACCAATGCTTTGGAAAACCAGTTTGATAATAATTTTTATTTTTTGAATATTATATTTAAAAGTGTAATGTTAATCATTATGCAAGCTTAGAAACATGCAATAATTTAGTTGATTAACTAAATAATAATTATTATAATTTAGAGGCCAGACAAGGCAGTCCTCTGTTACATATGTGCCAGGGGTCTCAGACCAGCCCATGTATGCTCTTTGGTTGGTGTTTTAGTCCCTGGGAGCTCCAAGGGGGCCAGGTTAGTTGACGTTGTTGGTTTTCCTGTGGGGTTGCAATTGTCTTCAGCTTCTTCAGTCCTTCCCCTAACTCTTCTATAGAGGTCCCTGTGCTCAGTCCAATGATTGGCTGTAAATACCTATATCTGTGCCTGTCAGCTGCTGGTAGAGCCTCTCAGAGAACAGCCGTGCTAGGCTCCTGTCTGCAAGCACAACAAAGCATTACTAATTGAATGTTTTTCTCAAGTGGAAGATTGTCCAAGAATCTCTAAACTATCCCTAAATAGTTATTGATACAACACCTATGGGTTGTTCACTTTAGACTGAAACACTTTGAAAATTAAAAAAAAAAAAAGAAATACATTTAGCACATCTGTCCAGTAAATACTTTAAATACTTTTTTTTTTTTGGCTTTGGTTTAATTAAATGCAGATCAAGTCAAATTGGCACAAAATATAGAAAAATTTCAAGGTAAAACATGTTTTTTTCCTAGTAACCCGGGATCCAGGTGCCCGGCTCTCAGCTCTGTAGCTTAACTCCTGTCCACATATTGCTCCCATGGAACCTTAAATATATTGTTTTGGCAGAGGCACATGTAAGATGTAGAAACCGTCAAAATATATTGATAGGAGGTGTTGCAAGCTGGCCTGAGACAGGCTGATGTAAAGTGGTAACTCCAGCCTCGGGCAGATGTGTTGCTGTTTCTCACTTCTTCAATATTTGAAGTGAAGGCTTTCAGCCCTCTTGCAGTTAAGCATCTACATAGCTCCCTGCATATATTAATGAAATCTGTTATGAATGACCCTCTATGGAAAGAACATTTTTCTTTATATAACTGTGGTGGTTTTTTTCCTCTTTATATGGCAAGGATAAAGATAACTCAATAAGATTAAAGTAAAAATTGAAAATTCATGATGTTAGTTGATTTTCTACATTTATTTGAAACTTTTTTGTCAGCCTTGCTTGGGTGAATTTGCAAATGGTTTCTGCCACTGGGTCTGGCTATGGAACTATTTGTAGAACTAAATGCACTCTTTGTGGTCCTTGGAAACTCCTGACAATCTTGCAGACAACTCATTTCTAGTCACACTTGTGCTTGCCAGTGAGTAAGATGAAAAGAAGAAAAAATTCTACTCAGGTGAGTTGGTTGCACACCCCAGTAGGAATCAATGTTAGACAGGGCGGTCTAAGCAGCGAGACAGTGGCAGTTCACTGGAAACAGAACAGAATGCAGATATAAAGGCCTTGGAGCTCGTAATGTGCCCAGTCTAAGAACCAGAGCTGTCCCACTTCAAAGGGAACTAGAAAACCATTGTGCATAATACCTCAAGAACCTTTCCAAATTTACCGAGCATTGCCTTATACTTGGTTCTGGTTTGATGTATGTCTCTGTTCTCTGTACAAGACGTTTCTTTCATATATCCATATTTCTCCCCTCCTCATCTTTTTCTTCACAGAGAGATGAGAAACAAACAGTAGAGAAGAAACCAAGAGACAAGTGTTTGAAAGCTGAAGGAAAAACCTGAAAACAGAAAAATAAACATAATTTCATTTTTCCCCACTGTGATGTATTTTGGTGGTGCAGAAATAATGTTTTACCTCCGACTTTGGCATTTTGCCTTGTTAATACAAAATAGCACCCCTCTGAGAGCCTAGTTCCCAACTCAGAATCCAATTCATCACAGAGCAGGGCCCTTTCTTAGAGGCCAAGAATGAAATAATGAAATAGATGATATTCTTGATTTTATGCAGAGAAACGAGAGAGAGAGAGAGAGAGAGAGAGAGAGAGAGAGAGAGAGAGAGAGAGAGAGAGAATTGGAGCTTATGCTTTCAGAAAAGCAGCCATTTCAAAATTTCTGTGAGTGGTGAAGTAGAGTTTTCAGTAAGGACGGGAACATTAGTGCTGTCAATCAAATGTTTACCCTAAAATATTTGTATCCACCAGACGTATGTATGTATGTATGTATGTATGTATGTATGTTTTGCTTTTTTTGTTACAAAAACGTCAAAGTCATTGGTGTTTTGACAAGAGGAGATTTTAAAACTCCTGGAATTAGATACTGTTTAGTTATATTCTAACACTGAACTGATATTGCCATTAATACTAACCTTAGTGATTTGACTTTGAAAAGGTTACAGTATGGATGGCTTTTGTTCTAGTTGTAATGTCAGAAGGTAACATTTCTCCCTGAATGACATAATCATTTACATTCTTAAACAAGTTAATTTTCCCCTCCCTCCCTCTCTCCCTTCCTCCCTCCACCTCTCTCTCCCTCCATCCCTCCCTCTTTCCCTCCCTCTCTTTCTCCCTCCTTCCCTTTCTCCACCTCCATTTGCCTGTGAAAATCTATTCCAAAAACAGTGATCCCATTTTCCTATCATGTCCAATCCCTTTCCTTACTCTGGCATTTTTTCTTGACTTTTAGTATCTGGAAAGGTATAAGTAATGAAGAAAGAAAAGCAGTGGGGGGAGGATTTGTAAAGATTGGGGGAAAGGAGAGGAAGAGAAAAAATAAAGCCTGAGTTAAGGGGAAAGGAGAGGAGTGGACATCCATGTGAATCTAACTTCCTTTTCAGTGTTATTGATGAGGCAAGAAGGAAAAAATAGATACCTACAAACAAAACCTAAAGCTCACAGCATGCTGTAAAGCTTATCTGTATTAGGAATGACCTGAATTTTGGTTCCCATATGAATCAGAAAAGCTCTTGTAACCCACAATTCTTTACATAAAATTCCTTGGGAGTTGCCACTGCAAATCTTCTAGTCTTTCTGCCTCTCCTAGAAATAATACTATCAAAGTGAGTGCTGTCAGTCATGGAACACTGCTAAAAGGTTACGCCAGGTCAGGTCTGGAAAACCAAGATCTGCGCGTGAGGCGAAATGCGGTGGGTGGAGAGGTTTACAAGCTGCTGCGGAAGATTAGGACTAAAAGAAGGCATGCTTATGAAAGGAAAAAAGAAAGGTAGAATGAAAGATCACAGATTACACAAATATGGTGAAGTTTTATTATAGAAAGGTTAAAAAATTTAAAGATGTACAACTTAAAATGTTTACATTTATATCAAGTGTAACTGATTCTTAGAACCTGAGCAAATAAAACTTTGTCTCACACACCCCCCTATGGTTTTCTCTCCTGTGTACATCTCACACTCACCACTGTGGTCTATCTCCTGTGTGTGTCTCACACTCTCCCCCCAACTGTGGTCTATCTCCTGTGTGTGTCTCACACTCCCCCCCCAAACTGTGGTCTATCTCCTGTGTATGTCTCACACTCCCCACCCTGTGGTCTATCTCCTGTGTGTGTCTCACACTCTCCCACCCTGTGGTCTATCTCCTGTGTGTGTCTCACATGTCCCCCTGTGGTGTATCCCCTATGTGTGTCTCACACTCCCTCCCTCCCACTTGTTGTCTATCTCCTGTGTGTGTCTCTCATGTCCCCTTGTGGTCTATCTCCTGTGTGTGTCTCACACATCCCCCTGTGGTCTATCTCCTGTGTGTGTCTCACACATCCCCACCCCCCCACCCCCGTGGTCTATCTCCTGTGTGTGTCTCTCATGTCCCCTTGTGGTCTATCTCCTGTGTGTGTCTCACACATCCCCCTGTGGTCTATCTCCTGTGTGTGTCTCTCATGTCCGCTTGTGGTCTATCTCCTGTGTGTGTCTCACACATCCTCCTGTGGTCTATCTCCTGTGTGTGTCTCACATGTCCCCCTGTGGTGTATCTCCTGTGAGTGTCTCACAATCCCCAACTCTTAAGTTTTTCTGAAGTCACCAGTTTTTGGTTTATTGGAACGGCTTTCCATTTTTGTTTTTACCTGAAATATTTTCCTTGTTTACCTCAGTAAATTATATATTGTTGAAAAAGATGTCAGTCAACCCACCCACAATATACATCTTTGATAGGAAATAATTAACTGAGGAGTCCATGGAGTGGAAAGAGAAGAGACACAGTAAGCCACAACCCCAGCATGTACAGGCTGGTCCCGTTTCAGGTGCAATGCTTTGAATTCCCAGAATTCCATCATAGGTGCTTGGAAATGTGCTTCAAGCAACTGCAGCTCCTATTTAAATTTTCAGACAACTTTGTCTAATCAATATATTTATATTGAATTTTCTCAACATATTCTCTCTCAATAAATTTGTTATGTTCTGTAAATTTACAAAATAAAGCTGTTAACTTTTTCAAGTAGTCTCAATAGTCATATTAAGGAGAAGAAAAAATGTATATCATCTCTCCATGTGTACCATGAACAGCCACCAGGGTTATTCAGTGGCAGCAGAGAATGAGTGTGTGGAATTGACACCGTTTGGGACTTCTATTATTAGTGTAGAGTATACCTCAAAAGAGTGTCTTAATGTTGAGTAACTTAATGGCAGAGTTGTCAACCAGATCCTTCCAAAGCCAGGTACCTGTATTAAAAAAAGGATTTGAAAGCATCAAAGACTTGATTTACATAGCGAAGCTTAATCAGTCATACTGTGAGACTAAAACAGATAACAATGACAATGAAGGGACGTCCCAAACATACATATAAATCATCAATAGTTTCATCAACTTAACTAATATCCATGTACCTGTGTAATTATCTATCTATATATCATTTACTTATATTTTAATCTCACTATAACTTATTGGTAGTCTAGCAAATGTAGTGAATTATTCATATGGTTTCTTTCAACTTTTTGAAATTGAAAGAAGCCATAAAAGTAGAAAGTGCAAAACTGATATACACACATATATGTATATCAGGTACATATATATATATGTACATTTATATATATATATATATATATGTATATATATATAAATGTAGAAGAAGCAAAATTATCATCAACAAAAGCTATAGATATCACAATTACAGATGCAGAAGCATCTTTCTAAAAGCAAAATGCTCTCTTGAGTTGCCTCACAAACATCATTTGATTAATTTCTGATAGAACACCAAGAATGGTTCTCTTTGTTTCAACTTGATTGATTTCAGCCCTGAGTTTGATGATTTCCTGTCTTCTACTCCTCCTGGGTGAAATAGCTTCTTTTTGTTCCAGAGCTTTCAGGTGTGCCATTGTGATGGTTTGTATATGATTGGCCCAGGAAGTGACCCTATTAGGAGGTGTGGCCTTGTTGGAGTAGGTGTGTCACTGTGGGTGTGGGCTTAAAACCCTCACCCTGGCTGCCTGGAAGTCAGTCTTCTACTAGCAGCCTTCAGATGAAGAGGTAGAACACTCAGCTCTTCCCGCACCATGCCTGCCTGGATGTTGCCATGTTTCTGCCTTGATGACAATGAACTAAACCTCTGAACCTGTAAGCCAGCCCCAATTAAATGTTGTCTTTTATAAAACTTGAATTGGTCATGGTGTCTGTTCACAGCAGTAAAACCCTAACTAAGACAGCCATTGAGGTGCTCTCTCCTGTTTCTTTTTGGAGGTACTCAGGGCTATGAGTTTTCCTCTTAGCACTGCTTTCATTGAGTCAAATAGATTTGGGTTTCTTGTGCCTTCATTAAATTCTAAAGTCTTTGATTTCTTTCTTTATTTCTTCCTTGACTAAGGTACTTTAATAGAATATTGTTCAGCCTCCATGTGTATATGGACTTTCTGTTGTTTTTGTTGCTATTGAAGACCACTCTTACTCCATGGTGATCTGATAGGAGGCATGGAATTAGTTCGATCTTCTTGTATTTGTTGAGGTCTGTCTTATGACCAATTATATGGTCGATTTTGGAGAAGGTACCATGAGGTGCTGAGAAAAAAATATATTCTTTTGCTTTAGGATGAAATGTTCTATATATATCTGTTAAATCCAATTGGTCCAAAGCGTCAATTAGTTTCCCCGTGTCCCTGTTTAGTTTCTGTTTTCCTGATTGGTCCATCTGGAATAACAAAAAACCCAGGATAGCTAAAACTATTCTCAACAGTAAAAGAACTTTTGGGGGAATCAGTATCACGGACCTCAAGCAGTACTACAGAGCAATACTGTTAAAAACTGCATGGTATTGGTACAGCAATAGGCAAGTAGATCAATGGAATCGAATTGAAGACCCAGAAATGAACCCACATAGTTATGGTCACTTGATCTTTGATAAAGGAGCTACAACCATCCAGTGGAAAAAAAGATAGCCTTTTCAACAAATGGTGGTGGTTCAACTGGAGGTCAACATGCAGAAGAATGCTAATTGACCCACTCTTATCTCCTTGTATTAAGATCAACTCCAAGTGGATCAAGGACCTCCACATAAAACCAGACACTGAAACTACTAGAAAAGAAACTGGGGAAGACCCTGGAGGACATGGGAACAGGGGGAAAATTCCTAAATAGAACACCAATAGCTTATGCTCTAAGATCAAGAATTGACAAATGGGACCTCATGAAATTACAAAGTTTCTGTTTCCCATTTTTAATTGGGTTATTATTTTCTTGATATGTAGTTTTTTTGAGTTCTTTATACATTTTGTATGTCAGCTCTACATCAGATGTGGACTTGCTAAAAGTCTTTTCCCATTTTGTAGGCTGCCATTTTGTTGTATTGACAGTGTCTTTTACTATACAGAAGCTTCTTAGTTTCAGTGTATCTGAATGGATCAATGTGCATTCTTCTATATGCTGACTGTCAGTTGAACCAGCACCATATATTGAAGATGCTGTCTTTTTTCCACTGGATGGTTTTAGCTCCTTTGTCAAAGATCAAGTGACCATAGGTGTGTGGGATTATTTCTGGGTCTTCAATTCTATTCCATTGATCTTCTTACCTGTCTCTGTACCAATAACACAGTTTTTATCACTATTGCTCTGTAATACAGGTTGAGGTCAGGGATGGTAATACTCCAAGAAGTTCTTTTACTGTTAAGAATACATTTTGGTATCCTGGTGTTAGGAAAGAGAGCCATTTTTATTATATTAAGCCTGCCAATCCATAAGCATGAGAGATCTTATCATCTTCTTTGATTTCTTTCTTCTGAAACTTGAAGTTCTTGTTATATGCATCTTTCACTTGTTTGGCAAGAGTCACACCAAGGTATTTTATATTATTTGTGATTATTCTGCAGGATGTCCTTTACCTAATTTCTTTCTCAGCCTGTTTATCCTTTGAGTAGGGGAAGGCTACTGATTTGTTTGAGTTAATTTTTTATCCAGTCACATTTTTGAAAGGTTTTTTTTTAATCAGGTTTAGAAGTTCGTTGGTAGAAATTTTGAGATCGCTTAAGTATAGTATCATATCATGTTTTGACTTCTTCCTTTCCATTTCTATCCCTTTGACCTCCTTTTGTTGTCTAATTGCTCTGACTAGGACTTTGAATACTATATTGAATAGACAGGGAGACAGTGGAAAGCCTTGTATAGTCCCTGATTTTAGTGGGATTGCTTCAAGTTTCTCTTAATTTAGTTTGGTGTTGGCTACTAGTTTGCTGTATATTGCTTTTACTGTGTTTAGGTATGGGCCTTGACTTCCTGACCTTTCTAAGAATTTTATCATGAAGGGGTATTGGATTTTGTCAAATGCTTTCTCAGCATCTAATGAGATGATCATGTGGTGTTTTTCCTTGAGTTTGTTTATACAGTAGAGTACATTGATGGATTTTTATGACAAACTATCCCAGCATCCCTGAGAAGAAACCTACTTGATCACTATGGATTATTATTTTGATGTGTTCTTGGATTAAGTTTGTGAGAATTTTATTGAGTGTTTTTGCATCAATATTCCTAAGGGAAATTGGTCTAAAGTTTTCTTTCTTTGTTGGGTCTTTGTGTGGTTTAGAAATAAGCATAATTGTGTCTTCAAAGAACAAATTGGGTAGTGTTCCTTCTGTTTCTATTTTATGGAATAGTTTGGAGAGTATTGGTATTAGGTCTTCTTTGATGATCTGACAGAATTCTGCACTAAACCCATCTGGTCTGGGCTTTTATTGGTTGGGGGACTTTTAATGACTGTTTCTTTTTCTTTAGGGGTTTATATGGTTTATCTGATCCTGATTTAAATTTGGTACCTGATATTTGTTGAGGAAATTGTCCATTTCATCCAGATTTTCCAATTTTGTTGCGTATAGGCTTTTGTAGTAGGATCTGATGATTTTGTGAATTTCCTCTGTTTCCTTTGTTATTTCTCTTTTTTCATTTCTGATTTTGTTAATTTGGATACTGTCTGTGCCCTCTGGTTAGTCTGGTTAAGGGCTTATCTATCTTGTTAATTTTCTCAATGAGCTAGCTCCTGGTTTGGTTGATTCTATATATAATTCTTTTCGGTTTTTCTTGGTTGATTTCAGTCCTGAGTTTGATTATTTCCTGCCATCTAGTCCTCTTGGGTATATTTGCTTCTTTTTGATCTAGAGCTTTCAGATGCACTTTCAAGCTGCTAGTGTATGCTCTCTCCAGTTTTTTTTGGATGCACTTAGACCTATGTGTTTTCCTCTTAGCACTGCTTTCATTGTGTCCCATAAGTTTTGGTATGTTGTGCCTTAATTTTCATTAAATTCTAAAAAGTCTTTCATTCCTTTCTTTATTTCTTTCTTGACCTAGTTTGCATCGAGTAGAGCGTTGTTCAGCTTCTATGCACATGTGGGCTTTCTGTTGTTTCTTTGTTGTTGTTGTTGTTGTTGTTGTTGTTGTTGTTATTGAAGACCAGCCTTTGGCTGGGCAGTGGTGGCACACGCCTATAATCCCAGCACTCTGGGAAGTAAAGGCAGGCAGATTTCTGAGTCCAAGGCCAGCCTGGTCTACAGAGTGAGTTCCAAGACAGCCAGGGCTATACAGAGAAACCCTGTCTCAAAAAAAAAAAAAAAAAAAAAAAAAAGACCAGCCTTAGTCCATCTTGATCTGATAGGATGCATGGGATTTTTTAGTCTTCTTGTATCTGTTAAGGCTTGTTTTATGACCAATTATATAGTCAGTTTTGGAGAAGGTACCATGAGGTACTGAGAAGAAAGTATATTCTTTTCTTTTAGGATGAAATGTTCTACAGATACCTGTTAAATTCATTTGGTTCATTACTTCTGTAACTTTCATTGAATCTCTGTTTATTTTGTGTTTCTATGATCTGTCCATTGCTGAGAGTTGGGTCTTGAAATCTCCCACTATTATTGTGTGAGGTGCAATGTGTACTTTGAGCTTTAGTAAAGTTTATTTTATGAATGTGGTTGCCCTTGCATTTGGAACACAGATGTTCAGAATTGAGATTTCGTCTTGGGAAATTTTTCCTTTGATGAGTATAAAGTGTCCTCCCTTATCTCTTTTGATAAGTATTGGTAGATATTAGAACAGCTATTCCAGCTTCCTTCTTGGGACCATTTGCTTGAAAAATTGTTTTCTAGCACTTTACTCTGAGGTAGTGTGTTTTGTTGTCACTGAGGTGCATTTTCTGTATGCAGCAAAATGCTCTGTCCTGTTTATGTACCCAGTCTGTTAGTCTATGTGTTTTTATTGGAGAATTGAGTTCACTGATGTGAGTTAAAATAGTGGCCTGTATTTGGCCAGGGCTTGAGGTGGATGCAGGAACTTTGACTCTATGCACCCCATGCTGTTGCCACGGGTGGGTGTTGGACTGTGGGACCACACTTTAGGGGTGGGAAGACAAGTCTGAGGTACCCAGGGAACCAGCGGAAGCTGGCTCGTGGGTCCCCTGACCTCTAGGAGGCTGAAGACAGCAGGTTCTAGCTCTTAGATACCAGATGCTGCTGGATGGCAGGGAAGAGCTGAGAACGGACTGGAGGGCCTGTGGGGCTATTTCTAGCCCAGGGCCGAAGTGAAAAGGGCAGGGAGAAGAGCTCAGGCCGGGTTCCAGGGGGACAAGTGTCCTTGGTTTGCTTGGCCAGCTGCTTGGCTTGGCAGAAGCATGGCTGGGAGCCCAGGGAGGCCTACATGAGACTAGACTCAGCTCTTTAGAGGAAGATGTGCTTCAATGCTCCAGCGTGGCAGCGGGTCTAGATGAGAAGAGGCGGTCCACAGTTTTAAAGCATTTATTGTTGGCAGAGAGTTGTGATGAGTGAAAAGTAGAGGCCAGTCATGACCACGTGGAGAGAGGGGGAAGGGAATGCGGAGAGAGGGGGACCAAGAGGGCAAGAGAGAAGCAAGAGTAAGAGAGTAAGAGAGGGAGGAGGAGACAAACAGCTCCTTTTCTAGTGGGCCAGTCCTACCTGGCTGTTGCCAGGTAACTTTGGTTAGGAGCCTACCTGGCTGTTGCCCAATAACTGTGGGGTGAAGTCCAGACAGAATGCTAGGGGCTTGGGGCATTGCCCTATGTGACTGATGACCACAGACTTATGGATCTGAAGCCTCCTGTCAGGAGCCTAGTGTCTGGGAGCTTGGCAAACTTCCCTGCTTTCCTCCCAGAGTTATCTGCTGGGTCTCCAGGGTTTAAACCTAGCTCAACCAGAAAACAGGCTGCCTTTCACAGTCCCACACACTAATGTTAAGAGGTATTAAGGAATAGTGGTTGATGCTTCCTGTTATTTTGGTTGTTAGAGGTGGAATTATGGCTATCTTCTTTTGGGTTTGTTGAAAGAAGATTACTTTCTTGTGTTTTCTAGGGTGTAGTTTCCCTCCTTGCATTGGAGTTTTCCATCTATTATCCTTTGTAGGCCTGGATATGTGGAAAGATATTGTGTAAATTTGGTTTTGCCATGGAGTATCTTGTTCTCACCATCTATGTTAATTGAGAGTTTTGCTGAGTATAGTAGCCTGTGATGGCATTTGTGTTCTCTTATGGTCTGTATGACATCTAGTCATGATCTTCTAGCTTTCATAGTCTCTGGTGAGAAGTCCGGTGTAATTCTGATAGGTCTGCCTTAATATGTTACTTGACATTTTTCCCTTACTGTTCTTAATATTCTTTGTTTAGTGTATTTGGTGTTTTGATTATTATGTGATGGGAGGAATTTCTTTTCTGGTCCAATCTATTTGGAGTTTCATAGCCTTCTTGTATGCTCATGGGCATCTCTTTCCTTACCTTAAGGAAGTTTTCTTGTATAATTTCATTGAATATATTTACTGGCCCTTTCATTTAGGAATCTTTGCTCTCTTCTATACCTATTTTCCTTAGGTTTGGTCTTCTCATTGTTTCCTGGATTTCCTGGGTGATTGGGTTAGGAGCTTTTTGCCTTTTGCATTTTCTTTTGACTGTTGTGTCAATGTTTTTTATGGTATGTGCTGCACCTGCAATTCTCTCTTCTATCTCTTGTATTCTGTTGGTGATGTTTACACCTATGACTCCTGATCTGTTTCCTAGGTTTTCTACCTCCAGGATTGTCTCCCTTTGTGATTTCTTTATTGTTTCTATTTCCATTTTTAGATCCTGGATGGTTTTGTTCAATTCCTTCTCCTGTTTGTGTTTTTCATTTAAGGAATTTTGTGTTTCCTCTTTAAGGGCTTCTACCTGTTGATTTGTGTTGTCCCGTATTTCCTTAAGGGAGTTATTTATATCTTTATTAAAGTACTCTATCATGAGAAGTAATCTTAAATTCAAATCTTGTTTTTTATCATGAGAAGTGATTTTAAATTCAAATCTTGTTTTTTCTAGTGTGATGGTGTATCCAGGACATGCCATAGTGGAAGAACTGTGTTCTAATGATGCCATGAAGTCATGGATTCTGTTGCTTATATTCTTGTGCTTGCCTTTTGCCATCTGGTTAACTCTAGTGCTACCTGTCCTTGCTGTTTCTGACTTGAGATTTTTTTCTCCTGTCATCCTGGTTGTGTCAGACCTCCTCAGAGTCCAGCTTTCTCTGGGATCCTATGATTCTAGGATCCTGTCATCCTGAGATCTTGGGGGTGTCAGAGCTCCTTGGAGTCAAGCTGCCTCTGAGATCCTGAAATCCTGGTATTACCAATCTCTTGAGATTCTGTTGTTTCAGAGATCCTTGGAGTCAAGCTTTCTCTGGGTATTGCAAGGGGAATGTGGAGACAGAGGCCTGGGTTTGCTCTGGGCACAGGTACAAGCTAGAAGGAACCTGAGCCTCTTGTGGGGCAGAGGTTTGTGTTTCCCTGGTTCCTGTGGGGGGTCCCAGTTACTCTGGGTTTTGGGAAATTTGTTGTAGCCTCACCTGTGATCTTGAGTGTGTCAGAGTTCCAGTGTTCCTGCTTGTGTCCAATCTCCTGGAAGTAGAGCTTCCTTTCTGATCCTGTGACCCTGTGATGCTAGGCTTTTCAGTGCACCTGGGATTCAGGCTCCCTTGTGTTTAAGATTGGATGTAGAGCCAGCACCCCAGGTCTGCTCTAGGTGCAGGTTCATACCAGAAGGAACCCATGCCACTGGTTAGGCACAGTTTCCTGTATCCCTGGCTCCTGGGGGACCCAGTTACTTGGGTATTTGTGGCAGATCTTATGGTCTCCTCACCTGTGATCCTGGACATTTTAGAGCACTTTAGAGTTGAACTTCCTCTGGATGTTGTAGGACTGGGTGTAGAGCCAGCACCCAAGGCCCATGCATTTATTTTTTATTAATTCTAGAAATATTTCTTTCTTTTTATTAGTTAATTCATTCAGTTTAAATCCCAATATCCATTCTCTCTTCCTCTCAGTGCACCCTCATGCTTCTTCTACCCATTCCATTTTCCCTTTTCCTCTGAGAAGAAAGAGCCCCACCTTAGTTATCATTTTACCCTAGTACATCAAGTCTCTGCAGGACTAGGTATATCTTCTTCCACTGATGCCAGTAAAGGTAGCACAGTTAGGGGAATGGAATCCATAGGCAGACAACAGGTTGAGGGACAGTCCCCACTCTAGTTGTTGGGAGACCCGTATGAAGCCCAAGATGCAAATCTGCTATATCTGGGTGGAGGGGTAATTTTTTCTTAATATTGACTCTAGTTTTATTTAGTAGTAAGTTAATTAGTTTCTATGTGGTTTTAAGCTGTTTGTTGTTTCTGTTATTGATATCCAGCTTTAATTCTTGATGGTCCAATAGGATGCAGAATGTTATTCATAATTTTTTTTTTTTTTGCATCTGTTAGGACTTCTTTTATGCCCACGTTTGTGGTCAATTTTGGAGAAAGTTTTATGAACTGCTCAGAAGAAATTGATTGTGATTGGATAAAATCACAATGTTCTATGAATATTTGTTAAGTCCATTTGGTTTATGATGTCACTTAACTCTAGCATTTGTTTTTAGCATTTGTTTTTGTTTAGTTTTTGTTTTCATGAGCTGTCATTTGATATGAATGAGGGTGGGCTAGGAGGGGCCCTTGAGGAGGTCTACAGGAGGGAGGGAAGAGGGGTGTTCTACCAGGATCTGCTTAGTCCTCTGAGAATAAGAGCAGAGAGTAAAAAGAGAGCACAATGGGTAGTCTGCTACAGATCTGGGGATGGGATTAAGGGATTTTAAACTGAAGGCAGGAGGAAGAGTGAGGATCTGAAGCTAAAGTACTCATTTCACTGACTTACTTGTTTCTCTGGCAGGCTTGGCTGACTGGTAGGTTTCCAGAGAATGCCTGCTGATTTAGGAGTCTGTAATAACAGGATTATTCTCCTACTCAGGTAGGAGAATTAAAGATGCTCTACCTGAAACACTGGTGAGGCGGGCAGAGAGGAATTGAAGACTGCAGCAGATGATAGGATTGGAAGCTGGGGTGAAATTGAAGAACAGTGAAGACTCACTGGTTACTTGTTTTCCTGGCTGGAGTGTCCTGCAGATTCCCAGGGAATGACTGGTATGCCAGGAATTGGTGGCCTGAATAATGATGAATTGGGGAGGGAAGGAGGAGATGGTCTAGATGATTCCTTGGAGATGGGGACAGAGAGGAAGGAGGGCCACAGTAGGTAGTCAGCCAGAGAGCTGGTGAAGCTCTATAGATCTACCTGCTTCCCTGGCTGGAGACTCTCTGTTGACTGTGAGCATTCTCACTCCTCCTCTTTGTCACTCAGTGTCTACAACCAATGAACTACCCATTTCCACAGTTTTGCCTGAATAAACCCCATTTGCTCCTCCTTTCAACACTACCCTTTGTGTGGACTATAATAATCACTTATAGGTTAATAAGAAAATGTCTGAGTGGATCTCCCCGATATCATTTCATTTTCTTTCAGTACAGTCATTTCAGCCACTGAAATATTAATCAGCCTTGTCTTTACTTTTCTGAAAATTTTAATCTCTTAAGAGTTTCAACTTAAGTTTAGCTTCCTCACTCAGACTTCTCTCTCTTTCCTACTAGATTCTTATTTCATGCTGAATATAACACATTTTCTAACCTAAAATTCTGAAATGGAATAATGGAATATGTATTTGTGTGTGCATGTGTGCATTTGGCATGCCTATGGATGGGATGGCATGACATGGTTCCCACCCCTGGAGCATGCCATGCAGGCCATGCAGGGCATGAGGCACCACGAGTGCAGATGGTTGCTGTAGACGCAAGATGCTAGGCTTGTTTGCATAATAATGTGTGTGTGTGTGTGTATACATACACACACATATATATATATATATATATATATATATATATATGTATTATGTTCTGGGAAATGTTCTCCCTGCCAAAGTTATTGAGAAATGCTCTCCCTGCCAAGGTTACTGAGTCCATGACAATTAGAAACTGCATTAGCCTGGGAAGTGAGAATGTGTCTAATATTTCCCAGCAAAATGGTAATGCTGTGACCTTCAGCATTCTAATGCTCTGGGAAAGAACTCTGAAAACATGAGTTCAAGAATATATAAACAGGTCTTCTCAACTATGCAAAATATAAGGATGAGGAGCTTCATGGACCTGAAAGAACAGAGGCAGCTATACTAATGAGTAGTAAAGGGAAAGGAATAGTTTAAAAAAATAAAAAACAAAGCTCATGGTTCAAGTAATAAAGAAACACTAGAAAGTGAGGGCAGGATCCTACCCAATTAAGCTTATTGTTTGTGTTTAAAAAGGCAAGCAAATCTCTGAGCTCAGTTTAGGGAATGAAGGAGTTAGAAAACAGAAAGCTAACTTTCCTACATAAATCTATGTCTAGATTTATCAATCACAAGCACTGTTCCCAGTGAACCCCATAGGATTGTGCTATTAAAAATTTTACTTCCTGGTTTTTCTACAAATCAAAGATTACGGTCATAAGATGCTGATTCATGGGATAATCAAAAGGGAACCTGGGGTAAATGACTGGATTGATATGCAAATAAAAGACTGGGCCTTTGTCTCTAAGAACTCAGCTATGCAGAGAGCTATTACAATTCTTTTAGAATTTTTCTAGCAGGTTTTCTGACAGATGTCAGATGGTTGCTGTAGATGCACCATCCAAGGCTTGTTTGCATAATAATGTATTTATTTGTCTTCATAGCACCTTGTGATCACACTCAGGTGCTTTGGGTCTCAGTAAGCATCTTTTTCTGCCAATCCACCTTGCTGACCTGTGAAATTTTTTCCTTTTCCATTAGCAACTAATTTTTAAAAGTTATTGTTGTTTGTTTGTATGTATGTATGTATGTATGTATGTATGTATGAAAGTATCCTTACAGATAAATACCCAGGATCTTTTCAAGAAATAACTGCATGAAGTAAACACTTGTCCTAACTCCTTCTCCCCTCCTCTTCCTGTTCCTCCTACTTCTTATATCCATATACATTGTGGTAGTATTCATAGTAAATAGCCAAATCATACAATCAGCCTAGATGTCACCTAACAGATCAATGGGTGGAGAAAGGTGGTGCATATAAATGCAAATGGATTCTATTCTACCAAGAATGAAAATTACCTCTTTTTCAGGAAAAAGCATAGGACTGGAAATTATCATGATAAGCAAAAAAGGCAAATTCAAACAAATATTGTATTTTTTTTACATGCTGTATTATAACATTTTAAAATGTGATAAAAAAGTGGGGCTAGAAAGATGGATCAGTGGTTAAGAATTTATACTGATCTTCCAGAGGAGCTGACTTGGTTTTCAGTACTTAGCTGCAGAGGAGCCTCCATAAACACATGCACTCACATATGCATACTCTCATATAGCACATGCATTTACATATGCACACTCTCACATAAACATACACATAAATATAAGTGTTGGTGAGAAGGTTTAGAGAGAAGGATGGTGCACTGCTCTGTAGAGAACCCATGCTTGGCTCATGCACCTATTTTGGGTGGCTTCCAACTGCCTCTTTCTTCATCTCCGTAAGATCCAACAATCTTTAGTATTCAACTACACAACACACACACAAATGCAATAAAATAACATTTAAAAAGTAAATCCTTAAAAATTTTGTATAAAGGCATAAAGACAAAAGAGGTACAATTTTATAGGAGGATAGTACTGATAAAGGGTGGTTAGGGATAAAAATATAGCAAAAACACATGACAAGCACATGAAACATCATGACAAAACCCATCATTTTGTACAATCATGTGAACCAATGTAAAAGTTTTGAGTGGAATCTTGTAAGCATTCAGTATTAGTGGTCATAATTTCTCAGTTAGTTTTGTATCTTTTCTTTCTATATTGGATTCCTTTCTATGCTTTTCATAGAACTCTACATGTGTACATGTCACAGTTGTTCTTTATGATAACTGAACAGCTCTCTTCCATGATTAATTAGGAACTTTGTAAGGTCATAGCTTTATTTTGCTTACCATGGCCTTTGTCAGAACATAGTCTACAAGTGAAGATCTGTGAGAAGTCTTGGAGCTTAAGAGAAAACTCCAAATAAACAAGATGAGTGTCTGTGACTTCTTTTCCTCCAAACATTGTTTATTTCTTGGAATGTGCTTTTGTTCCCTTCCGAAGTGTAGTAAACAAGAGTGGGTTTACTTCTGAATTCTCATCATCTATGATCATTCAGATGATTTTTTTTCAAGCATGATTGACCCTGTAACTATATGCATCCTAAACTCATGTAAATTTTGCTCATTTGAGCATTCTTAAGCTTCAGAATACACTCAGACTACAAGTTATCCAATGTTCTGAATAAAGTTGGCTTTGTATGAGATTTTGGTCTGCCTCATTTTTAGTCCCACTCTCCCAAGGTTCATGGCACCAACTATGGTGATAAAATGTTTTCTACCATCTTTTGCCTATCTTCTAATAAGTGCTCAATAAATATTTCCTAGGGGGATTTATATTGTTTGTAATAATCACAGGTAACTTAATTTCCACATTGAAAGCTTTTGCTTTTCTTGAAGATCACAAGTGAAGGATGAAATGACTCTATCTACATGTTTGGTCATGACCGAGTATTTAAAGGAATTATTTCTATTTAACCAGGTGTGAGGTTGAACAGAGAAGATGTGCAGCTCCTTCACATTCTCTTCTATAAACAACAAAAACCAAAATAAGACCATTATAAAGAACTTCCTTAGAGTAATAAAGTTGGCCAGTAGGAATTGCTGCGTGATTAGTATTTCCAAGTGTTTTCATCCCTGTGCATGTGTTAGTAGAGAAATAGGCTATGCAAATGATGACTTGTTTCCTAATATGTAAGCAAGCTTACAGATCCCAGGCCATAGGAGAAACACAAATTTGGTTACAAGGAAGCAGAACAATCATCTCATATATGAAGCAGAGTCTGCTTTTTCCTTTTTGTTCTTTGTGAGACTAATCTCTCTGAGCTCTGCCAATCTAACAATCTTTATTTCTGTTTCTATTTGTTTTCTGTGCTTGCTACTCCCCTGATGGAAGCCTGTCTTCTTCCTGAATTTGAAAAGCTTTTAGTTAGAAGGTAGTTTCTGTAGGATCATTTCTATTTTGGATCTACCTTAACTTGAAAAATAAAAACATTCTTTCCTTCCTTCCTTCTTTCTTTCTTTCTTTCTTCTTTATCACTGTAAAATCTTTTATTTTATTGTGCTGTAATTTAAATTACAATGAGAAATCCATGTTTAGGAACAAAACAACAAGAGCAAAAGCAACAACAACATCCTATTTGTATCAAATTGGGCATTTTTGTTTCTGGGTCTAAGAATGTAACAGTAAGAGAGATTTTTACTATTGATGGAAAGGCAAAAGGATGAGACATTTTGAAAGCTACTTTATATTATCCTTGTTAGTACCTTAAAGAGGTTTTGTTGGGAGAATTTGAATGTTCACAAGGAACAGGTAGATATTTGATGGAGTAGGAAAACAACAAAAACTGTTCACTTGAAAAAATATAAATTAGTAGTCTTTAGCAAAAGCATAAAAGCAAGTGGGATAGTGAGAAATGCATGAAATAAAGATAAAATCATAAATGTGGTTTTGAGAATAACGCAAGTGAGAACCAGTTCTGATGAAGCAGACAGCCAAGACCTTGGCTTAGCACAGACTTTGTTGTCTCTGCTCCCATGTACTTTGACCAGTGTCACCATCTCATGTGTACTCTTTCTCTTCCTGCTACTTTATTTTTCAAAGATTTAAAGACATATAGATAAGATATTAAGAAAACATGTCCAATCTCTGTTACCTCCCTTGAACAGTGGTAATGAGGTCTATAGATATTTAACTAATCCTGGCAAGAAAGAAATGCCTCATTCTTATAGCAAAATTGAAAGAGATTGAGACACAACTCTTTTTTTTTTTATTGGATATATTCTATATTTACAATTCATTTCCCTTTTTCTGGTTCCCCACCCCCAAGGGCCCCACATGCCCTTTTCCCTCCCCCTGCTCCCTCATCCACCCCCTCCCACCTCACTGTTCTTGTACCCCCCCCCCAATGATGCTTTGGTCCATTCTAGCTCCAGTGTCCACTCTTTTCTTCTTGTCAGACCTCACTTGGTATGTGATTTATGTCTTTTGTGTTCCAAGATTCTAGGCTAATATCCACTTATCAGTGATTGCATACCGTGGGTATTCTTTTGAGATTGGGTAACCTCACTTATTATGACGTTTTCCAGCTCCATCCATTTCTCTAAGAATTTCATGAATTTGTTGTTTCTAAAGGCTGAATAGTACTCCATTGTGTATATATACCACATTTTTTGTATTCATTCCTCTGTTGAGGGACATCTGGGTTCTTTCCAGCTTCTGGCTATTATATATAAGGCTGCTATGAACATAGTGGAGCATGTATCCTTATTGCATGCTGGGGAATCTTCTGGGTATATTCCTAGGAGTGGTATGGCTGGGTCCTCCAGAAGTATCACGTCCAGTTTTCTGAGGAACTGCCAGACTGATTTCCAGAGTGGTTGTACCAGCTTGCATTCCCACCAGCAGTGGAGGAATGTTCCTCTTTCTCCACATCCAACACCTGATGTCTCCTGAGTTTTTAATCTTAGCCATTCTGACTGGTGTGAGGTGAAATCTCAGGGTTGTTTTAATTTGCATTTCCCTAATGACTAATGATGTTGAACATTTTTTAAGGTGTTTCTCAGCCATCCGAATTTCTTCAGGTGAAAAGTCTCTGTTTAGCTCTGCATCCCATTTTTAGATAGGGTTATTTGGTTTTCTGGGGTCTAACCTCTTGAGTTCTTTGTATACATTGGCTATTAGCCCTCTGTCAGATGTGTGGTTGGTGAAGATCTTTTCCCAATTTGTTGGTTGCCGATTTATCCTTTTGACAGTGTCTTTTGCCTTACAGAAACTTTGTAATTTTATGAGGTCCCATTTGTCTATTCTTGCTCTTAGAGCATAAGCAATTGGTGTTCTGTTCAGGAATTTTTCCCCTGAGCCAATGTCCTCAAGGGTCTTCCCCAGCTTCTTTTCTATTAGTTTTAGTGGAGACACAACTCTTGTATGAGGGTCTAAGTAGTGTTGGGGAGATAAAACTTAAGATAGGAAGACTCTGGAGTCAACAACAGTAATAATCACCTCTAGACCTAAAAGTGTAAGAGGAAGCAATAGTTATTTAAACCTAATGAGGCTCTCTGATATACTGATTACCCTCAGTTAGAAAGGCTTGTTCTGTCACAACATGGATAAAGCTAAGGGAAAAGCCCATCACAAAAGATAGAAATTGTACAACTCTCTTTACATGAAGTATGGAAATGTAAATTGAGAGATTGTGCTATGGGAACAGGGAAAGGAGAGAATGGGAAATTTCAATGCATAAAAACTTTCAGCTTTGTAAGCTGAAAGAGTTCTGGAGATTGTGCAATGACATGGATACAGCCTAGGATTATAAGATCAGAAGTGAAAAGGACACAACATCTGTTCCAACACTTGGAAGCTCCACTCTCAGGCTCTCCAACACGCCAAGGATCATAGGATCATAGCATCTCAGGATCCCAGGAGCTTGCTCACACCAGGATCTCAGGGCACCAGAGGCAGCTTGACTCCCAGGAACTCTGACACACCCAGGAGATCAGGATCATAGGATCCCAAAATCACAGGATCCTAGAGAAAGCTGGATTCTGAGGAGTTCTGACACAACCAGGCACATAGAAAGACCAGATTCCAGCCAGATATATCAAAGCCAAATAGCCCTAGATATAACCAGATGGCAGGAGGCAAGCACAAGAACAAGGGCTATAGTATTAAAAACTGCATGGTATTGGTACAGTGACAGGCAGGAAGATCAATGGAATAGAATTGAAGACCCAAAAAACCCACACACCTATCGTCACCTGATCTTTGACAAAGGAGTTAAAACTATCCAGTGGAAAAAAGAGAGCATTTTCAACAAATGGTGCTGGTTAGCAAGCAGAAGAATGCAGACTGATCCACTCTTATCTCCTTATGCAAAGCTCAAGTCCACGTGGATCAAGGACCTCAACATAAAACCAGACACACTGAAACTAATAGAAAAGAAACTGGGGAAGAGCCTTGAGCACATGGGCACAGGGGAAATTTTCCTGAACAGAATACCAATAGCCTATGCTCTAAGATTAAGAATTGACAGATGGGATCTCATAAAATTACAAAGTTTCTATATGGCAAAAGACACTGTCAATCAGACAAAAGGTCAACCAAAAAACTGGGATAAGATCTTTACCAACCCTACATCTGACAGAAGGCTAATATCCAATATATACAAAGAACTCAAGACGTTAGACTCCACAGAACCAAATATCCCAATTAAAAATGGGGTACAGAGTTAAACAAAGAATTTTCACCTGAGGAATATGGAATGGCTGAGAAGCACATAAAGAAATGTTTAACATCCTTAGTCATCAGGGAAATGCAAATCAAAACAACCCTGAGATTTCACCTCATACCAGTCAGAATGGCTAAGATCAACAACTCAGGAGACAGCAGGTGCTGGCGAGGATGTGGAGAAAGAGGAACACCGCTCCACCACTATTGGAGTTGCAAGCTGATGCAACCACTCTGGAAATCAATCTAGTGGTTCCTCAGAAAACTGGGCATGATACTACTGGAAGATCCTGTTATACCACTGCTGAGCATATACCTAGAGGATTCTCTAGCATATAATAAGGACACATGCTCCACTATGTCCATAGAAGCCCTAATTATAATAACCAGAAGATGGATATAATCCAGATGCCCTCAATGGAGGATTGTATACAGAAAATGTGGTATATTTACACAATGGAGTAGTACTCAGCTATTAAAAACAATGAATTCATGAAATTCTTAGGCAAATGGGTGGAACTGGAAAGTATCATCCTATGTGAGGTAACCCAATCACAAAAGAATACACATGGTATGTACTCACTGATAAGTGGCTATTAGCCCAGAAGCTTGGAATACCCAAGACACAATTCACATATCAAATGATGCCCAAGAATAAGGAAGAACAAAGTATGGAGACCCTGGTCCTTAGAAGGGGAAACAAAATACCCACTGAAGGAGACACAATGTGTGGGGCAGAGCCTGAGGGAAAGACCACCCTGAGACTACCCCACCTAGGGATCCATCCCATATACAGTTACAATCTTATAGATGCCCACAAGACTGGAGCCAGATGTAGCTGTCACCTGGGAGGCTCTGCTAGTGCCTGACAAATACAGATGGGGACAGTCTCAGCCAGCCATTGAATTGAGCACAGGGTCCCCAAAGGAGGAGCTAGAAGAAGGACCCAAGGAGCTGGAGGAGTTTGCTGTGCCATAGGAGAAAGAATGATATGAGCCACCTAGTACTCTCACAGCTCCCAGGGACAAGACATCAACCAGATAGTACCCATGGAGTTATCCATGGCTCCAGATGCATAGGCAGCAGAGGATGGCCTTGTTGGGCATCAAAGGGAGGAGAGTACCCTGGAAAGGCTCAATGCACCAGTACAGGGAATACTAGGACAGGGAAGTGGGAGGCACTTATTGGCGAACAGGGGGAGGGGAGATGGCTTATGGGACTTTCAGGGGGTGTTCCAGGAAAGAGGAAATCATGTGAAATATAAAGAACATATCTAAAAAAAATAGAAAAGAACCTGAAAAGACCACCCCAGTACATAGGCATGACCCTCATTTGAGAGAAGGGTACACTCACGCATCTCAAATATTTAACCCGGAATTATTCCTGTCTAAAGGAAACACAGCAACAAAAAAAAAAAAAAAATGGAGCAGAGACTGAAGGAAAGGCCATTCAGAAACTGGCCCACCTTGGGATCCAACCCATCTGCAGAAACCAAACCCTGAAACTATTGCTCATGCCAAGAACTACTTGCAGACAGGAGCCCAGTAGTGCTCTGAGAGGCTCTGCCAGCACCTGACCAATATGAATGAAGATACAGGCAGCCAACCATTGGCCTGAGTGTGGGGACCCCAGTGGAAGAGATAGGGAAGGACTGAAAGAGCTGAAGGGGTTTGCAACCCAATAGGAAGAACAACAATATCAACTAACCAGATCCCTCAGAATTCTCAAGGAACCAAAGTACTAAAGAGTATAGATGGGTGTGTCCATGGCTCCTGCTACATATGTAGCAGAGGATTTCCTTATCTGGCATCAACGGGAGGGGAGGGGTTTGGTCCTGTGGAGGCATGTTGCCACAGGGCAAGGTCATGCTGGAGGGATGAGGTGGCAACATGGAGTGGCGGGCGGAGCGAGTACCCTATTAGAGGCAAAGGGGAGCGGGAGTGCAATAGGTGGTTTGCAAATGGGAGACTGAGAAGAGGGACAACATTTGAAATTTAAATAAATAAAATAATCAGTAAAAAGGAATATATATGTCATAACATATGTAATTCACATGTTTATAGGATTATGACAGAGGAAAACAGTTTCTTTAAAAATAATCTTATATTAAAATATAGTTATTTAATTTCATCCCTTGTTACCTTTTGAATTAATGGCCTCTTTTTTTGAATCATTACACACACACACACACACACACACACACATACACCAGTGTGTATGCACAAGTGCCCTTGCTTTACATTGGGAAGACAGGGCTCTACTCAGTCTACAAAGTAAAATGTTCATATCATTCAGAAATACTCTTGTAGATATTCTCCTAGTAATATTTGACAAAATGTGCTTGTGTGTGGTTACCTTGCAACCAAATACAGTTAAAAGTCAATTATAACCCACCAAAATTCTATCTCATTTCTTAATGAGCCTTCATGAACTTATTCCAACAATTTGTACTTTAAAAAGACTCTTTCTTTCTTTCTTTTTCTTTCTTTCTTTCTTTCTTTCTTTCTTTCTCTTTCTTTCTTCCTTCCTTCCTTTCTCCTCCTCCTCCTCCTCCTCCTCCTCCTCCTCCTCCTCCTCCTCCTCCTCCTCCTCCTCTTATATATTACATCCTGAGCACTGTTCCATCTCCAACTCTTCCAAGTCCTCTCTTTGCCACCTCCTTCTCTGCTGATCCTCCTTATCTACTCCTCCTGTCTCCATTCAGAAAGTGCAGGCCTCCCAAGGATGAGTACAGAGCATGGCATATCATGTTACATTAAAGCTAGGCGCCAACGCTCATATGGAGGCTGAGCAGGCAGCCCAGTAGGTGGAATAAGGCTGAGGCTGAGGAGACAATATGGGTCTGAACTAAGTCTTCTGCATTCTTATGTTTTTATTTCTTTCCTGAAGGTAAGACTGTTTTTCATTTTCCTTCAAATTTCATGTCAGCAGATTTACAGATGATGTACAGAACTTTAGTAGTGGGGTACCCATCGGAGCTGGATTCTTTCAGTCAATAAAATGGTTTTCATATTCATTCATATTTAATTATTAGTTTTTTAATCTCTTTATCAATAAGTAGTACTGTGTATGATTTATTCAACTTTTGTTGAAGGGTTATTGGTTGTTCCCCACCACGCGTCACAAATTTGATGAATCCATCTCTCTTGGGAAATTACCAAAAAGTAGGATTGCTGAGTTGTAGACATGTTTAGCTTCACAAAAAAACAAAACAAAAACAAAGCAAAACAACAACAACAACAACAACAACAACAACAAATCTGTCAAACTGCTTCCCAAACGGCATGATCTCGAACTCTCAATAGTAACTCAAAGGACTTCTAATTTCATTCTTTCTGTCATCTTGTCTACATGCTCTTTCTAATTTAGTCACCTAGCAATAGTTTCTCACTGTGGCTTTAATTTGATGACCAGTAAAGATGAATATATTTTCACACACTTTGTGTATTTGCAGGTATTCATTTATGAATACCTGCCCAAATTTTCTATTTTTCATGGAGTTGCTTTGAGTTATTAGAACCACTTGTATGTTTTCAACCCAACACTTTGCAATTTGTGCAGTGACTTTCTATTTTAGAAATGACATATTTTAATTTTTATAAAGTCTAATTTTTTAATTTATTTTTTTGGTTATTCACTTTTGTGCCAATTGCCTTTTCTAAAATCATGAAACTTGTCCTTCTGTGTCACATGTTTTGAGTAGGCCTGTATGTGAACAGGGTCATAAAAACCTGAATGCTAGCTAGTCCATATTGCAGGACCAAATAGAAGCAACCAGAGATTGGAGACAGAGTAATTTCAGTGTTAAAAATAGGAATGTCCAAAATTATTGTACCATTTTTCCAAAACAAACTTCTAATCTGACACGAAACACCATGGGCAATTACTGGAACTGAATTTTTAGGTTTGTACAGGTACAGAGCAAAACAAAGAAAGGGCTGGATGGAAACCAGCAGTGTCTGAGGCAACCAGTCAGGGCCTGAGTAAGAAGTGCGAGGGAGAGTTAGATGCAGGCTCACACCACACACACACACACACACACACACACACACGCACACGCACACGCACACGCACACGCACACGCACACGCACACGCACGCACGCACGCACGCATGCACATTGTTTGTTAACTTAGTAATATGAAGAACTCATCTGTTGTCCTCCTAATTAATAATCTTCAGTGATTTCTTCAAGGTTTGCAGTGGAGACAACTGAGTCAGATGGCCTCAGTAAACAGTCCAGCATGCCAACTATATTGTGGTGTGGTCCTTGGCAGAGGCTTGTAGAGGAGTTGGTTTACTCTGGCTTGGAACTTAAGGCAGATAACTTTGAAAACAGAAGACATCCCCCATCTTTTTTGTCTTTTGGCTGTAAAAAGGGGAACAAAGAGGACACTCTTGTCCACTAAAGAGCTAAGCTTGAACTGAACATTTCTTTACCTTGTGAAATGTTCAGTTAAAGTGATTTTGCACTTTAATTTTCCAGCCTGGACCAAGACCAGAAATGCCAAAATGATATGAGAAAGGCTGTTCTTACTGTTTTTCTGGCTGAGATTGGAAGAGAAAGTGCCAGCAATCTTGTGAGAAAGCCTGTTCTCTAAAGATCTGCAACCCAGTTTGCAGAATCAAGGGCTTTGGATAGTTCAGATGAATTTGGCTGAGTGTCCTGGTGTGCTCCTCTGAGTAACACTGCAGATAGCGTTGTATCTGATCAAATCAACTACAGACTACACGGTCTACTTCTTCAGACACCTTAACCTTTACAGATGCCCATCCAGATAAACTGCTAACGGCTAGTTAGCACACTGCCAAATTCAAATGTGAATGTGAACCTATAGCTAGGTTTTAGATTTTAACCTGTAATAATAAAGATCACAATCAGAGGCGCGTATCTATAGGACATTTGTAGAAATGACTTCAAATTGCTGTATAGTCTTTAAACTATAGATGACCCTAGGGATGATTTTCCTTGGCCCTTCATTTTATAATTTTATAATGTAGACATTAGAGTTCCAGCATGAAGCTTTTCACTCAGTGTGATGTAGTTTGGTGGAAATAGAATCTAGCCTGGAATATACAATGTTCTTTCATCACAACACACCAAGATACAAGCTGGATGGCTTGTTTTGTAAACAAATGACACCATCACCTGGTCATGGACAGCTAATAAAAGATTTTTGATCTAATATTGAAATGGAAGAACATCCTTTCCATCCTTGGGTCTGCAGTGCCCAAAATGTGTTCAGTTCCATTAAAACTCCTAGATGACATACTTTTAATACACACTACAATATTTGGTAATAGATGGTAAAAGACTTCTTTCATGGGCTTTGAATTATCTTGTACTGAAGAAATAGGTTTGCATTATATACATACATTGAGAACACCTTCCAATCCAGCTATTCAACAATCAACAATGGAAACAACTATTGCTCAGAACTGTCTTGTATGGAATGTGGTCAGACAGGCATTCCTGGCTGAAGATGGAACAGCAGGATTCTAACATCTTTGGTAGACTTTCGGGAAGGATCAATGCAAGTATATCCCAGTGGTCTCAGCTGTGGGATGCTTTGCTACTTCATTGCATACCTTCAGCAAACAGTACAGTGATTGCTCTATAGTAGTTTCTATATGTGAAAAGAGTTGAGGCTGCTTATTCCAGAAAATACAGGCTGCTGAGTATTTGTTCTTAAAGCCCTAATTTTGACTCCCACGAGATACCCATTTCTTGCTCCCCCATTCCTATAGGCACAGGCTTTAGTATTTATTTATTTATATAGTTATTTTTATCTATAGATTTGCTTATTTATTTCTATATTTCTGATATGCCTGTTTAGTAGAGGTAATTTAATTAAGGTTAGTGTTTAAAAATCACATTTGCAAATATTTATTTTGCCCTCTATGTTTTCATGTTCCCTTGTCTCTAACATGCAAGTCAGGACTTTCAGCTCCATGACTACCCTGTTTCTCAATCTGGCAGCCAACCAGATTCCCTATAGTGTAACAACAATATTATGTAACAACAATATTATGGGAACCTGGCATGAGAAATGTAAATAGATTTCCAACATGACTATAACATATCCTCTTAACAAGTAGAAAAATATTTCTATAAGCACAGCACATAAACTGTAGACTTCCTATAATATTAAACACTTTAAAGTTATCATAAAAATCTGTGCTAAAATGACAGAAAAAAACTTTGGAGACCACTGCAAATAGAGTCCTGATCCATGTGCTCTCTCTTATGCTTGCTGAACATGCCCGCGAGGGGGGCAGCAGGGGACCTGTGCTGTTTAACACAGCTGGCAACTTAAAGTGTTTAATTCTCACAATGGTTGGTTTGGATGGTATAGGGACAATGAACATTTCAGAATACTGTGAATGGTACTTATAACAGTGCTACAGTTGATTTCACTAATTTTATTTACTATCGGGTTTTATTTAGCAGATGTCACAGTGTAGGCAATTGCTATTAATGGGAGTATTGAAGATTCTGAAAGTGGGCTTTCTAGCAAACCAGCTGGTTCAGAAATGATATTTATGTACACATGCATTCTATGTGACAACAAACCTAGTTCAAAATACATGTTCTGCACAGTGTAAGATCCCACCTAATTGTCTAAATCTTTAAATAGTTATCCATTTTACTGTTGTCAAAACAAACAAAACAAACTAAACCACAAAACAACTCCTAAACACTGGATCTTATTCTGAAATACAGAGCAGTATGTTCCACCAACGCATTAAGCTACATACAAATTAACTCTCTTGGATCAAGAAAGAAAAGGTAGTTTGAAAATCTTGGGCATTTGGAAACCTGAATCTGTGTCCAAGATTTCAAGAGCAAAGGTCTTGTAAACCTGTAAGGTGCCAAATCATATAGAAAGCAAGCATATAGCTAGCCACCATTTCAGTCCTTCACCGTTCACGTTCACCCTTCGCCCTGGCCTTCACCCTTCACCCCTCACCCTTCACCTTAACCCTTCACCCTTCACCTTTCACCCTTCACCTTCACCTGTCACCCCTCACCTTTCACCTTCACCATTTACCCTTCACCCCTCACCCCTCACCCCTCACCCTTCACCCCTCACCCTTCACCCCTCACCCCTCACCCCTCACCTTTCACCCTTCACCCCTCATCCTTTACCCTTCGCCCTTCGCCCTTTGTTCTTTATCCCTTTCCCTTTCCCAGCTCTACCCTAGATTCCCTTCAGGCAATCTGTGAGGCAAGTAAGCAGTCTGGAGATCCAGTTTGGCTGTCCTAGACACAGAGGTGCGGGTGGGGTAGGGGTGGGGCGAAGGATACTGAGAAGTGAACATAGTAGACAAGAGAACATAGACTCTCCCGTGTAAAAATGCCCAGATCAGTTCGCTGTGTCTGCCCGAAAACTACCTCGAAGGCAGTTGTGTTCCTGGGTCACCTGTCCCTCCCTGCAGTTACTACATGGCACTGCTCAAGCCCAACTCCAGGCTGAGGTGCTGCCCCTGACCACAGCCCTCTGTCTGGGGGCTGGGGGAGGGAGCCTCTCTAAAGTTCTCTGTAGGCCCCTCAGACCCAGTCATCTTTCAATTCACACTGCTGCAGCCTAGATCACTGCCTGAGCCATTTTTGGGGGTTGTGGGGGCAGTGAATGTTTATCTCAGGTTAGTTGAGTTCTAAGCAGTACGTTGGGCATCAATTTGTTGTGGTAGACTTCCAACCCAAAAAAGTCCCAGCAAAAAAATCACAACTCACTTAATAGGAAGACAAGCTCCACGCCTAGATTGGGCAGTCCTATCACTACACTACTCTATTCCCTGTCTATGGGATCTCTTATAACTTGTGGTTTCTGCTTCTGCTCCATTGTTCTTCCTCCTCCTCCTTTTCCTCCTCCTCCTTCTTTTTCTCCTCTGTCATCCTCTCTCCCTTCTCCCCCAAACTTTTCATCTCCACCTTCCCTTCTACTGCCCAATCAATGGCTCTAGACTTTATTTTACAAGTTAAGGTAGGAAGAAGATGCACAAGAAGTCACCTGTCTATGTGATTTAAGCAGAATTAGCATCAAAATACAAAACCAGGGCTATCCACCACAGCTCTGGCTACTGGCCAGTCCACCCACCACAATGGTTCCTTGTGTCCTCCCTATTGGCTGAGATCTTTTTCCCTCTCTTCTCTTTCTGCCAATTGGAAACATACACCCTTCAGCCAATACAGATTATTCCCTAGAAGCTTGTTGAGGAGTGTGTGTGCGCACGTGTGCTTGCAGGTGCGTGTGTATGTGGTTATACATGCATGTGTATGTGCTTGTGCACATGGAAGCTACAGGAACATCAGGACTCATCCCTCCGGGGTTGCTCACTTTTCTTTAATTTGAGACAGTCTGTCATTGGCTTGGTCGTGGCTGGCTAGTGACCTCCCCGAATCTGCGCACCTCTGTTCTCCCAGTCACAGAACATAAGCATTCCTACCCCACCCTACCCGTTTGCACTCTTTGCCCAGATTCTGAGAACCAAACCCAGGTACTCGTGCTTGCTAGTCAAGCATGTCATCAAATGAGCTTCAGACTGTTAAATGAAATTAATACTAAATGCGAGTGTGCAGCTACATTTTGCACAAAATTCCTCCAGTTCTTTTTTTCATTTTCTAAGTAGGGAAACACTTCATGAGTTATACTCCCTTGCAGCTTGTTATTTCTGTGTTTTAAACAAATTTTAAGAAATGGTGTTCAGAAAGCAGTTGCTTTATTTGTAAATCTTTTAAGACTCTCTGACCATCCAAGTACTAGTGAGGGCACAAAGCCCCGCTTTCAGATGCCAGGGATTGAGTACTTTAAGTGAATTAGATAGACATCTTTTTTTAAAGTAGTAGCTGTATCTAACATTTGTTTAATTTTAAGTGAATAATAGATTAACATGGTTCAAACAAAATTAACAAGAGTAAAATCAAGCACAAAGTTCCTTCGACATCATTTGCCAATCTGCTGATTTCCATGCCAACTCTAAAACAGATAACCTATATCATTAGCTTCTTCAGCAGACTTCTAGAGACCTAAAACATGTTTATATAATCAAATGCTACACATATTTTCCCATTCTGAAGACCAATCCAACACATAATAAAGACTTGTGAATCTTCTCAGTCCCCCATCTTGGTACACTGACAGCACAAAGCCTCCTTATTTTCTCTCTTTACTGTTTTTACTCTGTTACTTGGATTGCTGTAGTTCATTTCAACCATTCTCTATCGACGAACTTTTAGACTGTTTAATTCCTTGCTATTATAAAATGTACTGCAGTAAATAATTGTGCACACTTATGATTTTCCCATGTGTGACTATATCTGTAAATGTACTCCTAGAGTTGGAACTGCTGAGTCAAAGAGTGTATGTATTTGTAATTTCAACAAATTTGCCAGCTTGCCTTGCAGCGTGATTATGCCTATTGACACGCCCACCAGCAATGAGTCACTGTTCTCATTTTTCTGAATCTTGCCAACATTAAGGGTTGTCAAATTTTTGGATTTTTACCAATCTTATAGTAAAATATGTTATTCTGATGTGATTTTAATTTGCATTTTTCATGTAGAAATGATTTGAACATCTTTTCACGTATCTATGAGTCATTTTACTCCCTTTGCTATGAACTACTGTATTTACTTTTTTTTATATAATTTTTTTATTTATTTTTTATTTTCTATATTCTTTGTTTACATTCCAAAGGCTTTCCCCTTTCCCAGTTACCCCCCACCATATGTCCCATAATTCCTCTCCCCCCCATGCTATTCCCCACTCTTTCCCCCCCCCCCACGATTTCTCTGTTCTGGGTCTACAATACTGGATCCAATCTTTACTGTATTTACTTTTTAATAAGATTTTTCTCTTTGAATTATTTTTAAACATGTATTGTAGAGTTCAGGTCTTAGATTGTGTTATAAAGTAAAAGATCTTTCCCACCGTTTGCTTTGCCTCTTCATGTATAAAAATTCTTATGGTAAATTCTCTGGATAAATGTCTTAGCAGTTTATGGTGTTTGGCCTAAACGTATAGCTATGAATAAATATAGAAACACAGATAGGGTAGATAGAGAGATAGAGAGATAGATGATAGATAGGCAGACAGACACACAGACAGACAGATAGATGGATGATAGGCAGGGAGAACTGATAGATTGTAAATGCATATAGAATATTTTTAATGTTCTTTTTTGCATTATACACAATGCTATGCAAATAATTCTTACACCTGTTTTGAGGGCTATTTCTATGGGCAAAAGGGGAATGTCAATGTGCTATAAGATAGAAATATTGATTAATAACATATTGATTAATTGATTAACGTAATGCATGTAAAATTCTCTGATAAAAAAAGCTCTGACTATAAATAACACTAGTCACAGGGCGTATTATTCTCCATTATAAGTAGAGTTTTAAAGAGTTAATGAGGGTTTAAGTTCAGTTATTGTTTGTTAGAAACCACACCGCATCTTTTCCCTCCTCTATTCTCGGTCCCTCCTTTCCTTTCACCATTGGTCTTTCTTCACTGTATCTTCCTAAGCAACCATCATATGCCACACTCACTCTTGGACAGTTGAGACAGAGCCCTTTCTGGGAGGCACTAGCTTCCTTCCTTTTCTGGTGTTTATTCAATAATGTTTTCACAATGTGACACAAATCTCTCTGAATTACAATTTGAGCACTGGGATCTATGAGGCAGCAAGCTCCTTTTATTTCTATCCATACAAAAAAACCTTGGTGTAGGCCAGCTTCATCCTTGAGGCAGAAGAATCTCAACCAGAGTGTCTGAGGCAGTCAGCCTGGCTTCCTTCCTGGTGAATACATCACACACATTTTAAATAGGATTGTCCACATGTGCACAGGTTATAGGGTTTCACCTCTGAGAAAACAAAACAAAACAAAACCCCAAATCAACCAACCAGACAAACAAACAGAAAAGCAAATTGCAAAACTGACACTGGCTTGGCCCTGCCCTGGGATGTCCGAGTGAGGCTAAGCTCACTGAGGGCACATGGCACTTGCCTGAGCGGAGACCGAGTGCCTGGTTCTTATGCACGGTTGTGCCTGCCAGTAATTTTTGTGGACCTGATCCACGTTTTCAGGATACTGTCATGTTTTAGAGTCTTTCTAATGAATTATAATAACATTTCTATAGTTTGCATCAGACTGTGTTGAATGGCATTTTTAGCAAATTGTGTCACATTGTGATCTTTCCCCAAAATTTACAAAATTTCTTGTGCCAAAAAATAATCAGTGAAAATGATTTTGTGTGAAACTTTTTGAAAGCCAAGTTTAGCTGATTTTGCTAAACAGCACCAGCAAACAATTTATTCAGTCTTTCTCCAAGACCCTCTTCTGTGACTTGTTCTGTTTCCAGCCCCCTCTGCTCCCCACCAACCCGGCTGCTTTCTCTCTGTTTACTGGCTTTTGTTTCTGCTCCGAGTTCATCATCAACATTATCAGCCCTCCTTACATCCCCCAACCCCTAACTATACCAAGCCTTGGGCTATAGTTTTGGGTTGAGGGTCACAGAGGTCATGGATTTTCCACCAAAAGAAAGAAAGAAACAAAGGGGAGGAGGGACGATTACTTCTGCTGTCTCTTTTGCACTTGGTGCTGAGGAATTTATTCTCTAGGCTCATGGCAAGGGTTGGTGCTGTGGGATTGGGAGGACTGAATTCACCATGAGAGCTACAACAGTGTGGCTTTAGACAAAGGAAGGGCTCATTTACATATGCCTGAGACCAGTGTGGAGCTTTCTGCCTGTGGGTGGGTAGATTTTTGAGACTGCTTTTTTTGAACTGACTTGTTTCTCAAAAAAGAAAGACAGAAAGGAGTAGCAGAGACGATGGTTTTGAGACAGGATAACTGGGTTTAAAACCAGCTTTCCAGGCATCTAGTATTCTTGAGTGTGTTATGAAATGAAGAAAGCAGCACTTAATATAGCAGCGATTAGAATAATTGTTTTCATTAGCAATTACTATATGCTACTAAGAATTTATATACCCCACCTTTGACCGTTTACGACTCTGGCAATTGTACTGTCCTCATGTTATGGGGAAGGAGATTTAGGGGACTTGGATAAACAGCAGAATGGAAGTGTTTTATTTTTATTCTGTAATTTTTATTTCTCATTTCAAAGCTCACTCTTTGACTCACTCTATCAGGCAGACACGAGTATTGCATGATATAACTAATACACAGCACCAAATATAAGGTGTTATTCTCTTGTACCATTTTGAAACATTTTAAGGCTAGAAATTCTGGGGGCAGAAGCGCAACCCTGCATCCTTCCTGGGCTTCTGCAGAAGTTCTCCCACATTGTACGAACACATATTACACCAAACATGCTGACTGAAGTTTGTGACTTTAACCCTGAAGTCACTGAGAGAACTCGCTGAGCTGGCAGCCATGGGTTATACCAGACTGTAATGGGGAGTCGTCTGTCCTCTGATTGTAGAACAGTGTGCCCAGGTGGAGTGGACTGAGCAATGAGAATGTGTCCAGAAAATCCCCATGACTAATTACACAAAGTCACTCACAGTAATCATCAAGAAAAGCTACACAATTAGAGGACAGAATCTATGGCTTCCATCTGTGTATTGTTTTTTGAGCCTGTCTTGCATCTAGACATGTGCTAATGTCTACCTGCTGAATACAATGTGATTTGCAGTAAGTAATGTTTTCAAGAACTTTCTTGGACACTCATTTGTGAGCAGGGTTTTAAGGTAAACCCTGACAAGCTAGAAAATGCTAAAGAACATCTGACTGGTAATTTCTGCTTAACTAGTATTGGGTCTTTTGCAAAAAAAAATCATAAAGGCCTGAATCTGTAACAAATGCTTTAGTTAAGTCTTTAAATTTGGGCCTCTATGAATTTATCTATCTCTGTTAGATCACAGTTTGTAAAATATGTTATTTTTGAGGTTTCAAATTTTTTTCATTATTTTTGTGACCTTTCCCCAAGAACCTATTACTTAGATACATGAATTTTTGAAGTACTTAGAAGTCTCTTGCTGTTTCCCGGGGACTAGGTCAACATTCCTATCATCTCTATTTAAAGATGAAACATAGAGACTTTAAGTGAGTTGTCTATGGGTTCCCAGCAAGCCAACATTTGTGCTGGACACAGACTTCTTAAGCTTTGGGCTTTAGATTAGGTCACTGAGCCAAGTATTTCCCCCAGCAATTATTTATACACACTATGCATCTGACCTGGATTTGCTGCTGCCTATTTCTCATTTGCATAATAAGCAGTATATCAGGCATACAAGAAGAAAGATGTTCTTACCACAAAGAACTGAGTCAGTATGGCTCTGGCCTTACAGATTTAGGAAGGGTCAGAGAACAGACTGACTCTCTCCTTGGCACAGGTATGGAAATGAAGGTTCTTATATGGGGAGGTGAGCCAGGGGGTTGACAGTGACTCATGAAAGAAAGACACGTGCAGATATTTCTTTTTTGGGTCTTTTAAATTTAGCCATGTAATGCTAGCTTACTTTTAGGTAACAGGGATTATGAAGAGATACTTTGGATAATGAATATATGTTGAAGTACAGTGGGATCTTAGAAATGGAGAGACTTTCCTTCTCCCACTCTAGTCATAAAATGGATGTGGAAAAATAATGTGTGTGTGTGTGTGTGTGTGAGAGAGAGAGAGAGAGAGAGAGAGAGAGAGAGAGAGAGCACATGGACATGTGTTTGTAACTAAATGTTTTTAAGCAATTTCTTTAGAAGTAATTTTTATTAAAAGTTAAAACAACATAGTCATTTATGTGTATTCAGTAAGCTTTAGAGAATACAGAAAAGCAAAGGAAATAAAATCCTGTGGGCACACCATTTAGGAACAAGTTTCATTAAAGTCAAGGTATATTTTTCCTCATGAAACTGTAGACTCTATCGTTTAAAAAGATAATTGTTATACATTTAAGTACATTGTGCAATTTTTAGTTTGTATTTTATAAACACGGGCATATATTAGGCACATTACTTTATAATCTCCTTTTGAAACTTAACCGGTTTTGAACTTCTCCTCTGGTCATTCTTTTCTCCCATATCGCCCTTGCTGGTTGTGTAGCCTCACATTGTGAGAATGTGTCATCGTTTATTTAATTTAACCCTCAATGCTAGTCACTTATGTTGTTTCCGGTTTTCTCTGTTAGGAAAAGGCTGTGACGGTGATGTAGATTTTATATATAACAGTATTACATCATATATATTTCATCTGGATCATCTGGAAAACCTAAAACAAAGAACAGCAAACAATGTCACTGATTTTTAAAATCTTTTAATGGGAAAACTTGACAGGAGAGCACTATGTGGAGTCTAGCCAAGGCCAAGGTGCTCATGCATCAAGCTGTAAAGTGCAGTTCACTAGGAATGAAAGGAAGAAGTTCTCAAAGATCAGCATTGCTGTATGCGACTGAAGACACATACTCCTCATACAGCCTCCATGACAAGAGAATAGCATCTAATGAAGACTGACAAATACAACATCCAAACGTGTTAAAAGGCGAGAAACGCATTTGTAAAGTCATATAGAGGCTGAAGTCTAGGGGAATGAGTGTGTTCCTCTGTAGTCTTTGAAATAGCCTTGCCAAGGCAGACGCTTAGATGAAACAGCCCGGCCGTGAGCCTGTTCCCACAACCCAGCGTCTACATTCACTGTGTCTGCCTCGACTTTCCCAAAGCCTGTGGACGTCACTGCATGTTTGTAGGAAGGCTGCACTGTCTCACGTGCTTTTTCTTCTGTGGGTTTGTGATGGTAAGGACACAAACCTAATCTTTTTGTCTTTTTATTTTACAGCTATAAAATGAAGTAGTTAAACAAAATGCACAGCTTGTGAGGACACCAGAAAGCACAACCACTTCTTATTAGCTTTTTGTTGTTGAAACTCTACATTTCTCTGTGCTGTGTTAAAGCAGCAGTGATGGTATTTAGACTGGCAGACAAGGATGTCTGGACTACGGGAACACGTGGATCTTAGTAACCGGCTGCGGCTGCGAGTCAATAGACCGAAGTAATCACAACCCTGCCTTTCCCTTTTCTTCCCATTCTCGCCTTTCTTTTCTTTCTTTCTTTCTTTCTTTCTTTCTTTCTTTCTTTCTTTCTTTCTCTTTTTTCTCTTTCTTTCTTTCTTTCTCCTTCCTTCCTTTCTTCCTTTCTTTTTTCTTTCTTTCTTTCCTTCTTTCTTTCTTTTGTTCTTTTTTCTCTTTCATTCCTTCTTTCTTTCATTCCTTCTTTCTCTCTCTCTCTCTCTCTCTCTCTCTCTCTCTCTTTCTTTCTTTCTTCCTTTCTTCCTTTCTTTCTTCCTTTCTTATTTTTTGGCAACTTACAGATTTACAGTTTGTATCTTCCATACCAGGATCTGGTATATAATGATATTAGCTTCAGATGGCTCTGTGAACATGGCTAGAGAATAACGTGTTTTGTTTTCCTTCTCCTTGGGGTGACCATTGTCTCCAGTTAGTCCTGTGCTCAGTGAGTCATTAATTAAACCAGAATCTTTAAAGTGACCTGTTGCAGCATTCAGGTTTATTCTCAACTTACTCTGCTTCACTGCAGAATGTTTGCCTAATGGGCTGTGTTTTTATTTTTCTCATCCTTCTGCACACCATGAGGATTCATTTCTGAGATGAAGAGCAAAGACTAGGTTAAGAAAAACACAGGCACCTCCAGAGTGTAGAAACTTCAATAAACCCATCACCTCTAACAACAGCAGAGTATGAAAAGATAAAAAACAGCCTGCCAAGAATGGAGTAACCACCCATTCACTTTTAAATGCTCACCACACTTCAATGCACAGACCTAATTACTTTCCTGCATTCCCAAATCCACTTTGCCTGAACTGCAATCAGAAACCTGGCGTTAAAATATTTTAGACTTGGAGGATCAAGACTAATTATGGGCCTTTGCGGCACCTTGGGTTGCTCTCCACCCCTCCTTCTCTGGGTTGCTTTAAAGCACGCTCCACTGGAAGAAAGGCTGCCCAGTCCCAGTTGGGGGTGAAACAGTGAGAGAATAAAACAAAGAACAACTCAACTCAATTCAGTAAACTTCAATGAGGCTGGGATATTTAATGTGAGCCCAGGGTTAGCCCACAGAATTGTGGCAGAATGCAATATTCTTAACAAAAAAAGATGTGTTGAAGGTCGGGTACGGCCCCATAAGGCTGTTGTTGGTGTTTAAGCAGTCCACTGAGGTATTTAGCACTGAGGTTTTCTAAACATTCCAGCTGAGAATTAAACCGCAGCTTTACAGTAGCTGCTTAAAGGTTTGGGGGGCAGGGAGTGTCCCCTCCCCTTGTATTGAAAGGTCAACAAACAGTAGGGAAGATCATGTCATAACAAAGATGAAGTCACCTATTATGGAGTATAGTGACAGCTAATAGCATTACCAGAGAAACTAATCCAAGGTGTTAAATAGTGTAATTGTTCAAATGATATCATGGTTATTAGAACACCCAAGCATGAGACATTCTTCATTTCATGCAACATGGCAGAATTGCAGGTGAGCTTCATGCCATGACAGGTTCTTGTTATAAATATGTAAATATTAGAAAACTGGCTCAGTACTGCAATTTTCCTGCTTCATAAAGAATGCATTTTTGATACACAGATGTTAAGTTTCATGCATTTACTGAGCTACTTTTGGGTAATTTTTCTGAGAGTTAGACTCTTAGAAAGCTTTCATTCATGCAAAATATTTTACTGTGGAAGTTGATGTTAATGTTTGACTTAGTTAGGCATTTTTGAGTTTCATGAACTTAATAATGACAAATCTGAACACTCACAAAAAGCATCAATTCTCAAAGGTGCATTTCTGGAACAGAGAGATGAAGCTGAATTGTAAAGTTAATGTCAGGTTCAAGTTTGAATTATAGTGTTATGAGAGTGTATCTGAGTATGTGGATCTTAGGCTCACAGAAATCTTATTTATTATATTAGATTGTATTAAAAATCAGGTCTTATACATGGGTTACAAATATCTCCAAAATGAAACCTCACCACACCACAGAATTATTCTTTGTTTTTTCAAAAAAATTAATGGTTAATAATCCAAACTGCAAACTATACTATGGGGGTTCAAACTCGAAGATGTCTCAGATGGTCAGACAATAATACAGGAGCATGTAAGTTGGCTCACAGCTACCAATTAGCCTGATTCCTAGGTAATTTATTCTACTCAGAGGCATCAAATATCAGGGAAATCATGGGCAAAACAGTAATTATCTGTAGGGAATTCAAAGGCCTGAAAGCCAATGATTCCAAAGAAATGCAAACAGAGTTCTTTTCATTGTATAGACTCATCTTAAAACCTGTAATAGGAGGCAGGCCCTGGCTGTGAACCTTTACACTTCAAGGTGATTCTTAGAGGCTGCCTAGAGCAAAGACAATGCTCAGCAGCTTGTCTGCATTAAACTCTATTGAGGGGGCAGCTGAAGACCAAAGACTGCAGGCACTTGGTGTCCACGTGAAAGGAAGGCCCTGCAGGCTGAAGGGAGGGACAGGGGGAAATATCAAATCGTGGTGCTAAGTGGAAGGACAATAAAGGGTCTGGCAGTTTAATTTGAAGTTTAAACTCGAGTGAAATAAAATAATCTTTCCAAGGATAAAAAAGTAATCACAGAATTTCTTAAATTCCATGGCAAATTCTTCTTAAGAAAAGCATTTATACTTGAAATCTCATTTCCTTCATGCTGCATTCATATTTTATAAGGCTGGCTTTGGAAATGTGGCGCTGCTGAATCTGGCCTTTGAATACAGAATCTGACAATTAAGCTCCTCCTCACAGCCTTAGTGTCTTTCTATATTTTTTTTTAATTTTAACCCTTTATATTTTTTGCTATGTTAAAAAAAGAGAAACAAACAAACATATGAACAACAAAAACAAACAAACACCAACTTAAACCAATCATAAATTGTCTAAGGTGTATATATTCAGTGGGCTGAGTACTGGCTTCTGGTGCTGGTATTTGTAACCTTTGAAACACTGGACTTCAAAGTATTGTGTAGGGGCCCTGACTCTTACACATGACCTACCAATTTCATACATAGTCATGGCATAACACTGACTTTTCCACATCCCTAATTTAAATGATCCCCACCCCTGCGTCACAATCCAAGCACAGGTGGCAGAGGAAGAACATAATTCCCTTAACATTTTTCTTGCTCTTGATTCTGCTCTGGACTGAGTCAAACACATTTGCAAATAATGTGGCTGATTTTCCAATAGTGAACGGCTTCCCAAGATTTTTGTTCTAAGTTAGGCTAATTCTACAACTACACATAGCAGGATTATCTAGCACAAATCTGAGTACTTTACACATTGATAAGGTAATTGGTGGTATGTGATGACTATTGATAGGATTTGCACATAGCCCTGCAGACATCCAACAGTGGCCTTTGATCACCTCTAGGGATATCTAAGGGATTCCAACTCCCAAAGAGCTGGTTCAAATATTTTAATATCTCCCTTCAATTTCTAATGTATTTTGTCCAGTTCAAAGCATGACATGTTATTCTACTTAAGAGAGCATTTTGTTTTCTGAATTTACATGTGCAAGTTCTTAAAAATTATATTTATTTTAGAAAGCTCATATAAAAGTGCCTGTATTTGAGCTGGCAGGAATATTGAATCCTTGTAAAGCCAATGCTAGCATGCCATTTTTAGCATTTCAAATTACTTAGCACATTTTAATTCTCTCATGTTCCTTTTTCAGGGGTTTCAATAAGGAAGTAGTGGTGACTCCTTCCCAAAAGTAGAAATCGAGGGCACAGATGACGAGAGTGCACCCCACTTTTGCCTGAAGCTGAGAAGTCAGATGCTGAGATGCCCTTTGATGTATTAACTGTCTTGTGTTATTAACTGAGAAACAGAGAGGAAAGGATGAGGGTGGGTAGGGGCTGAAAGAAATGTGGGTGATATATGTTGTTTTGAAATCACAGTTCATGTCCAGGCAGACCACACCAGGTTCTGTGTGAGAGAGTTTAGTGTGTGTGTGTGTGTGTGTGCGTGTGTGTGTGTGTGTGTGTGTGTGCGTGTGTGTGTGTGTGTGTGTGTGTGTGTGTGTGTGTAGCAAAGGAGGGTGACAGAAAGGAAGGGGGAAAGAGAGAAGAAAGGGCGCAGAGCTCAAGTGGGCCTGCCTTTTATTTAGGCTGTTATGCAAGGGCTTGCAGGTAAACATGGAAGGCAATCCAAACTGGCACCTGGAATGTGTGGCTATTGCCATGGCAACAGATCTGTGGGTCCCTGTTGCCATAGTTGGGTTCAGAGGCCATCTGAAAAGCTGACTCCTGATACCAGCAATATAATTGTAAAATTGTCAAAGAAACAATTGAATCAATATCCAAAAACAGAGGAAAAGAAGATCAAAATGAAATCTGCCTCTCGATGACACAGACAGGGTAGAACCAACGTTCTAGTGACCAATTTAATGACTCACTTTCTGCAGTTTTCTTCTGATCACTGTCTGCTACTTTGGTATTTTCATGACTGATCATTTGATAATTATTAATTGGTCAAATAATTATTTATTTTATTAGTTGGTTAACAGATTTCATTAATAACTCTTTTGTACAGTTCAAAGCATGACATCTTATTCTCTTTAAGAGAGCAATGAGTTCTATAACTCATTGGTGTTTGTGTTCCTTTCTATCAAGGTAGCTCGATGCTGGAAGCAAACTCAGGTGGTCCCGCTCTTTTCTGTCTGTGCTCTCTTATTTTTCTACATTCCAAAGGCTTTGCCTAGGTCTTTCTAGGACCTGTTTGTGCCTGTGTCTCTCTGCCTCAGTGTTCCCATTACCAACATTATCCCCATTGTCCAAATTCTCTAGACTCAAAGCTCAGAAGGCATTTTGAATATGATGCTTGTCTCCATGGTTCTTAATTAAGTTCTTTACATTTTCCCTGGTGGACTGGTAGTACTAATTTCTTTGTATCTCAAAGCACACTCAACTCTCCTGTGGTTCCACCCATCTCCACTCTCTCTGATTCTGCGACTAAACAAACATTTGTAAGATTTCCTGTCAAGCCTTCATGATGCCTGCATTCCCTGTAAGCACACATGGAATTCGTGCTTGCATTGGAACAACAGAACTATCTTCCCGTGACTCCCATATCCAGCCTTGCCTGGCTCTGCAGTCTTGCTCACTGTTCCCCTCAGCTTTGGCCTGTGGCCCTTTCTTTGCTTTTCACCTCAGGTCTTCACTACTTTCATTCTTCTCTCCATGCAATCTCTATGTTTTTGTCTACATAGTTTTCCCTCTCCTTTGGCCAGACAATACCCTAAACCTTAGTTTCTCTTCCTATTGTATGATTACCTTGACACTTTGGTAAAATGGAAAGAGCCTTGTACTGCATGAGGTAAACTTAGTTTCTAACAACAAATCTGATTTCTGGAGAGTGAATGGTAGTCTTATGCCCCTTCCCCCCAAAGCCTTCCTTCACAATCTCGTGTGAGACTGCTGCCAGCAAACACATATGGAGTAAAATTTCCATTGCGAAAACTTGGCCTCCACTGTTCTAAGAATTTTCTAATATTAAAGTTAACTTAATCTCGGACTTTACATATACTCAAAGTAGGAGCAAGTGAGCAAACTCTACCACCTAAGCTGCTGTCTGTTGAGAAATCTCAGCTGAATTATATAAGCAAAATGACCCTGCCATAAATATGACTAGATAGTTCACATCTGTTTCTTATAAACTAGATCTATGAGTTTTAATGGAATAAAGATTTGACGATTCTCTAACCCACCTCTCCCTAGGATAGTTTCTCATGAATAATACCCATTTCTTCTTTTGATTATTTTTATTTAGTTATTCAGTTACCAGTTACTTTTGTATGTTAGTTAAGAAAGATACATGTTGTTACATTGCTTTACTAATATTAATTTGTTCCATTGTTTCCATCCCCTATAAAGTGTAGGCATCATCATCATTACCATCATCCTCACCATTATCATTATATTCATTATTTTTCTAAGGAAATGTGTATGTTAAAGACCATATAGCTAGGGCATTTGGAGAAGAGCATAAAGCCAGGTAGGTAGTTGGCTCCCTTAGTCTCGTTCCCTTTGGCAGCACGGGAGGGCATCCTTTGAACTCATTTTGTGCACACTGACAGGACACGGTTTGTCTCGGTGTCTGTGCTCAGCTTCCTGCTGTGAGCAGAGGACTCTGCTTCTTCAGGCTCTTGGCCCTCATTAAGCTTCCTCTTCCTCAGTGATCCTGGAGATTTGGGAGGAGGGCATTTGATATAGGTACCCCACTTAGGGCTGAGAATTCTTCAGGCTCTTCTCTGCACTGTAACTAGCCCTAGGTCTCTCGATTAGTCACTATGTACTGCAAACAGAAGTGTGGAAGAGCTGGTATTTCTAGAGCTGTACCACTCTTGGAAGGTCTTTTGCTACAGCCCATCAAGATAGATTGTATCCCTTTTTTATGTTAGGCTGTTTCTATGTGTTGTGTTTCTGAGTATGATGGTTATTGCAGTTTATCAATTCTGTCCTCAGAGAAGTTGTGAGCATTTCTGATCACACCTTAGCTCTCTCAGCTGTGTGGTATGAATAAATGGCTAGATTTTTATTGTCCTCTGTCACATTTATATTTACATGACAGAACCTGTCTCAATGAATAATTTTTGTATAGAAGGAATTTTATAAGTAGAAATAATTATGATTGTTAGGATGATTTCAAGACAAGATTCTCACTTTGTTAATGTTTGCAAATGTGGACTAAGATTGCTAGCTGATACTTGCAAAATCCACTTAGATGAGTTCTTAAAAGATTTTTAGCAAGGCTCCTGTGTTACCGCCTTTGCTAAAGGAGTAGATTGGCACCTTCTGTTCTGCACATGGGCAAGACTTTAAGTTCATTAACTAAATAGGATATAGCTGCTTTAATTCAGAAAGTAAGATGGGTGTTATGACTAACATAGAAGATGTGATTATCATTGCATGCATTCAGCTATGTAAGACATGCTTCAATTCTTATTTTGAGTTCACTAAGATCCGTTACAAAGCCATCTTGATTGTTAGGATTCTGTCTAAGCTCCACCCCACAATTACCTAGCAAGAGCCAGGTATGCTCCTCCCCACAGTTGCCTGGAAACAGCCAGGTAGGCCTGGCCCACTATAAAAGAGGGCGCTGGGCCCCCTCCTCTCTCTCTTACCTCTCTTACCCCTTGGCACTCTCACCTCTCTGCCCCTCTTGGGCTCTCCTTCCCTCCCCCCTCTCTTCACATGGTCATGGCTGGCCTCCACTTCTCTACTCTCTCTCTCTCTCTCTCTCTCTCTCTCTCTCTCTCTCTCTCTCTCTCTCCTCTCTGCCTTTCTCTGCCTCCACTACCTAATTAACTCCCATCCTTTGCCCTGAATAAACTCTATTTTATACCATGTCTGTGTGTGTCTGGTCACTCAGGGGAAAGGGGTGCCTGGGCATGGGCCCGCTGGGGCCTCCCCTTCCCCACATTGACGTATACCACATTCTCTAACCCTCTTTCTTTTTATGAACCCAACATTGATGGTCTGGTGACAAATTCAGTTCCAAATATAAGGCTTCTCATTAGCCCCTGAAGTAATTACCTTTTGGTTCTGTCCATCTGAATGCTTCTTTCTGGTCAGGAAGTTTGGTTGCTTTACTTTTGTACCAGGGGTCTTTGCCTGGCTCTGAGTTCTAAAGGGGAGTGTATATTGTTCCTAACTGTGTAATTGACTTTTTCTCTCTGGATGCTTTTAAGATTTTATCTTTGATTTTGATGGTTTGACCTATAGTTTTCTTCTTCTCCTTCTCCTTCTCCTTCTCCTTCTCCTTCTCCTTCTCCTTCTCCTTCTCCTCCTTCTCCTTCTCCTTCTCCTTCTCCTTCTTCTTCCTCCTCCTCCTCCTCCTCTTCCTCCTCCTCCTCCTCCTTTTTCTTCCTCTTCTTTCTCCTCTGTCCTCTTTCTTCTTTGTCATCTTCTTCATCATCTTTGCCTTCAGCATTGTCTTTGTTGTCATCTTTTTCACTATTGATTTCTGAGTATCTCTGTTGCATTATGCATGAGCATGTTTATTACATTTGAATCTGTGGTTTGTTATTATTTATTCTTGGGAATATTCTGATTCTACATGGATACTTCTCTGTCTTAGCTTCTACTTTTCCTTAGGACTTCCTGTTTCACATGTGTTAGACTCTGGTCCTGCCTCACAGCTCTTGAATCTTCATTGTTAGGTATTCCCTCCTTTCATTTGTATTTTTCCATCTGTTTACTTCTGTTTTCTCTGATGGAAACATTTTCCTGGGCAAACACTGAAACACTGTATTTATCTGTATTTCCAGGTATTTTAATTGAATATTCAAAAAAATTATTTCACCTAAAATTTCCATGAACCCAAAAAAGTTGTTTAACTTTTCCAGTAGATCTCCCAAAATAATAGATATTGTTTTAAAGTTCTTATCTAGTGGGTTCCATGTCTGGGCCAACCCTAGGTCTGCTTCTGATCCTTTACTTCTTGACAGTGAATCTTTAAACTTCAAATGTTTTTAATCTGATATGTTAACTATGAGTTAACATATCAGATTAAAATATATGAGTTTCATGATGGCATTTATACACATCTACGCGATATATTTAGGCATATGCATCCTGTTGCTCTCTTGTCTTGGAGACATGGCTTCTCTTCGACACCTTCCTGCAGTAGCCTGTGCTTTTCTCTGGAGCCACGACAGAAAGGCTGCTGTCTACTAGTAGCCCCTGACAATTTATGATGAGGACATTTATAGGAGGAGTTTCTGGCTTCTTCCTTAGAGACAGATAGTTTTGGGTTCTATCTCTCCATTAGTGACAAAACAACCAACCAAACTAACCAAACAAACCAGGACTCAGAAATGAGCTTTTTGGGCACCTGTCCTGTAAACAAATGGGAAAGATTTGTTTGGCACCTGAGGGAAGAGAGAGGGATTTTTTTCTCTCTTTATGTATATACTTGATACTTTGGCTTCTCAAAGGAAAGACAGGCCTGGGGAAGGGTGTGGGCTAACAACTCTACACCCAGACAGTCTTACTCTGTTTTCCTATTTTGTCCTCAATTTCTCTATGAGCACTCTGCATGGAAATTATCTCCAAATCAGTGCTGACCCCTAAAACTTTGCATTAGCCACAACCACACCTTTAAACTTTAAATGCTATCTTCTCCTTACTTGGCTTTATAGTTACTATGGCTTTCTCTCCTTATCTGCTGAGGTGGCCTATCACTGTTATAATGTAAGTCCATTATAAATTTTGCTTTTTACCTTCTTTCTAGTGGGAGGTAAACCATCCAGCTAGGTATTATTAGACAGGAATACTAGTCATCTTTTCTTCATGGTTTTGTCTCAACCTAGACTTTTGATTGAGACTTTGAAGACTGAGATCACTAAGTAGAGAGGGAGAAGAAATTGGAAAGGCATCCTAAATAGAAGAGTAACATATGAAACTGGAGGGAAGCATGAACATGTCTGTATATACTTATATGACTCTCCTTTTTTGAGAGTCTATAGCAAATTAGCACTTAATTTATAAATATCTTCCCAATGGCTAACTTGACAAGTCCATAACTATTCTCTCACTAGAGAGAAGCTACATAATTTTTACTCAAGAGTCTTTTAATTTAAACATACTTGATTTTGATTAATTTAGGGAATTAAGTGATTATGGAGTAATTAACTTGATAGTTGGGTATGACTTATAGAATCGGTCTTTCAGTTCTGAGTATATAAATTACACTCTAAATGCTCTTCGAAGCTTAAACTGAAGTTTTGGCAAGGTAAATTTGCTCCCTGAAGTAAAGAACATTATTTATCTATAGTCTTTGGTTTAATGAAGTCCTACACTCTTGTATGGATTGAAATTACCAATTTCTAATGCCCCTTCAACAAACAAAATAAAATCAGTACCTGAATTCTGCTAACAGAATTCTCAATTCTGTTGTTTTGTTCAATTTACTTTTTGATTGGTAGTAGAATATATTTTCCAGGTGATGTACAGTTTGTCCCTGTATTTAAGTTTTTCCTATGTTTTCTACTGTTATCCTCTATTTTATTGGGAGAATAGAAATTGGTCCAAAAATGGGTAGTACTTTAAAAGGGTGTGGAAGAAATACTTTTCGTGTAAAAATTTACTTTCAATTTCTTCCTACTAAGTGGATGGTCTGTTTCTACCAGCTATGCATGTGGCTGAGTACTTTAACTGTTTTGACTACCAGAACATGCTGGAAGTGATACAGCATCAGTCTTCACATGTAGATCTTCAACTCTGGAAATCATACATCTGGGGACACTCAGTTCTGGAGGCCTGATCTCATAACTAAGAAATCAGGATGCCTTGCAGGTGATCTGTTATGAGTAAGTCTAGGTTAGTCAGGTGGGGCAATAACAGAGAGAGACCAGTGCTGGCCACTATCCATTACCTCCTTGCAGACTCCATGTCTGTGTGTGAAGAATCCAAAGAAGTTCAGCTTCTAGCTGTTGACTACCATATGACTACAGATATCTCCAGATAACTCCAGGAAGAGAATTGCCCAGTGTGAATCCTGCTTTAATTGCCAATTCACAAAACAAGAAAAAATAGTAAAATGGTAAGTTTTAATTCAGTGATGCTACATGGCAGTAAAGAATGGAAATCTCAATGGCTTACCTAAGGGCTGGGCAAATGTCTGTCTTCAAAGCTGTTTATGATCACATTGCATTAATTTCTCATAAAATCTGCAACCTAACAGTGACTTATAAATTTAGTATTCAGCTTGGATATTTTTTCTTTCTTTAATTTTTTTAATTGAAAAAGGAAGTAAAAACATTTTACGATAAAATTGAAGATTTACATGGAAAATATTTCTGACAAAATTGAAGAAATGCATAGAAAAACACGTTAAAATTGATAGTTTTCATGGAAAATTAAAGAGTAAAACAGTAGACATAAAAACATTGCTAAATTAATTGAAAAAGGAAGTAGAAACATTTTATGATAGATTGGAAATTTATGTGGAAAATATTTCTGATAAAATTGTAAAAAATATAGAATAACATGTTAAAATTGAAGATTATCATGGAAAATTACAGATAAACTGGTAGGCATAAAAATATTAAGTTGATTGAAAGCAGAATTCAGCTTGGATATTTTAAGCTATTTAAGAAAATGAATTTCCTTGCTTATATTGAGTAAATACTGAATTTTTCAATGAAAAAAATTTTTTGATGTCTTTTAAAAAATAACCTAAATATATTTTAAATATATATTATATTTTTAATAAAATAAATGCAATTATATTATAAACACAGATCCTTAAATTCTGTAACTTGTGTGAATAAAAAATTGTGTAATATATAACATGGGATTCATGTGGATAACAAGAAAATGTTGCATCTCACTGGTAATGCTTTGTACTCAAAGGGGATAATTTTTCCATTTTGTATGATCGTTTTATAAAGTACAATATTCAGACATGTGGAGAAAGAAATTCTCCATAGATCTCTATCTTGGAATAGAAAAATAATGAATTATAGATTGATTAATATTATATATCTCTATCAGTTGTTGAAAATTAAAATTTTCATTATAGAATTGTGATTTCACAAAATACAGAATAGCTTTATCATGCGAATTGGGAAATTTCTATTATTTATTTTAAAAATTATTAAACATATGACAGCTAATGGAACCAAAGTGTTTAATAATATACATTTTTCCTCTTCTTTTTTGAGGTCTTGTATCAATGGGAAGATGCTCCTTCCCCCCAAAAAATGAGCCTCCTTATCCTGCAAGTGTGGTTGCAGGGAACATTTCTTGGTCTTAATTACTGAAATTACTTGGTTATCAAAACTGTATACAGTTCATGATTCTATTTTTATCCTTTTAAGACTTAGCCATGAGATTGCTCTGGCCTTGGAAACATTAAAATGGTCTTTGTTTGATATCCACATACAATTTCAGAAAGCCATGTTCATTTTAAAAATTAAAGCTAAGAGTTAGAAAAGAGTTTCTTAACAAGGTTTAGGAATAGGATTGTCTTTTCTAAGGGTTGGAGCTGCGATGAGGATATGATGGAATGATCATTAAAATAGCTCAAGCCTCTGTCTCTCCGTGTGTGTGCACATTTGTATGTGTGCATGCCTGTGTGTATGCATGATTACAGAGGATTTTTGTGCAAGCATGATTATGTGTAAGTTTCTGATGACAAGGGTTAAGCACCACTTGGGTGAGACACTGGAAAATCTTGGTGGTCATGACAGTGTTTTAGTTACCCATGTCTTTAGAACGGTTTGTTTGTTTGTTTGTTTGTTTTAACAGGAAGACTTCAACTCTCTTTTATGGAGTAGTTAAAAGTCACTTAAAAGCCAGGACTATTGTTAAAAGAAACCTTTGGCCTCTTATAGCCTCTTTGAACAGCAGTCTTTTAAATTTGCTATATTAGAAGTCAAGCTCTTCCAATGGGCTGCTTCTAATAATGAGACATCAGCCCATATGTTCTGTGACAAATCAGACTTGTTTGGGAAATGTAAATTGTGTGACCTGTTTGGAAAGTGTCTGAACCCCGGGAGATTAGATGCCACCTGTCCTCTGTTAACCTACCTCTTCTGCAGTGGAGAAAGTTTTCTAATGATAAATCCATATAAGAATAACACAATTATATGTTTCCAAAACAGAGATTAAGTTACCTTGTAATAAGTGTGCCTGGATATCAGACTGCTTTCTGACATAGCCAGTGAATTTTTGTTCAATTTCTATGCAGAGAAAGCTGCTGTTTTTCTTTGGTTTCTTGCTGTGGTTGTTACGAAGCATGATTATGTGTAAGTTTCTGATGACAAGGGTTAAGCACCACTTGGGTGAGACACTGGAAAATCTTGGTGGTCATGACAGTGTTTTAGTTACCCATGTCTTTAGAACGGTTTGTTTGTTTGTTTGTTTGTTTTAACAGGAAGACTTCCAGATCAACTTTGTAGGACAGACACCTAGTGTTGGCCATGCTGACTGGATAGAGCTTAATCCATATGAGAAGTATCAAGGCTTTTTTTTTGGGGGGGAGTCAGTAAATAATCAATTTAATGTCATTTCAAAATACAAAATTGATGTTTCCTATGGAAAGTCATCACATACAAAAGTGAAATACTTTATCATCAAGAAAGTTCAATATATGATCACCTTGAACTTTCTTAGAATTACTTAGAATGATGCTGGCATTTACTAAAAGCCCCAGTTCTTGAGAGTGAAAGTCTTTGTTATCAAGAATATTTAATAAGTCTGTGATCATTTTCAAAAATTCTGCCCTGGGCTAAGGAGTTCTTAGAAATGATATAACTTTGAAAAGGCCACAGGGAAACTCCTTGGCTTTTAATCATATTTCCCAGGTCCCTCTTGTTTCCACTTTTCATCTCCTCTGAGTGTACCCCATAACTTTGTGCTGGCAGGACCAACCCTGGCAGCCTTGGTCACACGGTCAGATAGCCACTGCCTTAGCAGCCTTCACTGTCAGGACTTTGCTTCAGGGGCCAGTGGCAATGGAGAAGTCTTAAGGTCATCACAACTGACCTAGAAAACAAAGAGGTTCTAGCTTTTGCCCAGGGCTTCCGGCACACACAGCACTGTTCAGCTGAGCTCTTCTCAGCCCAGGACTAGTACATCAAGACTGGTATTAGTGTGTGTAGTCTATGCTCTTCAATTGTATATAAATGACCCAAATAACACACAGCTGTTATTTTCCCCTTTTGCTTTTTTTCCCCCCACAACACAGCTGAAACACAGGGATTACATTGTGGAAATATACAAGTCAATTTCAAAAATTATTTTCCTGAAAGAAGAATTGAACAAATGCCACACATTGCTTAAAGGAAAATAGCCACTGAATGTGGCTCCTTGTTTTCAGCTTCACACTTTGATAGGAAAATCAACTAAAGAAACACAGACAAGTTGGTTCTCTTGCACTGCTGAGCTGTAATCCTGGCTATGGTTCTCTATTGAGTTTGTTCTCTCTGCTCACGTTTTAATGTCTTAATGAAGGGATGGGGGAAATTGCCACTCACTGATTTGGGTTTTTAAATTTGTAGTTTCTAAATTAAGACTACTTAACGATACAGGCATGCCTATTTCCAAGGCTAGGCCTACAGCTTCTGTACTTGATATGTAACCTTAAGGGCTTCCTGTGAGGTAATTATCGTGCTGGGATGAGCTAATCTCCCATCGAAGAGTACACCTGCCTCATTCTGCTAACAAATAGGCCCCTGCCTTCTCAAGACGGTCTGAGCTGACTTATTATATCTCCCTATCAGCAGAAAGACTCATATCATCACAGGGCCAAAGGTGAATTGCCTAGAGACAAAGTTGGAATGAATTTTTTGCAGTCCCATTTTACCAGACATTCAAACCACTTCATTCTGAAGAGTGGAGACCTTTTACTCTGTCACATATTTATATATGCTTATAATGCCAGAGAAGGGTCTTACTGCAGATCTGCTCTCTATAAATGTTTCAAAATAGCGTTCCATAGTAAACCGGCTGCCTCTCGAGTCTTTGTTTTCCATTATTATTACTCAGTGTCAACGGGGCTACTGCATTGATTTTTAAGTTTACATGGAGTTGAAGGAGCATACAACTGTCATGTAGTAGTCAATGGCATGGGATTCTACGTCCAAACATGTATAACATAGAATCAGGGTAAGGATACGTGTCCATTTAATCCCAGGGGTAGGGGCAGTTTTAGCTAATGTCTGTTTTCTGCATAAAATTTGGCTTAAAAAAAAGTTTTTCCTATTCCCTATAGCAAAAGAGGCTAATATTCATTTAAAACCCAATAGCAATTAAAACCCCCAATAACAATTAAAACTTACAATGAACAACTGCTCTAGCTTTGTTTATTGCATGCATAAATAATCGTACTTCAATGAACATGTTAGTATCTAAGGTTGCCTCGAGACTGCTTGCTTTGGCTACTGTAAATGTGACATGAATTACTCTCAGGAAAATGTGTCTAACATGCTGGGTTTGAAGTAAATTATTTTCTTCTAATATACCTACACAACTGTCACAAGGAATTACACTGCAGATTTACTGATGTTAAGTGTCAATTGTAATTTGGTGACAGCCATTTTATTGGCTATGCACACTGCTCTGCTAGAACTGTTTCTCAGTATGGAGGCCACCGTATCATTAAAAATCAGTGATCCTTCACTGATGACATAATTTGACTGGCAGAGAGAGGAGCAGAGAGGGTTTGCTTCCACCTGCACAGAATCTGCTGTGTGTCAGAGATGAATTTGCCTTCAAATTAGAAACAGCACTGCAGACGAGGGCTGTGATTTTGTTTGAGTTCTTTTGAGGCGTGTTTCTGGAACGGTTTCCAAGCAGCTGATGGAAGTCTCCTTTAATATGTCAAACATATATATTATGCAGCCTGTAAACATTTTAAATATTTTTAGTCATAGCTTACGGCAAGGTATCTGTGAATTACTATCAACTGAGCAGAGCCACATGCCTTTCTGCACGTTAATCCACCCATCCTTTTGTCTGTAACTCTGTCTTTGGCATATGGTCCATGAACACAATTAGTGTAATAAAACATCAACACCACCATTAACAAGAACAAAAACGTCCAGCCATACAAATGTACACACACACACACACACACACACACACACACACACACAGGTACACACAGGTATACACACACACACACACACACACACACACACACACCCTCCCTACCCCAAGACACGAGCCGAGGCCTGATATGAGCCAGTATTTCCCCAGGTAGAATAAATCATCAGAGTTATGTAAAAATTTACAGTAGGAACAGAAGTATAGTCATACATTCTGAAAATTTTATAAACTGACAATTCAAGTTATGTGTTTTATGCTAATAAACATTGTGGTAGGTTCTAATAAACTACTACTCGCTCATAAATAGTAGAAAGCTGCCAGCACTCACACGCCAGCATATACACAGACTCACACACATTCTACACTTATGAAGAAAAACAGGAAATGGTTTCCAAGACTTGCTTAGTGAATTTAAATCAATATAGCTGCATTCCATTTTCAGTATTTAAATTAACTTTTTTGCTGCAAGGCACCACAAGGAACAAAGCACACTACCTTAAAAGAAAGCGTATTCCTCATAATGTTAGCTCATTTCACACCTATTTGACACCTGCTCTCAGCCACTTGGTTTCATTGAAATGCGGACAGTGTTCATCTATTAGAGGCCTGCCTTTCTACGCAAATACGTCCCTCTCAGATATCCCTTATAGGCTTCCGACATGTTCTACTACTGTCCTTTCCACAGCTTCCGCTTCTCTTGCACAGCTTTATTTACTTAGTATAACTTTCCAGAACAACAAACTGGATAAATTATTGAGCCACATACATCACGATCAAGCAGTCAAGTTATTTATGTCACTTTTTTCTTTATGTAAACAGTGTGACCATTTTTGTCCACAGTAGAGAAAAGAGTATTCATAAAAACATACCTTTCTGAATTAAAATTTAAGAGACTAGCAGACATACTCCTGAAAATATATTTGATTGTTGATCTGTTAATAAAGTTTACACAATGAACAAAGACTTTTTTTTAAGGTCTGGTCTGAGTGTCTTCACATTGATCTAAACAAACTGTTTCACATAGAAACTAAACAGTTTGGCAGCAGGATGAGTCCAGTCAAAGTAGCAAATGAGAAGCTACTTCCTGTCCTATCATTTATTCTTCAGGTTTCTGTGACTTGAATCTTTTTTTATTATTTTTAATTTCAGGTGTCCTCTTTTACTTCTTTATTGATATAAATGGGACTCATAAAAATGCTTTGTTACAGCACAGTAGGCTAAAATATGCCTGTAAAAGACTTTTGTTCTTTCTTCTATTTTTTTCTTTTCTTTTCCTATTTTTTTTTTTTTTTGGTAAGCTTTAAATAAATAAGACTTTTGCTCCCAGTAAGGAGACTATAGTCTTAATCACCCTAATATTTTAACTGCTGCCATTTAAAAAACTTTTTTTAATGGTATAGTGTTTGCTTTTGGACAATGGAAGGCTTGCCACAGAGAAGATATATGGCAATGTCTGCCCTGAAAATGGTCGTGACTGAACAAAGAATAACTAGTCTCCCAACTTTGACTTAGTAGGGGTGGGTGTGGCGATGGGTGGTGGTGTATGTTCTCTAGTTAAAACTACTGGGGAAATCTAAGAAGGTAAATCAGCTAAGAATGACCAAGAACTCAGGCATTGTAGTCTGGGATCTCAAAGGAAGGTGAAATGTCATAAAATTGTCTGTCCTTTCAGGCTTCATTCCGGCTGTGGAAAGCCCAGCTCTCAGCAGCCCAGTTCACCCCAGGATGGTAGTGAAGCCAGAAGGAGGGGGAGCTTGCTTTCTCTCAGGGTGTGTTTGCTGAAATAGCTGCTGGTTTCAGCCTTGTGCACCTTACACGTTCTGAGTGAATTGTAGTGCAAACAGCTGTGGCTGTGGCGATGTGGCAACATTTTCCCTCTGATGTACATGTGGCATTTTGCCATAAAAAGGTACAGCACAGGGACCTCCTGAGGAACATGCATCAAGTTTATTTTCTGACTAGTAAATGAATAAAATTTTCTGACTCAATTGGGAATGAAAGAAAATAACCTGCCTTTGGAGCTATCCCAGGATATGATTCCTTTGGAGTGGTTCATGTAATTTAACAACAACAACCCAGTCCTCAGTGAACTCTGGTATAAGTCTATAGTGAACCACAAGCCTCAAAGATGAGGGAATTGTGAGCCTCTTGGGGCTCAGGCAGAGGGAGAACTGAACAGTTCTGAGGGAAAGAGTTTAGTTCGACAATGCCAGTCCAGTTCTTAGCCTCTGTTCTAGCAGCCTCATTCATTCAGCTTTCTAAGTTTTAGGCTGTGGAGTCATAGTACACTCAGAGAGGGTTTCATTATGATTACAGACTATTCAGGAGTTTTTGTCACTGGTTGGTTTAGTCAACCACATATCAAATGCTGTAGTGAATGGATAAGAAACTGGGACCATTCCCAGAATCCTGTGAAGATGCTGAGGTCTTTATGTACAGGGACTGAGGCCTCACACCCAGAGGATGGGAGCATTTCTAGAAAAAAGGAAGATGAAAAGCAACATAGATTTTTATGACGTGCCTAGAGAATTGATGCCAATCTGAACCTAAGTTTTCTCAGACCAGTTGTAATGTCCTAGCTGTAGTGCTGACCTTGGCCTCAGTGCGTTTATAACAAACTTGTTAGGCTAGATGGAACAGGCATAATGATTAAGAACACTATTTTATCCTCAGAAGTATTTTGGTTTGGGAGGCGAATTGTCATGTTAACCATAAGTGAATTTTCTTTTAAAAATGCAAAAATTAGAAAAAAGAGGAAGGCAGACATATTTAAAAGGCATGCTTAGTTTCTTAGAGCTGTGGGGTAGGTGGACAGGGCCATGGAAACAGGGATAGATTTGAGGGAATAGGACAAGCCTTCTGATTTTCCTTTACTTCGAGATAAGAATTTCATGATACAAATTACCATTTGCATCTTCTGAGGGCAATTTGCAATGAATTAAAAGTGTGTTTGACCAATACAGGGCACACTGAGGGCATTCCTTGTTCTGTCCAAGTCAAAAGAAGCATGTGCTTGACATGCCCTGTAAACACAGACAGCTCCCACATTAAAATATCTAATCAAGAGTTTTTCTTAGCACTGTAGATTTTAGCTAATTGTATTACTTATGTTAATTTAGAAGTTAAAATTACACTTCATTGCTCGACAGATTTTTATTATTAAACACATGTTGGCTAGGGTGTGGTGAATGTGAAGAATGACTTTTTTTTGGTATTTTTCATTGTACAGCATGCATTAAATTAATTACTTTAAAATGTATATATGAAATGGTACACTTGAGGTCTTTGGGAAAATAGGAAATATAGAGAATTGCTGTGTTTTGATAGGAATATTATCTTCTATTTTGACTTACTTATTTTCATGTAACAGAAGTTTAAATTATTAATTGAGGAAACACCTGCTTTACCTGACTTTCTTACGTGAACTGAGTGGATGCTAGATGCCTGAAGGAAAACTCTCATTACGCCAGGATCCCAAGATGGGGGCTACAATGGTTGCATTATTGCATCTAAGAGAATATTATCCTGAAATTTTACTGCACCAAGGTCCCCAGGGCTTGGCTATAGAATTACTTCTAAATGGAACCGTTTTATAAAAACATCTTTCTCATGCTTCAGAATTTCACAGAAGTAAATGAGAAGGAAACTTTGGTGCAGACAAGTAATTTGGAGAACTATATTAGAAACAAATGGCTTTCTTGGATTGAAAAAACGTAAATATACATGATATAGAGTTGATTTTATTTAATCCCTATAAGCTACCTAGAGAAACTTAAGTAATAGAAATGTGAAAACTGCTCTGCTGCCTTCTTGGGTTGTTCAGTGTGCTCTTCTCCTCTCGCTCCATCTCTGGGCCACAGCCCAGCCAGTGCACCTCGAGCAGCAGGCTGCAAACACTTTCTCTCACAAGTTTGTGCCTCATTCACTGAGGAGGCCATCCTATGCTTCAAGGGAAGCCAGTTTAGCAGAGTCTTGGGCACTGTTAAGATATCAATACTGACAGGGCTGCTGTGCTGATTAAATAAGGGATGGTACAATGGGAAAACTTCGAGTTTTGTCATGACTTAAACATATGGGCTTCTGGCCAATGGAAAGGTAAGCTGGAGAAACTTGAGAAAGATTTTTATAACCTAAACAAAGAACCTATTGCAACAAGTGCTTAATACATATTTGCTTTGTTTCTCTGTTACTGTTCACTGTGAAATATCTGATTATGTCTCCATCCCTTCACAGTTTGGATATGAAGGATATTTTCTAATTCCATGGCCCAAGAATTTCTTACCTATCAAGAGCCATGGGAAAGCCCCATTATTAATCTTCGCACATTATTGTGTCTAGTAGCTGAACAGAACCTGTCTCTGCCATGCCATGATATAGGTTTTTTGTTTTTGTTTTTGCCTATCACAGAGTCGCTATAAACAGATGTAGCCCATCTAAAACGACACAGTAATCGCTAGATTCAGGGCAGCAACACAGTAATATTTTCATTTTGGTATGCTCTTACACAGTTTTATCTCTCTCAACATGGGGCAGAATCTGTTTCTTTCCCATGAAGCTCTCTGTCTGGAAGTGTGTAGGCAGCTCGCAGGTTTCCCTTCCCCCACTCCCTGCTCCTTCCTGCAGCAAGTGCGAGGCCTCCCTCCCTCCCCTTGGCCCTTCAGAGAGGACCCAGGCTGGTGCTGGAATATCACTGTCCCTGTTTCCATAGAGGCACTCGTCCTTGGAAAAGAAGCAAAAACCGAACATCCTCAGGGAGAGAGTAGTGTCCTGCTTTTGGATCATGAAAGGAGGATAATTAGGGGTCACAGGGGACGGCGGCTAGTCATAGAACACACCAGTTCCTGATAGCACCATAAAGTTACTCCATAGGTCAGAATATTTCCCACTGCCAGTTATGCAATTCAGCCTTACCGCCTGAACAAACGATATCGTGTTTGAAACATGACTTGCCTCGTCGCCTCCCATATCACGTTAATATTCAAAGAATCCCTAAATATGTTGTATATAAACGTGAAGCCCTCTCGGCGAGGGGTCACACTCCTCGCTGTGCAGCGTGAAGGTTTGTGATCTGAGTTTGATACTTATTAATAAAGAGACTATTTTGCATATTTGCATCGGGCCCAGCCGTTCTTGAGCTCTCCTGGGGTTCCTGCAGAATGGTAGACACATTTGTCCATGACTGTCTTGACAACATGATGTTCTGAAGGAGTGGTTCTCAACCTTTTTAATGCTGTGACCCTTTCATTCATGTTGTAGTGACCCCCAAACATAAAAATATTTTCATTACTACTACCGTTAAGAATTGTAATGTAAATATCTGATATGCAGGATGTCTGATACGTGTCATTCAGCTCCTTCCCCTCACCTGGTTGTGACACATGGGTTGGGAATCACTGTTCTAAGGTTTGTAGAGCTGAGACAAAAGGAGAGGGATAATGTCTACATAGCTTCCCCTTTGAGGATGTTTCTTTTAGAACTCTGCTGGAGTACTGCAAGGAAGCCCAGGCAACTGGCATAGAACCGATTGCCCTGGAGCTGACAAACTCCAAGCACATTGTCTGGATGTGCTACCCCTTCCAGTGCTTCACGGAGCAGAAATTGTAGAGGAATTTTAACCCAGCAACATGGCTGCTCTGGCAAGGTTTGATACCCAAATACCTTCTAGATCTATATGACCTGGCCAGAACGCAGGCACACCCTGTATTACAGGGTATGATCTGGCTCAAGTACAGATATGCTCTTAGTACACACCTTTAATCCCTAATAATGAAGGTAAGGTTAGTTTGTAGATCCAGGCAACCTTGTTAGAAAGCGATGTCTAATTGAGGGATAGACAAAGTAATGAATCAGACAAAGATTTGACAGAATGAGTCAGAGGTAGGATGTGCCCAACCCACATGAAAACAGCACAGGAACAGTATAGAGAGCTTTACTGGGTGCCATGCCACCTGGCAGGAACTTGACATCTACCAATGTGAAGTTCCTCTCCCAGCCTTTGAGTGGGAACTCCTGTGTCAGCCATAATCCCCTCCACCTAGGGTGGAGTGCTCAGACCAAGGTGAAGCCCATTGTTCTTCAAGGACCTGCAGTTTCCGGAGAGATACTAGCCACCTGCTGAGCAGCCTAACCTGTTCTGTGGAGAGTTTCCAGCCTTTTGGGGTAGGGTGCCCCCCCCATATGTTTGGAGTCCTCCAGTAAACCTTGGAGCCTTGATCAGCAACTGTTGTCTTGGTCTCACTCTTTTCACAGCCTTCCCATACAATCCCAGCTTCCCTTCCAGGTAGCCCATTTGAAGTAACTGTGCTTTTTATGAGCAGTGAGAGAGGAAAGTGACATGTGTTGTACACGGCCTGTCTGTGTGGTATGTGGTGTGTGAAGGGTGGTGTGTAGTATGTAGTATGTGTGTGGCAGTTTTACCAGGATACTTTTATAGAGACAGGTGGTAGAGAGAACGAGTTAAACACAGGTGAAGACAGAAGATTAGAACATATGGTCAAAGTTAATTTGAGGCCAGGCAAAGCAATTCAATCAGAATCAGGGAGAAGCATGATTGAATCAGTCAGCTTTGAAGGTTACATTTGTGGAGGCTAGAAGCTCCCTGACTTAGGCTTAAAGATAATTAGAGAGGGGTATGCTCAGTGCTCAGCCTACGCCATGTATTTGCACATCTTGGGTATATCTCATCACTTTATCTGAGGAAATAAAAATGATATTTCTAAGAAATGTGCCTTTTCTGGCTAAGCTTTGTTCAAACTGCAGAATTGTAAGCAAAAAAATTTTTTTTGTGGTTCCTAATAGGCTTTTTCCTTTCCCTTGGTGACAGAGATATAGGACAGATTAGACTAGATTAAAAGTAGATAAAGGCAATTTATTAGGAGACAGTTCTCAGGTGGGTTCACTGATCTCACAGGAGAATCCCAGTAGAGTTGCTCACCTGGGATTAAGCATTGGGCTGGCTTCATTAACAAAGAGGCATTTTGATATTCTGTGGCCTACTTGCCTCTTACCAGGGGGTGATATAGCAAGACAACTTTTGCAGATGCTGGAGCTTTGTTCTTGGGCCTTCATTCTTGGGCTGTCTAGAACTATGACAAAAACTTATTTTATCCTTTGTGAGATACTGAATCTCAGGCATTCTAACAACATAAAATAGAAATTCCAGATACTAAGAGTGTTTAAAGCTGGAAAGGACATTAGTGCCCTGCATTACTGGGAAGTAGCCTACTTTATCATGATGGATGATCATTTTGATATGTTCTTGGATTCAGTTTATGAGTATTTTATGGAGTGTTTTAAATTAATATTCATAATGAAATTGAAGTTCTTTTTCTTTGTTAAGTGTTTGTGTGGTTTATGTATAATTGTTGCTTCACAGAACAAATTGGGTAGTGTGGTCTTCTTTGAAGGTCTGATAGAACTCTGCTCTAAACACATCTGGCCCTGGGCTTTTCTTTTTAGTTGGGAGAATATTAATGACTGCTTCAATTTCTTTAGGCATTATGGGACTGTTTAGATGGTTTATCTGATCCTGATTTAACTTTGGTACCTGGTATTTGTCTAGAAAATTGTCCATTTCATTCAGATTTTCCAGATGTGTTGAGTATAGACTTTTGTAGTAGGATCTGATGATTTTTTGAATTTCCTCAGTTTCTGTTGTTATGTCTCCCTCTTCCTTTTTGCGTCCTCTGTGCTCTGGTTAGTCTAACTAAGCTTTATCTATCTTGTTGATTTTCTCAAAGAACCAATTCTTGGTTTGGTTGATTCTTTGTATAGTTCTTTTTGTTTCCATTTGGTTGATTTCAGCCCTGAGTTTATTTCCTGCTATCTACTGTCTTGGGTGTATTTGGTTCTTTTTGTTCTAGAGCTTTCAGATTTGCTGTCAAGCTACTAGTATAAGTTCTCTCCTGTTTCTTTTTTGAGGCACTCAGAGCTATGTGTTTTCCTCTTAGCACGGCTTTCATTGTGTCCCATAAATTTTGATATATTTTCCCTTCATTTCCACTGAATTCTAAGAAGTCTTTAATTTCTGTATTTATTTCTTCCCTGACCAAGTTATCATTAAATAGAGCATTGTTCAGCTTCCATTTTCATGTGGGCTTTCTTTTGTTTCTGTTATTATTGAAGTATTAGTCCCTGGTGATCTGATAGGATGCATTGGATTATTTCGATTTTCTTGTATCTGTTAAGGCCTATTTTGTGACAGATTATATGGTCAGTTTTGGAGAAGGTACCATGATGTGCTGAGAAGAACATATATTCATTTGTTTTAGGATAAAATGTTCTGTAAATATCTGTTAAATACATTTTGTTCATAACTTCTGTTAATTTCACTGTGTCTCTGTTTAGTTTCTGTCTCCATGATCTGTCCATTGATGACAGTGGGGTGCTGAAATCTCCTACTACTATTGTGTGAGGTGTAATATGTGCTTTGAGCTTTAGTAAAGTTTCTTTTATGAATGTAGGTGCCCTTGCATTTGGAGCATAGATGTTCAGAATTGAGAGTTCTTCTTGGTAGATTTTTCCTTTGACCAGTATGAAATGCCCTTCTTTATCTTTTCTGAAAGCTTTTGGTTGATAATGGGATTTTAGGCATCCAAAGACAGCTGGGAAGAATGTGTTTACAAGTAAGAAAAATGGGTCAATGCAGTAAGAAAAAATAATATAACAACTTTTTTCCTAAAGGATCTCAGAAGTTTTATAATTTCATCATGTTCAGTCTTATAGCCTTACTTCCCCCCAACCCCTTTATGAGAGTGTTTTTTCCTGGTCTACAATGTATTGATGCATGTGTATTTGTAAATACACATCCAGAATAGTGCAAGAATTTAATAAATATGATAGCTTTGTCCAATACTGAAATTCCCCAATGACCTTCTTAATCTTTGTAATTATGTATGTGAAATTATCAGTGTGTCAAATCTGCACTATGAATTACTAGGTCAGATTTAAAACACTAAATTTTTGTATTGTTGAGTGACTGAAAAAAGTTATGCTTAAGATATCTTTAAAGAGGCTCTTAAAGTAAATTTTACAGTATTATATTCTACAGAAAACATTGATTCATATCCAGGTATAAAGATTCCAACATGTGAAAGAAATAATTATTTTCATAAATTCTAATATACTTTCAGCATAGACAGAAAATCAGGTTCCATTTCCCTTAAGCTTATCCTTTGTAAGTAAATAAAATTTACAATTACTCACCATGTTTATATTGTTAATTGCTATGCAGTTGAGCAAGTTAGAATGTGGGGAAATATCAGCATTTGTGAGAAGGCAAAAACAACTAACACATAATCACCTAAACTTTGGACAAACCTCTGAAATAGAAGCCAATATAGCAATGAAATCACAATGAAATTATAAATTTATGGAGGAAAAGCTGGGAGGTTAATTTTACCCTTTAAAACCTCAATGAAGCACAAAATTCAGGGGAAAAACTAATAATTATAACTAAGAATTGTAAGATTTGGAACATCAACTCAGCAAATGAAGACATTACCACATGGCAGACATTAGCCAATAAAAGGCATCCAATCACTCCAAAATGAGCCCATCAGGCGAAATGTGAGCACTGTGGATTTCCAGAGGCACGGTGCATTTATTAAAAGAATCCATTTATTGCTCCTGCCACTGATCTTACCCAGTCCACACACATTCAATGAGCTTAGACAATACCCTGCAGTTTGAGGGAGGTACTGAAGAAGATTCAAAGCAAGTCAGGAATACATCCTGACCTGAATGAGCTTACAGTTTAGTCAGAATGTGTGATGAGAGAGGAAAACACATGAGCAGAAGGGAGATAGCAAAGACAGAAACCACTGAGAAACCAGAGCAAGACAGACGGAGAAGGGCTGCAGAGTGGATCGTCCAGGAGGAGCAGAAATGAGGCAAAGACTTATATTAGCGCAATATCCTTTGCTTTGCTCTTAAAACTGTTCAAGTGTCTACTATGTCACGAACATGAAAATGCCACCCCAGACGTTCCCAACTAGGTATCCCAATTTGATATAACATGTGAGTCAAAGCAAAGCCTAACAATGCAGATCTCAATGGCTTGATCACATTGCACCCAGGGTAAATCTCAATGGGTAGGGATCATACACCTCTCAGTGTAGACTGCCTTATATTCTAGCCGCTTAAAATAAGGACAGTTATTTCCTGCTTATATGAAGTTGACTGCAGGTGGCTATCTCATTCAACTGTCCTCCACGCATCACTCAGGACATCGCCCACTGTACCAACAGCTAATTGTTGTGCCGAGAGTAGAGCATTAGAGAGTTCATTTCAACAATTCAGTGCTCTGATGTGCAAGTGATCTATGAGACTTTGAGAACTAGGAGTCCATGGACAATGCAGTTTCAAGAACAAACTGCTTTATAGTTTGTCGAAGAATCGTTCAAAAATCCAAGACATCCTAGTGTCTCATGCCTTCTGTAAGACTGTTTCTTCAACCTAAACCATGTGGGCTGCTTGTCTGGTGAAGAACAGCAGTCATCCCTAGAACTCGAGTTACTAGTCATCCACTTTGCATCTAGTATAATGTTCTCTTTTCTGATGAAACTTGGAAGTTTGAGTTTGAAAAATGATATATCTGAAGACTACAGACTAAGCAATTTTAGATATGGCAAAGCAATAAAAAACATTCTTGCCAAGGATTCATTGAAGGTTCAAGGACACAGATTAACCTTGTGAGTGTATTATACCATTTATTTTTTCAAAAGAAAGGAATGAATTGATATTTAAATTCTCACTTTCACTTGGAGAGGGAAAAGTATAAATCTTGGGATGTCTGAAAAATATTAAAATGTTCACAGAATTAATCGTCAGTGATAAGATTAAATGTCATATTTCTACTTCATCACATGTTGGGAGAAACTGAAATAAGCTTTCTGTCTCCTGGGTATGTGTTAACTTTCTACCAATCTTTATGGGTATAAGTGTGTGTATACAATTTTCGTTTGGGACTTAAATGGGTGAGTTGTCATTTGCAGTAGAACTTAACGCTTAAGGAATAGTTTTGAGTGTCAGGATATCAATAGTACTTATCTTTTAGTTATGGTTGTATTCCAGAATTCAATACTTTTAATTTTTAAAAAAGGAGTTGAGAGTGTAGTTAGTCAGATATGTTTCCTAAATCTTATACATCAAAATCAGTGATATTTCCCTAACATTCTGATCCAAAAGAGTGGTTACATATTTCATGATCCTTTATTTGTTTTCCTAGCAGCTTTACAGATAGGTTGTACTGTTTCTGGGAAAATAATGAAACTGTGGGCAGATATTGAACTTCTCTTTATCCTGGTAAAAATTATAGCCTTTGACTATTTGTTAATGGCACACATTTTCTCATAATTGTGCTCAAGGTGACCGCAGTGGAAACAGCTTATGATGTATCAGTGTTCAGCACCACTTCCGTACTATGTCTGCTCTGTCTTTCTTCTCCAATTGGCTTGCAGACGTTAAGATTGCTTTGAATCTGCTGCCTGGCTCTAGGTATTGAACCCTTTCTTACTATTTCTCTAACAAGTAGAATGCCTCTTATCATCCACATGTGTCCATTGTTCTGAGGATGAAGGAATAAACATTGTTTTATGTGAAAACACTAAAGATATGACATCAAAATAGAGTATGTGAAATGAACACTGGACTCGAAATCAGAAAATAAGAGAAAAGGTACTCTCTTTACCTTGCTTAGCTAACTAATAGCTGAGCATACTTAAACCTGATATTTAACTTCCTTTTTCAAAAGTGCATGTGTGTGTGCATTAACATACATTCACATGTGCATATGTGTGTTTTGTGTATGTGTGTTGGGTATGTATGTGGTATCTGTATGGATACATGAGTCTATGGCCTACTGCACTCCTCTTTTTCTGCTAATGATTAATGACCTCCAAGATTGAAGACTGTACATTTTTCAAACCAAGAGGAATTTAGAAATGAATTTAAGAGATGTGGTAGTAAGTGAAATAAGTAAAGAAAGACAAAAGTTAAAATCTTTATTTCTATGTGTGTTTCAGGATGGCAAGAACACTTTAGAAATGTGAGAAGGTAGCATTCTAGCTTCAAGAGCAGAGGGAGTCATGGCTAGCAGACATATATGGCAAATATGGAATCATAATAAATAATGTTCCTGAAATTTTGCTCTAGGATAAATCCTTGATAAATCCTAGCTCATGGAAGAATAATTTTGTTAGGCAGTCATGACTGTTAATAATTAGTACTCTATAAGTCTAGTTTAAATGCTTTTCAAAGATAATTAAAAAAGAATCAACTAATGATCTTTCTATAGTTGTACTTTGTTTAAATATATTAAAGATTATATCATTGACATATTTTCCTGTTTCAGTCAGTGATTAATCAGAGAAAAGAATCAACTTGAACAATCAGTTTCAAAGTACTGAAGGGGCTAGAGGCACTAAATGGTTAAAGATATCTAGAGAGTGATGTCTCTTCTAAGATACCTCTACCTCCAGGCCTGAAGGTCCAAAATTCCTGTGCCCTTTGCTCTGATGAAGTTAAACCCAAGTTACCTCAGTAGAGCTTATAACCACACTTACCAGAACCATTGCCACTGCTGAAACTACCGTTAGAATACAGAAAAATTGGGCATTTTATTTCCTCAGTTTCCTCTAAGAGAAAGTTACAGGAGCCTGGGAAACAGGCTTACAGGTCGTTGTGCTGGCAGTGGAAACAAACAAGCAGGAATCCCCAATAAATAGTGCAAGGGAGAAGCTGAGAGACAGCAGCTCCGTGTGGTCATTTCTCACCCGGATGTCCTGATTAGTCTTAGAAATTCCTTCAGTACTGTTGGTTCAGCAAAGGCACAGTGCACTGAAGTGTGGAAAGGGGAGGCATGAAATGGTGCAGCTCATATCAGATAGAAAGGAAATTAGCTGAGCTTAGGATGAGGGGTGATACAAACGATGCGCACAGCAAGATGTCCGTTTGAGTTGTATTCCATGAGACTCAGACATGTTTGGAAGGATTAAAATGAATGCAGAAAACCTGATTGAAACTCTGCCATTTATGGTTGGAGAATCAGGACCAGCCTGAGGCTGTGGAAGTGTCAAATTTCTTATGGAGTTGTCCTGTTTGCCATGGCACCACACAACTCAACAGGAGCAAACCTGATAGGATGGAACACCGACTTTCTTAGGCAGGGCCAGCAATGCCTCTGGCTTTCCATGACTATGGATGCATCTATGCTTTCTGAACATTCTTCAGCTTTCCACTATAAGCAGATTAGTGCAATGTTCACATACTGGTATAACAGGATACTGGAGTAGGGTCTGGGTGCTATGAACAGAGTGGCCAGTGTGGTCCTTCTGTATTCCTTACTCAAAGCTCTAGGTGATATATTAGGTAGTGTCACAGGATATGCAGTAAACCTGTCATTGGGGAACAGAATAGCAGAGGTCTGGAAAGACAGGCCAGAGGCCTTTTATTCACCCCTTAGAGCATACAGTCACTTTATACTCAGATAACATCTAGGGGGAAAAGAGGCAGGAAAAGCCTTGATAATTTGAGACAATTTCAGCAATTTAAAGTTCTCAGAGGAATGTAGCAAGATGGAAGAGAACTCATAACGTGGTGAAGTTTCTCTATACAGTACATGTGTATTCTCTGGAGTATTATGTTCAAATGGTTATAAAGATAACAAAGTATCTCTGTCTGAAGCCTTTTCAGGAAAATGTTTAAAATTTCCAAACTATACATGATAAAGTAGGCTAGTGTAGGAAATTAGTTACTTTGAATCAACACTTAATGTTTAATGGATATAAAATAGTTAAAGCTAATTCTAGGAGAGTTTTAGACTTTTTGATCATGACTTTCCATCATTTAAACTGCTATAGAGAGATGTTGTGGTCTTCCCCCGAAATCTACAGAAAGCATGTCTTCTGTCTGTGTATAAGAGGCTCATACCCAAAAGTGAGCCATGCATTAGTAGACGTTGGGTTATTGTGGGAACAAAAGGATATTTTATAGAGTTTATAAGCCAAAGGAGATGAGATTGTTTCAATTCATCCCTATCTTTCCATAATGCTTTTGTAATGGGTACAAATATTAAAATGATCCATTTTTGTCAAAAAGACACATAACAGAACACTTAGGTTACCCACCCACTGCAGGACCATGAATCCCAGAGGTGCTCCACCACCTTGAAGCAACTCCAATGCGCATAGGTTTTTGAAATATTTTAGTCATATTTACATGAACTATGATACCAAATTACATTAAATGCCCACTTAAGTAAAATAATAATTCAGAAAATTGTTATTATGTGTCTGCTTAAATTCTTGCACGAGCCTATCTTCATGGTTCTCTGTTTTCACGGGTGTGGGACAACGTTGGAATGAGTTACTTTGGTTTTAAGAATTAACTGCTCAGAATGCTTGAACCTCAGTTTCTGCTTGGTACTCCATTATCAGATCACCATCATGCTAAACTGTGGGCCATTTTAGCCAATAATTTCTGAAAAGTGCTTACTTTTGAAATGAGAAGCAAAGCCAAAAATAAATAATAAATAAAATAAAGCCATAATGCTGACTGAAAAAAATATTTATATTTATATCAAAGCCCTCAGCTAGAATCTCAGACACATCACTACTTAAAATGCAGTCACCTGACAAAAAGCGTTCTAATTATTACCCCCTTGGGCGAACATTTTTCAGTGACTGGCTAAAATGCACTCCAGCTCATAATTTCTGCCTGTGACAGTGGAAGACATAACCTAGTTTCCTCTAATGCAAAAGTCTCTAATCTAGAGGGCAAGACCCTGCCGGTATAACACTGAAGGGAGAAAATGCAATTTGAGCGCAAGGAAATTGCACACATACTTTGATAGTTCTACCATGCTCAGGTTTTTTTTCTCTCCTCGGGTTTAAATGCCTTGTTTTATTTTATACTAAATTATGACCTGGCTGAAATTGCTATGTTTTCCTTGTCATATTCTAGAAACCTCTTACTATAAAAGTGAAGGTTATACTGTAGTTCCATACCTTCATTTTTTTCAGGGGGTAGGAATGTTCACATTTTGACAGTTCAGCAGTGGAAACATTAAAACTTACTGTGCTTGCTACAGCAATATTTTTCCCCATTGAAAAATAGCACTTTGGTCTTGGCAAATGGGGCATATATACTGCATTAGAACAAGGTAATTAAATTGGTTCAGAATGAAAAAAGTGCAGATTTCAGTGTGAACTAATCAGTAACAATTCCATTGTTGAATCTGTAAGTGAACAAACTTTATGATTGCTGGGAGAGATGAATTAACCTCACATGGCTCTGGTTCACCTCACAGACGGTGGCTGAGCACTGCATTGCCCTGCAACTGATAAGCCAGAGGGCAAAAGATGTTTCAAGGAGGTTAAGTCAGAAGTGTTTGGGAAGGGTACAGCTATCGGCGTCCACTCCTGGGCATTTTCATTAATAGTGTTTCAGTCCGTGTGCTGGAGGCATCACCCCTTTCCTCCTGCTTCCTGCTTACAGCTTCTGCTTACCTTCTCCTTCCGGGTAGGAGGGCAGGCAGCAGGGTGGACGCCAGAGCAGCTAATTCCAGAGCGGCTCCTTAGTGAGCATCCAGGACATCAGCCTCCTCCTGGAAACCGCACATGTCACCTTCACATCGCACGCATGTTCCACGTATGTGAGTCCATTCGGAGCTCAGGCAGAGACAGCAGGCTATGAACGTGTAGCTAATCATTGAGTGAAAACAAAAGCCACCTTTAGTTCACTTCTGGGATAAAGAATGGTTCCTTTTTTTGTGCAAAATGAGCTTGAATCTGAAAAGATTCCCATATTCAGAAAATGAAGTGAAAAGAGCAGACAGAATAACTTTGATTTACACAGTCATCTGTAAATAACGCTATATAATGGTTCAATAATGTTACCAGCAAACCCGTAATTTCAGAAGTGATTTGGAATCGTGACATCATAACTTGTTACCAAATCAACAGCTATCCCTCAGAAGACATCATAATTTTTCTAATATGATCACTGAATATGGGTACAAGAGTGGACAAAAGTAGTGTCAATTATTTGAAAGCGGGTATGGGCTATAATTTAACAGGTACTTAGAAATATCTCTTGTGGCTTAATTAATTGGTTTAGTCTAGTTAAAGAATTTCTAAGGTTCACTTCTAGAACACTGAAACATCTTTCTTATTTTTCAATCATTAAATGTCATTAGAATGTAGATGTCAACATACTTTTTAGAAGAGCCTGATTTTCATAATACCGGATAACATCTGTCTCTGGGGAAAGCAAATCAGAATTCCAAATGGGACTGGGAGATAATTTGTCCTTAACTCAGCTATATCCCCGCCTCAGGCCCATGGAGGGATTTGGCCTCCTCTTACCAAGTAGCAGTGAAAATGCAGACTGAGCCCAGCTGCCTATGATAGCCATCCTTGGTACATATGACCACAAGCACAGGTGGACTTTGAATTCAACAAAACACAGTGAAGAATCACCACATACTGAACATAATATTCTGAAAATATTATGATATTAGATGCACTTATTAATAACATTTATAGAACCACAGGACTATATCAGACCATAAACTACTCCTTTCTTTCAACCTCATGAAAATTTCCATTATATAATTCTTAAAGTGGTATATAAAAAGCTTACTCTTGATGTTTTAGTCAGGCTTGTCATACATTAATTGAAGACTTTTTAAGTATTTCCAAGTTAGGTTGTTGGATATTATCATGACTATTCTGGAATATTTTCAGCAACACCATGTTAACAAGTCCTCTGATATTTGAAAAATATGATTTTACTAGCTTCTTTTAAGCACATTAAGCTACTAAATATGGATAAAAAGGTTAACAGAAATGAATATCTATCCACTCAAATCCATCCTTCTCTATGCCATTTATTTAAGGTTTATTATGTGCAGAATACTTATGTTTAGTATTGTGCATTCATTATTTCAGCTAACCTTTAAAACTCTTCCATGGAAAATTCACTATTATTGGTTCCATTTTTACAGATAAAGAAACTTAGGCAGAAGCAGGATGTAGAACTCACTCAAAAATGTTGGATGTAGAAGAAGATGAAGGCACCCAGATACAGTGTTCTTTGCCCTTAGATTTTGTTACATTGACTTCCATCATTTAACAGTGATTCAAAGCTATCGTAAGATGTGAGAGTGTGAAACTCAGTGCTGGGTCAGAAGGAAGCTGCATTTGTGCACCAACAGTGGTGTTGTCATCCCAGGCCTGTTCACAATGCGAGTACTGCACTGCGTGTTGTGACGAGAACCGCAATTATGCCAGCTTCATGAGGTCCTAAGGCAGAAGTCAAAAACAAAGTGCCTCAACAGTTCCATGCAAAATGGACAACTTTATATTTTTATATTGTTGAGAACAGGAGTATATGATGTAGCTAATTAATATACCGATTCACTGATATTAAATATTAAGATTGTCTACAATTACAAACTTAATTTTTTTCTTTAGAAATAAAACTCATAGCGCCCCGCCTCCTCACTGGAAGTTTACATTTTGCTTGTGTTTTTGTTGGGGCCAGGTCTCATGTAGCCCAAGCTAGCCTTGAATGCCTAGTCTCCCTGCCTCCCTCTATGAGTGCTGGGGTCATAGGTGTGGGCCCTTGACAACAGCTGGAGTCTCGCATTTTGATTAGACTAAAAATAAATTCCTCTGATAAATATTACTTTCACAAAATTGGATTAGCATATAATTTGAAGAAATATGATTTTCAGTTTTCCAAGGACAGTTTTATTTTTACTCAGACGATAACCAATAGATCAACGTAAACTTTTATGCATTTTTAGCATTACAGAAGCATGTTTGTCTCTCAGTTGGGATCAGAAAGAAAACATTCTGTCAGGAGTTTTATGTAACCCAGTCAGGTTCCAGGCACAGCCCTTGCCTGGGGTCTACTTGCTCTACTTCTGATGTTCTGTTACCATAAAAGATTATACACAGAAAGAGTACACATAGCTTTGGAGTAGTCTTTCATTTACAGGCTTTAGAGATGTCAGGTTAGTACAGAGACATTCATATCCTTTGTACTTATTTTTTTTTTTCTGGATAGTAACATATATAAATCATTTAAAAAATGCTTAGCAAACATAAAACTAATTCCATCATTTCTTGTGTTTTGTTTTGAATTTGTTTTCTCATTAGAACTCATAAAGTAAAATTTCACCAAGATTCTTGCATATAAATATGCACAAACTAACAAAAAGGAAATTATTTGCATGAATGTTCTGTTAATGCAAACCAATTTCTCACAATTCTAAATTCACATTCTGCAGTGTTTTGTATTTCTTATCAGATTTACATGTTCCCACATGGGTATGTATGTTTTGTATATATTTCATGCATATCCAAAACCGAAAATGGTTTGGAGTTTTAATTAACAAATATGACAAAGGCAGTGATTACTTTTTCCCCCTTAGAATTTTACTCTAGTATTTCTGTTTGTTCCTCCCTTCTGTGTAGACCACAGTAAACATTTGGAAGGCATTTTGTGTGGCAAGTTTGTGCCTTGCAGTTTTTGAGCAACACAAACATCCCGTTAAATAAATGAAAACAGACCTTAGAAGGGGTGTGCTTCCAACACATTCCCCTAAGATCTGAGCACCGCTGTGCATTCTTGCTCAATTTAAACAAACTAGACTTCAGTTAGTCTCCCTCCCCTAATGGGCACCCCCACTGGGAACATTGTTAGGTTACCACCATAGACAAGGCCGCAGTCCAGCTGGATATGTAAACACGACCGTAATCCGCATGAAAGGACTCTCAGAGTTTTGGCAACGCTCTAGATGTTGTTAACATATTGCGCCAAAGCAATAACAAAGCCATCATTTTTAAGTTTGTTCACGGATTTGTATTAATCAAGAAATTTTCCAGAAATTACTTCTAAATGAGGAAACTTCCAGAAAGTTACCATTTGGCAAGAAGGCTTCCAGATGCTTCGTTCCCTCCACCCCACCCCCGCCCCACCCCCACCTTTTTTTCTTTCTATTTTTTACATATTCTTTCAAATAAATCACGAGTTTGTGGAAGTTCTGTTGCTGCTGTGTTGTCAAGGGAGGCTCGCTTCATGCCCTGTTCCATCAGAGCCTGCCCAGGGTGAATCATTTCTTCCTGTTAGCAAAGAGGTAGGTAGGCCAGCTTTCTTGGCATTCCAGAGATAGATGTTAAGTATTGATAAAAGTATTAAATATTGATCAGAAAAAAACATTTATTAGATTATTGTTAGAACTGCAAACTAAGCATGCAGGAGCAGATAAAAAGAGACTGTAAATTTAGTTGTCGGTTTTTATTAGCACAGAAAGTGATTAATTCAAATTCATTTATTTTCAATATAAATTCCATTTTCATAGGTTTTCCAGAATTGAGTCTCCTGAGAATTCCTGTGACTAATTTCTAGGGAAAGCAAAAAGGATATACTGAGCAGTTAGAAGCCCATGATGGTACAAACCTAAAATTACTTTTTACATTACTTCATTGGTTTACTATTCACCGAAGTAAATTCTACATCATTCAAAATAGCTTGGGCAAACTATCCTTTTAGAATGTATTACTACTCACAATCTAGCTGGGCAGCAGGCTCAGCCGTGTGAAAACAGGGCGTAGCTGCTGCAGGTGGGTCCAGAGGTGAGACTCTGGGCGCTGAGGGGTCACAGGTGGGCTTTCTGAGATCTGTCATGGCAGTTATGGGTCACTCAGGATGTCCTTGTCAACATACTCAAACGTAATTCAAGCCCTACTGGCCATGATAACCCGGATGCCATGAGGGTTGGTCTGGATGAGCTTCAGGTCGGCCCAGGGGGTCTTCAGGTTGTCAGCCCCAAGAAGGAGCCTACCTCACACCTTTCTTGCATCTCATCAATAACTCGTCATTGATATCTGATGGATGGTATTTATTTTTGTTATAATGAAGGACACCTGTTTGAGTACCACAGGCATTAACTAAGCAGAAGACCTCTCCTAACCCTTAAGTGATTTTGGAATTCTGGATGCCGTTTCTTGTTTACTCCCTCGATGCATTCTTTGAAATCCCATCATCGTATTCTGCCTTCTTCTATGGCAGCCCCAGTTCAGTCACCTCTCTCTGGCTGTCTCCTGCAGTGTCTATGAGGATGTGTGTCGTAACACAGAGTTCTCTTTGGTGGTCTCCTGCAGTATCTAGGAGGACGTGTGGCACATCACAGAGAGGCTCAGTGAACTCATCTAGGATGTTGATTATCTTTCCTAAACTACACAGAGCATGTTGGAAAGTACTTTAATTCTGTGAAACTGCCAGCATCCTCTTGTGGTAATTATGGTAATGTATTTAGAAGCTCCCTAGAAGATTACTTCAGGAATTTATGGCAAGATCTATAGCTTATGGTGAGTGATAAACACTACAAAGACAATAAACTGCAAAAGAATCAACCTCCAAAAAAAAATCCCAATGAACTTTTGGTACTTTGAAACCTGCATCCGTTTTTCAGAGAACATGCACTTAACATTTCTCAAGATACTTGACTATATATTCCGGTTGTTTATATTTGGCCTTTGGTGTTGAGCATTTGACACACACACATATATATATGTATGTATGTATGTATGTATATATATATATATATATATATATGTATATATATTTGATTATTTAAAGAGTATGTGTTTATCGTCTATTTTTAAATTAAATCACCATTTACCATAGAAGACTAGGCTAATTTACTTAACACCACAAGAACATTCTCACCTGAAAACATCTTTGTTTCCAGAGTTGTGAACTTGAGCTGTGGTGTCTTATTGATGAATTAATGAAATAATGAATTAATTTTTATATTAGTTGATGGCTCAACTTACTTTCTTTTTAGGCTCTATGTGTTTGCATTATCCAGACATTTAAAAAATGTGTATAATGTTATATTTCAAACTTAATAATAGATAAGGCCAGAGAGATGGTTTTGTGTAAAAGTGCTTACAGTGTGAGTCTGATAGCATGATTTGGTCCCTGGAAGCTCTGGTAGAAGGATTGAACCAACTCTCAAAAGTTGTCACCTTACCTCCATATGCATATACACATCTATATACAGAGGAACATATACACAGAAACACACACAGACATAGACACACACATATACATACACACAGGCAGACACATAAAGACACACACTGACACACAGACACACAAGCACAGACACACATACAGACATAGACACACACAGAGACGCATAATACACAAAGACAGACACACACAAACACATATACATACACACACAGACATACACAGACACATATACAAACACAGACACACACAGAGACACATATACATACACACAGACACACACACAAAGACACAGACACATACACACACAGAGACAGACACATAGACATATATACATAGACATACAGACACACACAGACACACACACACACACAAGCTGTCATTCTCTTATCTGAAAAGTGAAGGTTGAAATTTCTTCAGGACCCACAGCGAAAACACACTGAACAGATGGAGGCCTAGCCATGCTAAGAAGGCAGCAGTTAGTCTTGAAGTGTCTAACTTCACAAATTCAGGTCTATTTTTATGTTGTCCATTTTTTAAACTAATGTGAGAAATTGCAGAGTAATCTAGAGGCATAAAGTTAAATTTCAAATTAAGTATTTTTATGGTCCCTTTAGTAAATGGCTTAATATATGTTTACTATGTCAGATACTTTGGGGGAGGGCAATGATTAGCCAAAATGAAGAAAGCTTCTGTATTTTTGGAATACTCAAAGAGGTGATGTGTAGTTTATTGTGAACCATGGTAAGCGCCAGTTCCAGAACTTTGGCTCTACTCCTCATGTCCTATAACATCTGTTGTACTTATTCTTATGGATGCCAGCTCTCCATTTATTACCATTTAATATTAATCAGTACTTTGGAACACAACGGGAAGGTGCTTTATGAACTGTGATTCAATTTAAGAGTTAATATTATCATATATATAGTATATTATAGAGTTATGCAAAGTTCTCAGTGATATTGCTAATTGGAGTGAGGACTGGATTAATACCTAGGACTGTGAGTCTCTAGATGTTTTGGTCTTACCAGCTCTACCATCTCACCTCTCTGTTCAGAGGCCAAAACCTAGGATCCAATATGCTAATATTCCTCATCGATTGACACTTTGTCATATGCATTTAAATCTATCCAGCATGCACAAAGAATCAGTCAACTAAACAAGATTCCCCTACCCAGGGTCATCCTTTTAGCTCTCTCTCTTATCACACATCTGGGCTGTTGAATGTTGCTATTGAAAATCACAAAACTATTCTGACTTGATCTGTACAGAGTCATACTTTCTAATTTTACTTCTGCGCACAATTCTTTTGCTGACTCTCTATCACGTCTCCTACTGCAGCTTTTCCTCCCCACCCTCCATCTCAGCATAGCCTTTACTTCATATTTGACTGAAGATGAACAGTTTTGAGTGAGTACTCTTGAAAGTCCTCTTTCTGGAGGTCTTGTTCCTGTATTGTCTGGGAATGATCAGCATTAGAGTATCACTCTGCCCCACCTCACTCCTTACTTTTATATTTGAGGATGAGTGATTCTGCCCATTTTGTACCAGTGGAACCTGATCTATGTATTTCCATCTTCTCTTGGGCATTTTGGATACTCCAGTTCTCTGTCTCTATGCATCATCTTCTTTTATGTGCTTAAGACTTGACTGTGCTCATGATAATTGCATTTTTGCCTTCCATGGGACCATTTCTGAGGGTAGATATATAATATGCTATATGTAATATGCTAGGTCATCACTTATTATAGGCAATGTTAGTTCTGCAGCACCTACTGGTCTAGGCTCTGAAGAGAGTGTGAGGTTGTCTAGCACCATTATGGCCTTCAAAGCCACTGTATACTGGTTGACAAATTAAGACTGGTTAAAAGCGATTGCCAATACATGTTTGAGTTCCCAGTGGAGGAGCTAGAGAAAGGACCCAAGGAACTGAAGGGATCTAGCCCCAAACGAGGAACAATAGTATGAACCAACCAGTATCCCCAGAGCTTCCAGGGACCAACCTACCAACCAAAGAGTACACATGGAAGGACCGATGGCTACAGCCCCATAAGTAGCAGAGGGTGGCCTTGTTGGACATCAATGAGAGGAGAGGCCCTTGGTCCTATGAAGTCTTGATGCCTCAGTGGAGGGGAGTGCCAGGACAGGGAAGCGGGAGTGGGTAGGTTGGTGAGCAGGGGGATGGGGGATTGGACAAGGGTTTTTTTTGGAGGGGAAATGAGGAAATAAAAAAAATCTAAATATCTAAATAAATATCTAACTAAATAGATAGATAGATAGATAAATAAATAAATAAACAAACAAACAAATAAATAAATAGAGAAAGAAAGAAAGGCGTGATCCCCAGAGCCTAGGGAAGCAAGAGTAAAACACCTGACTTGGAAACTGCAAAAAAATGGTTTTGTGTTTCCAAGGTAACAACAAACTTAAAAATAAATCACTTATAAAAAAGAAACAAATTGTAAATATTAGAGTTGCAGAAAAAGAAAATGATATAATTTAAGAGAAATGTAAACAGCATGCTCATGTAATTCTAGAGAAGTTGGAATATCAAAGGCAAGGGTCGCTTTTGATGGGATAATCAGGAAAACATTACACATTCTCTATAGTCAAACCATTACAAACTTCTTAATCTTCTACACTAGCACTTTTCCATGAGTCTAGGAGATAATGCCTTCATGTTTCAATTAACCTTTAAAATATGCTACTATGTGATGTGTTCATGTCCTGTTTATAGACATAGGTTGTAAAAGAAGTTAATGTTCTTAGAGTGTTGAGTATTTTGTTCAAAGTCACATGGTCAAAAGTCACAGTTCTAGGAAAGGAAGGATTGATTGTCTATTTTATGTTCATATTCTTTTCCTTTACATGTTTCCCCCATTAAAATTAGATTTTAAACTAGTTGGTGCAAGATAAAAATTCTCGGTGCAATTAACATTAGGATTTGACTACTCTAGCTAGTATTTCCCAGAAAAGTGATTTTGGAAATTACCTCTCTACTTTGGCTCTCAATAGTAGCTATGAGGAAGGCTTACACTTCTAAGTTTGTTTAAACTGAAAGAAGCTTTTGTGTCTACAGGAATAAACTACCCAGGAGCTAGAGGTGGCTCCCTGGGAAAGACCATTAACTTGCCCAGAGCAATGTATTGTGGCTGTAGACAATTCTCACTAAGGCTGTAGCAGTTGATATGGTAAACCCTCCTCTCTGATGACTAGTTTGCATGATGGCAGACAGCACCATATGAGGGAGACCATCAACAGCCTTTCCCAGTTATGATGCCTATAAACTACAACAGTAACTAGGATGACCAAATCACCTTAGAGATGCAGTGCTGCAAACATGTCTTGGTTGTAGCCAGCACCTCTCTCATTGGATTTATGGTCTGATAAACAAGAGGGGAATCATACCCAGTACTGGAGACCTAGCCCACTAATTGCTGCTAGTAAAGTAATGAGAACTTAAAATTGCCACTTTGCCAACCAGTACAATTCCTAACAACATTTTAAATATTTGTCCTTATATCCACAGGTTAGTGTAGTTCTCACCTCTCCTCAACAAAACTTCTCTTTGCAACAGATGGAGATGGTAATAACAAACTACAACCAATCAAAAGGCGGAGGTATGAAACCTAGTCCCAATTGACACATCTACAAGACAACCACTGCTCTTATGTCTCAGGGATCACTGCCGAAGGGGGCAGAAAGATAGTAAACGCCAGGAGAACATAGTGTTTGCTGTGAGATTTTTTTCTCTCTCCTAGAAGTGTCAGAGAAGCTGCACCCATAAAGGCTCACAATGTAAACAAGGATGACACCAAAACAAAACAAAACAAAACAAAACAAAACAAAGAAAGAAAGAAACAAACAAAAACCCACCAAAACATTTTATTTTCCTCTAAATATTTCAGGCTTGAAATATATAAGGATTTGAGCCTAAGAATGCAAAACCCAACCCAAAGGTAAAGAGGGCCAACTATACATACTTATGATGGAAATATATGCAAATACATGCACACATACACAAATTTTTATTTTATTTTACAATGTTTCAATAGTGATAAACAAATTCTGGATGTTGCTTTCCACCCAGGCTATTACTGCATGAGAATTTGAGTAGCAACAGTGAACCATAGCTCAGAATCAGCCATATAATCATAAAAGTGATCAGTTAGTACTCTATAGTCTACTACGCTGCTAAGTTATGATATTGTCTAGATTAGGCATCTTAAAGCATATCTAGGTTACGGCATGTACAATTTACAATGGGTTTATTGGGATTTAACCTATCATAAGTCAAGGAATTTCAAAATTCCATTAGCACTTCAAAAAAGTACGTGACATTGAATGGGATTGAACTGTTACTTAGACTCTGTCCATTAATAGTATTGACTATTTCTTTAATTGGTGCTGTTGACTATTTATTTTTGTTGATCACTTCTTGAGCTTTGGGCTAAGATCAGGTGTGGCACATGCTTTCTAACTTTCTGCTATGCTCTATCAGTTGTCTGAGGGTTGCTAATGAGTCTGTCATACTGGATTTCTACATTTGCCTAACTCCTGTTCAGTTTCTCCAGTTTTTGTTTCGTGTCTTGCAGCTCTATTGACTGTGCACATGCAACTAGAATTGCCACATATTCTGATTGCCTGTTCATCTCTGTACCCTGAAGTCTACATGGTCTGCTATTATGTAGCTGCTCCTTCTCTCCTTTGCTTATTAGTTCACCCTTTATATTCAACTTACATAAACACAGTGTTCTATTTCAGAGAGCTTCCTTTAGACAACAAGTAGTTTGATCATGTTTAACAATCCATTGTGTAAATATCTCTTTTACCTAGGCATGCAGGCCATTCACAGGCTGGGGTGTGCTTTATGGCAGTGTTTACCTGATCTCTGTGGAGTTCTATTGTTAGCACTGAAAGACCATTTGCATTTGATATAATTATTGACATAATAGAGTTAAAATTTATTTTGTGTTTTGCTTTCATTTGTCTTTTCTTTTTGTAATTTTTATTCCTATTGTTGACCATAATTTTGAAAATTCAGGAAGAAGTGATACTTAATGTTCTCCCCTGGGCCACTATTTACTGAAGTTTCTTTTCCTGGTATGTGAGTCTAGATATTTCCCTTTGATATTAACCACTCATTAGATGAACTTATTACAAAACATGTTATATCAGAGTCCTGCTCCACTTTTTACTGAGAGAAAATGAATTTTAATTATATTTAATACAAACAAGGAGATAATAAATATAAAAGGATGATGTAGGAATAGGCATTCACGATACAAAGAGTTTCAAGACACACATTAGTTGTACATTGATTTACAATGAAACTTGACACTGTCATGTAACATTAGGATTGTAAAATCAGTCAAGACAGCATTTCCATCTCACACTAAGTTTTCCCACAAGATGGGTCTGAATAAAGCCCAGCTGATTCTATGCCAGTCCCCAGGCGTATGCCCAAAGAATTGCACAGGCATAAACAAAAACTATAGTAAATAACATGAAAATAGATGTTTCAGGTGAGTATGGCTTTCATTTTGAATAAATAGCTAACTATAGTTCCGTTGAAATTCACATGCTCCAAATGTAATACTCATGTTTTTGTTTCTTATTTCGACTACGTTCAATGAGCACCCATATACATTATAATCTTATTTTAGCAATACTCAGCTTTTAAATAGTAAGGAAAAATGAAAAGTAGGTTCTAAATTTGAATAATCATGGATTGTGGTGTTTGATTATATTTCTGCTTCTTCTTCCTTTTTTTTTTTTTTTTTTTTTTTTTGAATTTTTCAAGACCGGGTTGCTCTGTGTAGTCCTGGCTGTCTGGAATTCACTCTGTAGACCAGGCTGGCCTCGAACTCAGAAATCTGCCTGCTTCTGCCTCCCAAGTGCTGGGATTAAAGGTGTGTGCCACCACCACCCAGCAATTAGATTACTTCTTGGTGTCTTCCTCCTGGGCCATTGGTGTGGTGGAATTTTTCTTTTTTGATGATGTATTAATTGACTGACATATTTTTCCTTCATGAAGACATAAGTACCATTAGCACAAGTAGATATAAGCGCCATTAATACTTATTTTCTAAACTCTCCTCAGAAGGAACAATTTTATTAAATATTTTTCTCTATAAATATTATAAATTTTATTAAGTAATTTTATCTATAAACATTTAATACTTAATTATAGGTGAATGTTTTTATAAATTCAAATAATAATTAAAATGAATTTTCTATGATTGGTATAAGTATTGATTTATTGTCATTTATTTGTAAAGTAGAAATGAACTATAATATTTATCCATTTCTTGGCTGGCATGTGTTTTGATACATAGATCAGATTCTGCACACAGTTGGTCACTGGGAACAGGAAAATAATCTAAAGCATAGGAATTTCTTCTTAGAAAGTTTTGCTGTACTTAGAAAGGAAGAATAATAAATGACACATTTTAATACAAGTAGTGATATGTAGTGTGCTTTGTAGCCTTTAGGCCTTCAAGGTCAGGACAAGACATAAAGATCTTAGGGAAGGTTTTTGCAGTAAATGAAACTAGAGTAAGTCCTTAAACTCAGGGCAACAGGAAGATGAAGAGAAAATACCAGTGACTTGGGAGACAAAGGGGATTTTCTAATGAAGGAAATTTTTGCATAGAAAATACAACTAAAGTTACAGAAAATAAAGATGAGTCCTAAAGACTATTGGATCTTTGAGATACAGACTTCTTTTCCATTATTCAATAAAGACAAACTGAACATCTCAGAGAGATGATTAATAATATAAATAATGAAAGAGGATACAGAGTAGTTTTTGTATAGATAATAGCTGTTCAAGTTGCATGTCTGTCTTCTATCTCAATAATTAGTAGAACTGCAGTGATTATAGACTAACATTTGTAATAGAGGTAGAATAACAAGAAAATTCAGAGAGAGGGAAGGAGGAAGGAAGGGAGGGAGGGAGGGAGGGAGGGAGAGAGAGAGAGAGAGAGAGATTAGTAGGATGATGTACGCTAGGTCTATATATTAAGAAGGTGATCAACATGACCAAGGCATAGGCTCAGACTCTTAATCAATGATATCAGTAGTAGTAGAACTTGTGGTTAACACTTATCTGTTTCTCTGATCACCATTGAATTTATAGATTATAGCATGAATACATGTCTTTGAACTGGAAAGATTTTCCCATATATAAATTTAATATATAAGTATTTAATTATGTAAGACATGTATTTTTGGTATTTGTTTTGAATATATCATTTATGAAATGCTGGCTTGCATTAAATTGGCATGTGTATAAATATACTGAAGAAAGTTTAGAATTTTTATCAATGTAAATTGTATATAAAACATACATTTTATACAGTAAGAAAAATGAATGTACATTTTATATACCTCAGTAGTGTTATCACTCTAGCATATTTGAAGAGGGAAATCCATTTTTACGACATGGATCTTAAGAATAAGTAGAGAAAAGGCATCCATAAAACATAATTCTCTAGGTTTCCCTAGAAAAATTCCTCTCTGCTCCATATGTGCCTTGGGTTTTATAATTAAACTCATGCCTGGACCCATGTCATCTGAATTTTAAAGGTTATGTACATAGACTGTCAAAACACCATTTAAAACACATTAGTAGAGTGAAGGATTGGCTGAGATGATTTCCAAAGTTCCTACCACACTCAACATTATCGAATGCTGTGAATGACAAGCATTGGAGCGACTGTGAGTGGTTCAGTTTGGTTTTCACTCTGCTGAACGACTGGGTTGACTGGTTCTTTTTACTGGGTCTCTGAGTTTCTTTGGGGATGCAGACATAAACTTGGATGTGGAGCAGAACTTTCTGCAATCACAAGTTCTGGAACTCGTGGTAGCAGACCAACAAGGGAGCCAGCTGTCCCAGGCATTGCGTTTTATCTGTGCAACACATGTTTGCATAAAAAGTTTCAAAAACTTTAAAGTTGGAACTAGCTTTGTCTGTGACGTTTTGGGAACAAGAATACTTTTATTGCCAAGTTTAGTATGGTCTTGAATTTTATTGCTTCTTCAATTTGTATCCAAATTCGAGTCAGCTGGATTAGAGTTTGGTTGTGTTGGCAACACATGAATTTCTGGTTCAGAGGGAGATAGACTAATTAGAAGGTGCAGAGTCATCAAATTGCTAACTGCACATGGTAGGGAGTTACATGTAAATAAATCAGAATCACATGAGCAGAATTTACTGAAAAATAAACTTGGAATTTAAAAACTAATGGAAAAAATTATTGCTGCAGTGGCATGTCTCTTTTCTTAAAACCTCAAATACTTATTATTTTCTGGATTGTGAAACCATGGTGGGGCTGGTCATTTGCAATCTGAAGGAAAAAAATCCAAAATGGCCAAGTGCTGGACAACCACAAAATCCAAACCAAAACACAAAATTGTAGTTTGGGAGTCTATGCTTCTCTTTGGTTATGAAATCCATCACAGGTCCCTAAAGATCTAGACTTTCTCACCCATAATTAGGGGATATGATATTAGGGCTGGTGGGGTCTTGACACAATGCTGTGTCTTCCTCTCCCCTTCTACCCTTCTCTTTTCATTCCTTCTTCTCGTAGCAAAGTAGCTGTCTTCGTAAGCTTACTGTTTACGTTTTTTTTCCTGCAGCTGAACATACTCTGCAGACAACTATTTGGCTGCCTCAGTGTCTTAGTTTATACATGGTCTCCATTTGAGATGCTTCCTTTTCACCTTTGCTTCTGTTGATAACTTGGCTTAGTTTTTTCCCCCAACCGAAAATGTTCTGGCATCAATGGGAGGGGAAGGTCCCTTGGTCCTGTAAAGGCTTGATGACCCAGTGTAGGAGAATGCTAGGGCAGTGAGGTCTAGTGGGTGGGTGGGTTGGGGGGGAGCACCCTCATAGAAGAAGTGGGAGAGGGGATGGAATAAGGGGGTTGTGGAGGGGAAACTGGGAAAGGGGATAACATTTGGAATGTAAATAAATAAAATATATATATATTTAAAAAAGCCAAACCCAAAACAACAACAACGACAATGACAAATTGTTCATCTAGGTGAAGCACAGAGTCTAGCGTCCCTTTCTACCAGGTGCTGGCATTAGTTTCCACTAATGGGTAGGACTTGGGCTCCTACTAGTGCTGATACCATATTCATCATATTGTGGAGAATTAAGAATGACTACTCTATGAATGGATTCTTGAGATAAAGGACTGAGGAAGGTGCTCATAGGTGAGTAATAATACCTGACACTACTTATATGACCCTCACATTTTTGAGTAGTATATTCCATACCTTCCTAGCCTTTTATTCTTTAGGTGAACTTCAGAGGTTTTGATTGTTGTTCAGAGCCCACGATTTTGAGTATCTTTGCAGTTTCATCACTTTCTGTAAATATTGAGTTGGTTTATATATTTATAAGGAGAAGAATCAAAATTTAGAAAGTATAGTTGATATGTCCATGGAATTTTAGTATATCAAAACTAACTGCCATTCTTTTTAGTTAAAACTAAAAAAAAAGTATATGAACGTTTGTGTTTGTGCATATGAGTGCAGTTGACTGTGGAGGCCAGAAGGGGGCACTGCACTATCTGGAGCTGGAGTTAGAGGCAGTTGTGAGCTGCAGGACATGGGTGTTAGGAGACAAGTTTGGTCCCTGTAAATGCTGTTCGTGCTCTTAACTGCGAGTCCACCCCCACCTGTCTGTCAATACTTTGGTCCAGTAAGATCCTCACAAGGTTAAATGAGATTTTATTCTTCTGAGAGTCTCTTCAGAATTTGCTTTTGGCTTAAATTTCTAAATCCGTTTTCTGTGCACACTAATGGGAAGTCTTCTTCCCGTGAACTGCATGCTTGGCTTTTTGTGCTTTGGCTCAAAACATTTTACTTGCACTTACATTTGGGTTTTGTTACAAAAGACTTAGTTTTCTTGTAAATAAAGCAGTCTTTCTTTTAGGGAGTTTGATTCTTGACTGACTATATATAGCACGTAGTGGTAAATGTTTACTAACTAAACAGGGAACCCCCTTTTGTTAGGGTTTGTCTTACTACTACCTGTCAAACCATGATCTTTAATCTGTTTTACAACATTTTTCTCAGCCTTCTTTTGCTCTGCTCGTGGCAGAGAAACAGAAAGCTCTCTTTTGCTGGCCTCATTGGTACCCTCCTTGGTTGGACTCTGGTCACTCGGCTTGCCAAATGCAGGCACTAAAGCTAAGTAGGAGAAACTGAGGGGGAGAATTTAGGTTATCTTTTATTACCCACTTGCCTAGAACACTGATCTCCAGGGCAGGGAGTCTGCTTTTGCAGGACCCAGACCACAGGGTCAGCAACTTTCCTCTCTGCCTTTGGGAAGAAAATTGTCTTCTGTTTTCCTTTCTAGGCCTGGAGGTGCTGGTCACTTTCTGTCGGCTCTCCGCTGGCAAATAGCTTCGAGGAGAGAAGCCCGGACCCGCCTGGTCTCTCCGGGCCTGAACTGGATGGCGACCCACAGAGAACCACGCCAGGCCGGGAGTCTTGTCGAAGAAGGAACTCGGCTTTATTATATCAGCCTCGCTTACATATGTTAGGAATATAGGGTGGGGGATTTTTGGTGGGGTGAGATGACGTAGGAGGCAGGGAAGGATGACAGAGGGTGTGGGGTGACTGACAGGGCTAATGGAGAAGTTTCACAGCAATGGTGAGGCAAAGGCAGGGCCAAACAGGGCTTGGCTGAGTCGCTCCGACATGGAAGTGACTGAGACAGGTCTCAGAACTCCAACCAGGTGCAGGCTCTCCCACAGGGTCACGGGCCCAGGTTTGACATGGCCCTACAACTTTCTGATTCACTGATCTCTGAATTACCTTTATTAACCCCCTTTGTCCCCATTGGCCATTTTAATTCTTGTTATACTTACCAACAAGTTGTCCATATTAGATATGAATTTGTTAGTGTATATCACTTGGAGTAAATGATATTTTCGTAAAAGTGTGTGTGTGTACGTGTGTGTGTGAGAGAGAGAGAGAGAGAGAGAGAGAGAGAAAGAAAGAGAGAGGGAGGGAGGAGGGGGGGAGGGGAGGGGAGGGGAGGGAGAGGGAGAGAGGGAGGGGAGGGGGAGGGAGAGGGAGAGGGAATGTCTTTTCTGTCTTTCTTCCTCATTTTTATGTAATAAAGAGAAGATGCATTTGATTCTGTACCTCAATTTCTTGTCCTAAAAGAAATATTGAACATATTTATTTTATTTTTGTGAGATTTATAGAAAACAATTCCTTTACTTGAAGTATTTTAAGCCAGATATATTTTGAAACTTAGAAAATTTGATTTTATAAAGGTCATGGTGCCAGGACTGTAGATCAGTGGTGGAATGTACCTCATAGGCACAGAGCCATCATATGGGACAGACGACCGACATTTATTATATAAATTACCATATGTCATACCATATGCGCCAATTTGTAGTTATGCAGTGTACCGTATATTACACAGTACTCCAGTGTGATCTAGGGAATTAATCAAACAGCACTTTTTTTCAACTAGAAATTATTTCAGACTTTGCTGTCAAGTGAGTTTGGTTAATTTTGTTGCCTATTAAGTTACAAAATTGTTGATTTTTCAAAGGATTTTTTGACCTTAAAATTATCAGTAATGGACTCTGAACTTTGAATGCATAACATTTAGAACAGTGGATGCACATAGTTAGCACTCGATTCATACCACTGAAAACATCTTCCAACCTGGCACCCATCCGTCATTCCCATCCAACTTGATAAAATGTCTATTCAGGAGGAAGTGCCCCAGGCTTTTCAAGATTAAATGGCTCTAAATAATAGTACAAACAAATCTCTAATTTGTAAAGTTCAGAAATGCTGCTTGTCTTTTTCTACTAATTATTTCAATTCAAGAGAAATAGCAGCAGCTATGGGGATCTGAAGCAATTGTTTGCTAAGTAGGTGAAATCTAGTCCTGTTTACCAGGCAGAGAAGCACGGCCACTAACTACACCAGCCCATAATTGGGTAACACGAGTCTGAGTTATCATCCTGCACTGTGTTTTCCCCCCTAGACAGCAATATCTGAATCTGCGGGAAATCAGGATTCTTCTCAGGCCAACTAATCAGTCTTATGAAACTATGCTAGCAATCAACAGTTCTATGATTATACTCAGCTTTGATGGATTCAATAAGCTACATTAGTCTTGGAAATGTGAGTCAAGGTAGAAACAGAACTGATATTTTTGTTATTAATATTTATGATAAAATGTAGAAAGATACCTCTCAATGATAAGGAGAGGAAATCTTTTATAAATTTAGAAATTGAAACTGCCCCTGTTAATGTTGGATGAGATAGTACATCATGGATTTCCTTTCTAGCCATTTTTGGCTTGGGTCATTACTTTTCTTGCTGAGTAATTTTAGTAAAGGCTTTGGAAGAGCTAAGAGCATTTATCTGAACTCACTGCCTCCTCATGAGAATGCCAAAATTAAAATTCTATGAATGGAATCCATGTTTTGTTCTTCGCAAATTTTCTTTTCATTATTTTTCTAAGGCTTTGTAGAAATATTTTTCCTGGTGCTGCTCATGGAGGCTTGTTCCCCATCTTTCCTGACACTAATTGTCCCAGAAGGCATTGACGCCTCTCATCTGAGTCATTTATCTCACCAGGGGGCTTAATTGATTGAGACAAAGCTCGCTAAATCTGAAGCAGTTGGGTTTTGCTCTCCCAAACCAGCTATGCACTCCACTGTCAGAGCTACCATGATCCAGGGCACAAAAGGCCGCGTTGTCAAAAGCGAGCTTGGATCTCATTTCTATTTTACCACAAGCACACAGAGGCTGTCATTCCTGCCCCCACTCCTAACACTGCCTCCTGTCTCCTGTTGCTTACACACTACCTCACACAGTTTCACACAGAAGTTTTAGGCAAAAATTATTTGCTCCTCTTTCAGCCTTTTCATAGTTTTGTAAGTCATTATTAACGACTCCTTGTGCAATTTCTTTCTCTTCTGCATCTGTCTAGCTTATATCTGAGGTTTCTACAGAATCTGACCTACTACTTGAAAAAATTTCATACCTAAAATGTTCTTTTGTTTGTACAGTGCCTTCAGGTGTTAGATCTTCACTGTTTTGATCCTCTTAATTTTTTCATTATTTATGTAATATCAAATTTTCTTTTCATTTTATAGTACATATATTTATACCTACATATAATATATAAATATCAATATGTATTTTTTAAAGTTTGTTTTTTATTCTCGTGTGTGTGTGTGTGTGTGTGTGTGTGTGTGTTTGTCTGTCTATCTATCTGTGTGTACCACCTATGTACAGGTACTTTCTAAGGAAAGAGAAGGACATCAGCCCCTCCTGGATTCAATACAGGCAGTGTGAGTTGCCACCAAACTTAGGTTCTCTGCAAGAGCAGCAAGAGCTCTTGACCAGTGAGCCTTCTCTCCAGCACCAACATAACTGTTTCTGTATGCTGTTGTATTGTATATATTGTACTTTGTCTACATACGTTAGTGTAATTTCCTCAGCTTGAGCTGCCATAATAAAATACATACAGTGTGTGGCTTCAAAATTTTCTCCTAGTTTGAGAGCCTGGAAGTCCGGTCAGGATGTTAGTACAGTTTGGGTAAGAACATTTTCTCCATCTTGACAAGGGCTGCCACCACATTGTGCATATACTTATTTTTTATACATTTTGTCTCAATTTAAGGCAATGTGTCAATATATTTAGAAGATGATGGCCATTCTGTCTTTTAAAAGCCCAGAAGAACTAAATGTTTGGATAGATAAAGTATCCATTTCTTGTGAAGTAAACAGAAAAAAACGTTCAAATACCAATTTAAGGTCACCAGAGGAAAGGCAGCGCATAAGAATGAGGCAGACCAAGGGAACAGAAAAACTCAAAAGTTCCAAACATTACTTTGAACCAGTTTCGGTTTCTAAAATTCCCCATGGGGAGTCTCCAAATGAGACAATGCACATGTAAAAGAGTTTTGCAAAGGCACAAATCTTTGCACTGTGTTTTTATTGTTTGTATTGCTGACTTCTATTATTTTGTTGTTCAGTGTGTTGGCCCAGATTCTCATCCCTCGGGGCTAGGAGACCAGATTAACAACAATCTCCAGAGAAAAGACCTCCAGGGACCCAGAGGACAGGCAGAGAGGGCTGGCTGCAGTGGGGAGCAGGGAGGTAGTGCCTGTGAGTTCTTGTTGCCTCTGATTCCCACAGCCCATAGACAGGAAAACTGAACATATCCCACTGGATTAATCCAAACACTTTTTTCTTAAGTCCCCCAGAGAGAAGCAGCTTGAAGATGGCATGCTTGGGAAAACACATTAGTGGAGAGCGGAGCCTGCAGCCCGGGTGCAAGCCGGAGAGAGCTGAACATCACCAGTGTTTTCAGTAATTTGTGAGAGTGGAAGGAGGTTTACCCAGAGAGAGGAAGTTTATTCTCTGGTTGAAAACTCCACACTATTTGTATCCTATGTGAATGTTTTTCAGTGTTATAACTTTCTAAACACTGTTTAACTAACTAGGAATATAGGTACGGGAACCAGCAAATACAGATGGAATCTTGATTTTATAACTTACTGACTAGGTGGTTTTCAGCAAGTTATTTTACACCTCTTGACATGTTTGTTCATTTGTAAAGTGGCTACAATTAGTTTGTACTATTGATACAGCCAATATTACATAAAATAATCAATGTAATAATAATATTGCATTGCCCACAGCATGGTCTCAATGATATTAGCTGCTTCTCACTTCATACGGCCGCTCTCTTACTCTTGTCTGAGTTTGGACCCTGAAAGTGTGACTATGTAAACTCTGTGCCTTAGCCGTCATCTTTAAAAGAGAAACAATAACATATATCTCATAAGATTACTATAAAAATAAATAAACTAGTATCTGCGAGGTCCTTGAAATATGCTTGGCCCGCAAAAGATAGTATTATAAGTTTCCTAGTAAAGTCAAAAAGAAATTTTCTTCTTTACCAATGATAAGTCTTAGTTAGGGTTTCTATTGCTATGATAAAGACCACGAACAAAAGTTACTTTGTGAGGAGAGGGTTTTCCTCATCTTATTATTAGGAAATATTGCACCAGTGAAGGAAGTCAGGGCAGGAATCCAAAGCAAGAACCTGAAGGCGGCAATTGAAGTACAAGCCAAATGGGAGCGCTGTTTCCGCGCCTCCTCCCGGCTTGCCCTCCCCCCGGCTTGCCCTCCTCCCGGCTTGCCCTCCCCCGGCTTGCCCTCCCCTCAGCTTGCCCTCCTCCCGGCTTGCCCTCCTCCCGGCTTGCCCTCCCCAAAGCTTGCCCTCCTCCCGGCTTGCCCTCCTCCCGGCTTGCCCTCCTCCCAGCTTGCCCTCCTCCCGGCTTGCCCTCCCCTCAGCTTGCCCTCCTCCCGGCTTGCCCTCCTCCCAGCTTGCCCTCCTCCCGGCTTGCCCTCCCCTCAGCTTGCCCTCCTCCCAGCTTGCCCTCCTTCCGGCTTGCCTCCTCCCGGCTTGCCCTCCTCCCGGCTTGCCCTCCTCCCAGCTTGCCCTCCCCCCGGCTTGCCCTCCCCCCAGCTTGCCCTCCCCTCAGCTTGCCCTCCTCCCGGCTTGCCCTCCCCCCGGCTTGCCCTCCCCTCAGCTTGCCCTCCTCCCGGCTTGCCCTCCTCCTGGCTTGCCCTCCCCTCAGCTTGCCCTCCTCCTGGCTTGCCCTCCCCTCAGCTTGCCCTCCTCCCGGCTTGCCCTCCCCCCAGCTTGCCCTCCTCCTGGCTTGCCCTCCTCCCGGCTTGCCCTCCTCCTGGCTTGCTCTCTGTACTTTCTCACACCATCTAGGGCCACCTGCCTGTGGGAGGCACTGACTTACTGAGCTGGGCTTACACATATGAATAATTAATTAGAAAAATAAGGCCAATCTTGGTGCTTTCTCCAGTAGGAGTCTCTTTTCGAAAATGACTTTAGCTTATGTCACAGGGACAGAAAACTGACCAACAAAGTTTGTTCTTTGTCAACTTAACACACATACAGACCACTATTTTTCTTTTTTTTTTTTCTTTTTTTCTTTTCTTGAGACAGGCTTTCTCTGTGTAGCCCTGGCTGTCCTGGAACTCACTCTATAGACCAGGTTGGCTTTGAACACAGAAATCTGCCTGCCTCTGCCTCCCAAGTGCTGGGATTAAAGGAATGTACCACTACCCAGCTTACAGACCACTATTAAGCCACACATTTTTCTTTATTGTTTGTTTCCAATATTATATATTATATAATGCTTGTATACAATTATATAATATATAAAATTATGTAATATATAAATTGTATAAGAAAAATATACGAAATATGTCAAATATATATTTTTATATATTTTATATAATATATAGTTATATATTTAAATAACATAATTTTAATTTATATAATTAAAATTATAATGTGTAATATATAATGTCAATACAAAAATATAAAATACATTCTAACTTCAAAAAGTGCCACTCAAATTCTTTAAAAGTTTGACTTGTTTAAAAGTCCAATGTCTCTTTGAAGTTCACTGTCTCTCTAACCTATCCAAAGTCCAATATTCCAAAGTTGTTTAACTGTGGGCTTCTGTAAACAAACAAACAAACAAAAAACAAATTAAATATTTTTCCTTCAAGAGGGAAGAACCAGGGCATAGCCATAGTCAAAGCAAAGCAAACTCCACCAGTGCCGTGCTCAGTGTCACACATGTGGCAGCCACACCCTTCTGGGTTCCAACACTTCTCCACTTCGCCAGCTTTGCCGCCTGCAGCACATAGAGCTTCTCACCGGCCAGACTAAGTCTACACCACATCCACTGCCATCCTTCACGCTCACCCCATGGGGCGTGCAGCTCCAAACTGTTGGGGTTTCTAATGCATCCAAGGCTAGCAATTTCACCAATAGTTTCTCCTGGGCTCATTCTCAGGGACTCTGACCCTAGCACATGGTGCCATGCCTCAGTGTTGCCCCATGATTCCTTTGGTTCTGGAGTTTCTACTGCACCTGAGGGTGCACCTTCACCGTGGTCTTTCCTGGATTCTCACAGTGCCAAGCCTTAGCTGCTGTCTATGACCCCTTCATACCTTCAAAACCAGTACCAACTTTGGAAACTCTTACCATATTCAGTTACCAGTACAACTCTCTGGTACCTCTCTGTCCTATGGCTTTGGTCCTCTCTGTCCTATGGCTTATGTATGCTGAACCTGAAGAGACACCTCCCAGAAGATTTTCCCCACAATGCTTATCTTTTCTTCATCACAGCTGATCCTGAAGGCCCAGCTGACCAATCTTAGTTGTTCCTGTAATTTGAAGGTTTCCAACCAGTGGTCTTGGTCTATTAATTACAGTCAATTGTTCCATCATAGCTGACCAGATTCATACAGTCTTAAGTCAAAATATCACTCAAAAGACCTGGGTAGAGTCTTTGCTTCCCTCTGAAAATTTCACAAGGCAGTCCTTCATTATGTACATTGTTCTCAGAATTATTTTCTTATAATATTCCAAAGAGCCAACTGAGTGCTGAGAACTCAATAACTTTTCTAGTTTAAAGTTCAAACTCTTTTCATAATCCTCCCCAAAACAAAATGGCCAGATCTGTCAGAGTAATAGCCTATGCTCTAGTACCAATTTCTGCCTCAAGGTTTCTATTGGATATGATAAAGACCAGGAGAGAAAGTTACTTTGGGGGAGGAAAAGGGTTCATTTCATCTTACAATTCTCAGGTCACTATTAGTGAGAGAAGTTAGTATAGGACCTAAAGGCAGGAGACAGGGGGCAGTCACAGAAGCAAAAGCCACTGGAGGAACACTGTTTAGTTTGCTCAACTCACTCTTTCATACTATCTAGGACTGCCTGCCCAGGATGTGGTACCATCTGCCCAGGATGTGGTAAGCTAGGTCCTCGCACATAAATCATTAAACAAAAAACTTTCTATAGGCAAATCTTGTTTTTTTTTTTTTTGTTTTTTTTTTTTTTTTTTTTGAGACAGCGTTTCTCTGTGTAGCCCTGGCTGTCCTGGAACTCACTCTATAGACCAGGCTGGCCTCGAACTCAGAAATCCGCCTGCCTCTGCCTCCCAAGTGCTGGGATTACAGGCGTGCGCCACACACTCTATAGGCAAATCTTACAGTGGCATTTTCTCAATTGAGAGTTCCTCTTTTAAAATGACTTTAACTTAGTCAGGTTGATATAAAACTAATCATTAATATATGTACATATACATATATGAATGTTCTAATATACATATATATGTTCTAATTTTAATGTTTTCAAAATTATAATAACATTTAGCTAATTTTAATTTAGTTAATTACCTAAGCTTAAAAACCAGATTAGCACATATTAAAATAACCCTGATAATGAAAAATCTCCATTTTTATTTAAATAGATTTTAAAAAATATATGAGTGTTTTGTCTGCATGAATATACATGCCCGTTGTTTGTGGCATTCAGAGAAGGACATCAGATCCCGAGATTCCCTGGAACTTGAGTTACAGTGAATTGTTAGTCACCATGAAGGTGCTGAGTCCAAACCCTGGCCCTCTGTAAGAGAAACAAGTGCTCTCACCACTAAGCCACCTCTCCAGCCCTACAGCTTCAGTTTTAAAAACCTTACAATACTATATTTGAATAAAAGAATTGAGGTTTTTCATAAATATTAATCTCTGTGTTAACATTTCTACTGCTTATAAAGCTTGCTGGTAAACCTTGAAGCAATCAAGATTTGCCTCAGCAATATCTAAAATAATAACAAGAAAACAACTTGAGAGAATTGACTATGTATGCTAAAAACTGAATTATGTAAATTGATAGAAAAACTTGAGGACGAAAAGTGACTCTATTATAGATTAGCGACTCTGCCTTACCCATGTGAAGCAAGTACAGAGCACTGGTATCTGGTGTCTCCAGCTCCCCTCATAGTCAGGCTGGGAGCCGTTGGCAGCAGGGCATTTTGCAGAGGTTGGCTAGGTGGACTCCTAAGGCAGGATGCACTTTAGTGACATCATTTGCTTTGAGGATCACGACTTGGTGGTCCATCTCTTCCAGGCATGAGAACTTGAGCTCATGGTTTGTTTTTGTTTGTTTGTTTGTTTTTGGTTCAGGAAGGTGCAAAGAATTCAAAGATTTACAGGTTCAATACTATTAGACAACTTTGAAAAAGTCTCTGTTACCCAGCTTGGAAGGCTTGAGAATTTGGCATCAGAAAATTTTAATTAGAATTTTTGGGGATGTATAAAGCAGTGTGTGTGTGTGTGTGTGTGTGTGTGTGTGTACCTGAGTCTATGTTCACAAGTGTGTAGACAGATTTAGGATGAGCGTGCATATATGTACATTTGTGTGCACGTGTTCTGATGTTTCTATAATACGACTTCCAATTGCTCTCCACTTTATTTGTTGAGGATGAGTCTCTCATTGACTCCAGAGCTCATCAATTCTACCTCTCTATCTATCTCTATCTAGCTGGCCCTGGGGATGTCCTGCCTGGCTTTTATATGGGTTCTGGTGATCTGAACTTCAGTTCTCATGATTGTGTGGCAATCCGCCTATCACTGGGCCATTCCCCTAGCCTCTTTATAGATGGTTTTATTGTTCCTGTGGAAGTGTGGCAAGCTGCACTTGAATTATAATGTCCTAACTTCTTTGGTAATGGGAAGACACTTTTATGGCAGGCAGGAAATTATATGTGTATATACAGGGATATGTATAACAGGATAGTATAAATAGGCATAGTATGAAATTGTCCTCTAAATTACTATCTTGATAGCCATAGATTAGTGTAGCTCTCTGACCTCATTAGACAAATTTCTTTATGCAGTGTATGGTGCTTATTGCAGAAACTTCAAAGGACCGAGAATTAGTATCAGTGCATGAATCTATGACTCCTGATCTCTTTCTGAGATTTTCTAACTCCAGGGTTAAAAAACCCTGGAGGTTTTCTCCCTTTTTGTACTGTTTCTATTTCCATCTTTTACATCTTGGATGGTCTTGTTCATTTCCTTCAACTGTTTGATTGTACTTTCCTGTAATTCTTTAAGGACTTCTACCTTTTACCTTTGTTTTCCTGTGTTTCTTTGAGTTATTTATGTCCTCCTTGAAGCCTTCTATAATCATCATGATATGTGATTTTAGATCCCAGTCTTGATTTTTCAGTGTGATGGTGTATCCAGGACTTGCTATGGCAGGAGAATTGGGTTCTGAGGATGCCAACTTAACTTGCTTTCTGATGCGTATGTTCTTCTGCTTGCCTCCTGCCATCTGATTGTCTCTAGTCCTACCTGCCCTCGCTGTATCTGATGGGAGCCCGTCCTTCCTGTGTTCCTGATTGTGTCAGAACTCCTCAGAGTCCAGCTGTCTCTGTGGTCCTGAGAGAGATTCTGGGTGTGTCAGAGCACCTAGGAGCGGAGCTTCCTCTAGGTGTTACAGAACTGGCTGCAGATTTCGCACCCAAAGTAAACGAGCACAGACCAGAAGGTACCCAGGCTCATGGATTGGCAGGCCTTAATGTAGTAAAAATGGCCATCTTGCCAAAAGCAATCTACAGATTCAATGCAATCCGCATCAAAATTCCAACTCAATTCTTCATGGAGTTAGTAAGAGTAATTCTCAAATTCATCTGGAATAACAAAAAATCCAGGATAGCGAAAACCATTCTCAACAATAAAAGAACTTCATGGGGAATCAGCATTCCTGACTTCAAGCTGTACTACAGAACAATTGTGTTAAAAGCTACAAGGTATTGGTACAATGACAGGCAGGAAGATCAATGGAATAGAATTGAGGACCCAGAAATGAACCCACACACCTATGGTCACTTGATCACAAAGGAGCTAAGACCATCCAGTGGAAAAACGGCAGCATTTTTAACAAATGATGTTGGTTCAACTGGTGGTTAGCATGTAGAAAAATGCAAATAGATGAATACTTATCTCCCTGTTCAAAGATCAAGTCCAAGTGGATCAAAGACCTTCACATAAAACCAGATACACTAAAACTTATACAGGAGGAAGTGGGGAAGAGGCTAGAACACATGGGCACAGGGAAAATTTTCCTGAGCAGAATACCAATGGCCTATGCTCTAAGATCAAGAATTGACAAATGGGACCTCATAATATTGCAAAGTTTCTGTGACACAAAGGACACTGTCAATAGGACAAAACAGCAACCAACAGGTTGGGAAAAGATCTTTACTAATCCTATATCTAAAAGAGGGCTAATATCTAATATATACAAAGAACTCAAGAAGCTAGACTCCAGAGAATCAAATAACCCTATTAAAAATGGGATACAGAGTTAAAGATTTTTCAACTGAGGAATATTAAATGGCTAAGAAACACCTAAAGATATGTTCAACATCTTTAGTTATCAGGGAAATGCAAATCAAAACAATCCTGAGATTCCACCTCACACCAGTCAGAGTTGCTAAATTCAAAAACTCAGGTAACAGCAGATGCTGGCGAGGATGTGGAGAAAGAGGAACAGTCCACCATTGCTGGTGGGATTGCAAGTTGGTACAACCACTCTGGAAATCAGTTTGGCAGCTCCATAGAAAATTGGACATAGTACTACCTGAGGACCCAGTTATACCATCCTGGGCATATACCCAGAAGATGCCCAACATGCCATTAGGACACATGCTCCACTGTGTTCATAGCAGCCTTATTTATAATAGCCAGAAGCTGGAAAGAACCCAGATGATCCTTCAACAGATCGATGGATACAGAAAATGTGGTGCATTTACACATTGGAGTACTACTCAGCTATTAAAAAAAATGAATTCATGAAATTCTTAGGAAAATAGATGGGACTAGAAAATATCATCCTGAGTGAGGTAACCCAATCACAGAAGATCATACATGGTATGCACTCACTGGTAAGTGATGAAGAAGCTCGGAATACCCAAGATACAATTCACAGACCACAGAAAGCTCAAGAAGAAGGAAGTTCAAAGTGTGGGTGCTTCGGTTCTTCTGAGAAGGGGAACAAAATACTCATAAGAGTAAATATGGAGATGTAGTGTAGAGCAGAGCTGAAGGGAAGGTCATCCAGAGACTGTCTCACCTGGGGATTCTTCCTATATACTGTCACCAAACCCTCACACTATTGTAGATGGTGAGAAATGCTTGCTGGAAGGAGCCTGATATGGCTGTCTCCTGGGAGATCCTGCCAGAGAGCTTTGTAAATACACAGTCACAGCCAACCTTTGCACTAAGCGCAGGGTCCCCAATGGAGGAGTTAGAGAAAGGAGTGAAGGAGCTGAAGGGGTTTGTAACCTCATAGGAAGAACAACAATATCAACCAACCAGATCCCTCAGAGCTCTCTGAGACTAAGCCATCAATAAAGGAATACATATGGCTCCAGCTGCATATGTAGTGGAGGATTGCCTTGTTATGCATCAATGGGAGGAGCGGTCCTTGGTCCTATGATAACTTGATAGATGCCCCAGAGTAGGGGTATTGAGGGCAGGGAAGTGGGAATGGGATGGATGGAGGAACATCCTCATAGAAGCAGTGGGAGGGAGGATGGGAGAGAGACTTTCTGGGAAATGGGATAACATTTAAAATGTAAATAAAGAAAATATCCAATAAAAATCACATAAAAATAAGTATCAGTGCAGTGCACAGGAGCAAAGGAACATCTGTCACACTTGCTATGCCAAGGCTTAGGGATCTGATAAGAAAAGAGGGCCAAACATTCTAATAGCTGAGGATTGCCGAGGATCAGGGATGATTTGAAAAAAAAAAAATCCGTGTCTATTGACTTGAGAGAATAGCTTCACTCATGAACTCATAGCAGCTATGGTTGTCTGCACCAGACCAGCACAAGTTAAGTCAGGCTAGCATGAAGTGGGAAGGGGTTTACAATCCACATCCCTAACAGAGGAGTAATTGACAGTAAATGACTTGTAGCTGAATGAGTGTCAGCATGTTTTAAGGCTATGGTTCCTGGTAGAACCATAGTGGTATGTTCCAGTGGACAGCCCACAAACATAACAACATGGGCAGCACAAGTTGTACTTGGTGGGTAATTTAAAGCAAGTTGTGGGTGAGAAAGGACATAGGAGTGAAGGATAGGACTGAGGGTGAATGTTATAAAAGTACATAAAATGAAATTCTCAAAGGATGAATGGAATTATTACAACAATGTCCCAGTTGAGGGATGGAACCACACATATTCATCTCCAATTCATCCCCAGAATTGCTCCTGTCTAAAGGAAATATGGGAACAAAGTGTGGAGCAAAGACTGAAGGAAAGGCCATCTAGAGACTGCACCATCTGGGGATCCATCCCAGATACAGTTGTAGATGAGGGAAAGTGCTTTGTGAGAGGAGCCTGATAAAGCTATCTCCTGAGAGGCTCTGCCAGTACCTGACAAAGACAGAGGCAGATACTCTGAGCCAACCATTGGACTGATCACGGGGACTCCAATGGAGGAGTTAGAGAAAGGACCGAAGGAGCTTAAGGGATTTGCAACTCATAGGGAGAATGATAATATCAACCAACCAGACCCCCTAGAGCTCCCAGGGACCAAATCACCAACCAAAGAGTACACACGGAGGAACCCACGGCTCCAGGTGCATATGTAGCAAAGGATGGCCTTAATTGGCATCAATGGGAGGAGAGGCTCTTGGTCCTGTGAAAGCTTGATTTCCCCAGTATAGGGTAATGCCAGGGCAGTGGGTGGGTGGGGAGCACCATCATAGAAGCAGAGGGAGGGGGATAGAGGGTTTTCAGAAAGGGGATAACATTTAAAATGTAAAGAAAAAACATCTAATTGAAAAAAAAAGGAAAGAAAAAGTCCGAATCAAATGTTGAATTTTCATGAACCCCAAGACTTCAAACAGGTGTGCTAGGAATTACAGAAATTGGAATTATTGGATAATCATTAACTTTTGAGGACCTCCAGGCTTATTATTATCATCAGGTACCCATCAATATTTCATCTCTGCCCATCTTTTTCTTGTTCTGTTCTCTTTCTTCTCTGTCTCTGTCTCTGTTTTTGTCTCTGTCTCTCTGTCTCTGTCTCTGTCTCTGTCTCTCTCTGTCTCTCTCTGTGTGTGTCTCCGTGTGTGTCTCTCTGTGTGTGTGTGTGAGCACACGCACGCGTGCGTGCTCTCTCTCTCTCTCTCTCTCTCTCTCTCTCTCTCTCTCTCTCTCTCACACACACACACACACACACACACACACACACACACACACTCAGGAGTGAAAATACTGAGTTTTACAGCATCTCTCATGTGGTTTTGGGTAGCAGTCTCTGTAAATTCTAGGGCAAGGGAGGAAAGAGACCATTGTATTGAGAGTTCTCTCCTTCCCATCCAGGATCTGTCAGGCTGGGGTTCTTGCACTGATAGAGAGTATCTCCTTCTCAGCTCCAGCTTTTTGTAGATTTGTAAAGCTGTTTTGGATGTTTACTTTGAGAAACCTGAGAATGTTCCTGACTCACCTGCTGCTGGTCTCTAGATGCCTTGCCCTTTCTGATTGGTTGTTTTAGCTTTGTGCATGCCTTTTGGAAACATTCCGTCAGTTGCAATGTGCCAACTGGTTCCTCTAGTATTTGGGATGAGTTTGCCAAACATTCTGTGTTACAGTACTGTGTACTGTTGTACAGCTTCAAATAGAGTTTAATATAATATATATCTGTTTATGTTGCATTTTTTATATTGTTTTTAAATATTGATAAAAATGAGATGTAAAGGATCATCTTTCCCAAGGGAACACAGTGTAGATAGCAGAGCCATGACTCACGTTCAGTCAGTCTGGTGTTGCTTGTAGACTCTTCAGCATCGTGTTGTTTACATCTCGGATCAGAGGCACACACAGATGAAGGTTTGCAACCTTGGGCACAAATCTTTCAAGTTCAACACTTATGGGGAATTCAAGCAGAGGTCCAGGGAGAAGTCAAAGTACCATCGGTAGCAATCAGCTTAGCCTGGACCCCAAAGAGCTCTGCAGCAGAGAGGGCTCAAAATGTGCCTGCTGAGTAGGTATATCTGTAACGTATACAGTACATATATCAGTATCTGCCAACTGGTCAAGATCTCAGATTCTTTTCAGCTACAGCAAGTCCCAAAGGGACAGGTTGTCAGGAGTAGTGACACTGGAATGCAGTCCTAGTGTAAGGGGGCATCTGAGCACCACACCTGGCACAGAGTACTGCTAGCAGCACATATGAGTTCATGAGTGCATAACCTATTCAAACCACATCCAATTTCTAGAAGATTTTGTTACTGATACTTTCTGTCTCTGTTTCTGGGCCTGTTTTCTCTTCTCTTCTCTTCTCTTCTCTTCTCTTCTCTTCTCTTCTCTTCTCTTCTCTTCTCTTCTCTTCTCTTCTCTCTCTCTCTCTCTCTCTCTCTCTCTCTCTCTCTCTCATCATGTTACATCATATTACGTCACATTGTGAATATCACTGAATGGCACAGAAACAGGAGTTAAGGAACTGGGTTCTAGTTTTTGCTCTGTTATGTGCTAGACTCCTTTGTTGAATTTACATAATGCTTTTAGACTCCACTTTCCTTTTTCATGATTTGAGGGACTCTGATTAGATGGTTTGTATGGCTACTTTCAGGTCTGAAGTTTTATTTTTACTTAGTTTATTAGCTTTCCAGAAGCCAGCAATAACAGAAACAAACACATTGGAATGCTTTTTAAGTAATGCTGGAGATAACTTCGTGCAAGCTTTAGTGGTTTTCCTAAGTTCTGTCAATAAATCCTGATGGGATACGTGAAAATTCACACAGCTCCAATATCACCCAAGTTCTTTAGAATAAAGCTGTCCCCTTTCTGCCTAGAGTGTCTTTGGTATACACAAAAGTTTAGAATAATTGACACTTCTCATTCTTTCTGAGCACAACTCATGCATATATTTTGTTTTAGAAATTATTTGAAATAATTGCTTTCAAGGCATCACTGGTACACTTTGAGAAGACAGGGTCTTAATTAGAATAAATAAATTTTGAGTTAAGAAAAATGGAATGGGAAATGATACTCATATCTTACTGGAGAACTAAAGCTGATTTTCATATTAAAAAGTCTAGGGAAATAAACAAGAAAGAAACAATTGAATAATTTGAAATTAAACAATAACAACAAAAGAAATGGAGGTATTGATGGAAGTTAAAAATAACTGAATATGTACCCTGTATTGTAAATGTTAATTAAAATGCACACAAATATACCTTAACAACAGAGTAAGAACTTTAAAATGGAGCCAAGTAATACAGAAATCTTTTAAGATTTATTTTGTTGAGCTGTGGCAAATGGTTCAATAAAAACAGTGAATAACTGTATTGTCAGTCATATCTGGCTTCACCTCTATGATTTCCCAGAGTAAGCCTTGTGGTCGAAGCTGCTTGAACCATAAATAAATAACTAGACATACCTTCACTCCAGCTTCCATACCTGACTCTCGTTAAACCCTATCAGCAACTGTAGAGAGCCAAAGAGGCAATTTTAATAAATATTTCATTCCATGGGAGTCCATTTGCTGGTATTTCAAATAAATAAGTACATTTTCTCAATGCACGGACAATACAAGTGAAATTTCTCCAGTTTCCAGTCTTGTGCTTTCCCTTCTTCGCTGAGGAGGTCAGTCACTTCTGTTTTCCAGTGTACAACTCGATTATTTATTGGAAGAAAATGTTTTAAAGTAGAAAAAGAGGAGAAAAATCCAACCAAATAATTTATTGAAGATTGTCTCTTGGCAGATTAATCTCCACCACTTGGCCTGGGTTCATTCCAGAGTGAGCAGAGTGGTCAAGCTTAAATCGTATGTCTGTAAGAAGTTGCATAAATAATCCAAAGTTCTGTGAGTCACTTTGCACTTGGCCTTCTCCCTGACCTTCAAAGAAAATGTCAGAAAGGTAGTAAGGAAAAATATAGCCTAAGACCCTCTACTTATGGTATTTTCTAATAAATAACAAGTTTTTGCTTCTTTTTATCCAAACACATTTATCAGTTTTTTTTTTCGTTTTTATTACTTGTTTATTACCTAGGACACTCTAGGTAATGGAGGAGAATTATTACTCCCATCCCCTGCCCTGAAGTAGTCTGGAATTACCATTAGAAAGGTTCTAAGTTATAGTTAGGAGTGAAATTCACTGAAAGTCAGCTCTTCATTTTCTTCTTATTATTACTATTGTTATCCTCAACTCAGCTATGAACTAGTCCAATTTTTTAATTGCCCCCAGAACTGAGAAGCCATAAGTAAAAGTGGCTGAAGATGCAGTTTCTGGACGTTTCTAGTTCCCATCTGCTTAATCCGTGGCTGGGCCTTGGTTTAGAGTTCTCAGAGCACAAAAGCATTCCTACAAGCCTGCACTGTCACTTCTTGCTGAGCATTTTCAGTCTAAAACTCAAGTGTTATTCTCTCAATCCTTTCTGGGAGTTTAGGCTGGTGACAACGCCAATACTTGAATTTCCCAGACCAGAAACCATAAAATTATCTTACACCTTTGTTCTAATTTATTATAGTAAATTTGCTATGTGCTTAATATATCTGCTGTCTTAGTCAGGGTTTCTATTGCTGTGAAGAGTCACCATGACTACAGCAACACTTCAAAAGAAAAATATTTAATTGGACTGGATTACAGGTTCAGAAGTTTAATTCATTATTATCATGGTGGGAGGCATGGCAGCATCCAGGCAGACATGAAGAGTTCTACATCCAGTTCTACAGCAGCTGGAAGAAGGAGAAAAACTGGGCCTGGCTTGAGAATCTGAAACCACAAAGTCACACCTACTCAAACAAGTCTACAGCTTCTCATAGTGCCACTCCCTATGAGCCTAGGGGCCCAATTTTCATTTAAACCACCAAGTTCATAGTTTCTCACTTTTGGTGAAAGAAGGAGTGTTTTCAGGAAAGAGGTCCGGATGTCTAATTCTGTAGCTCTGCTGCTAAGACAGGGTCTAACAGTTACTGCTATTTTCAGTTTTTAAGGCAAAGTATAATCATATCTTTTTGTTGACTTTTTAGAAGTTTTCATCAAGAAAAATGTTAGTGCAAATTTTAGTTGACCTCATGTGGTAGAAATGGAAGAGGTTAATTTAATAAGTCCTTTGCCATCACTTTGGCATCAGCACATGGAACCTTGATTCTCTGAGTACCATCTGCTTTCATACCTTTTCCGTCTGGTCTTAGCTTGTCCATCTTGCTCTTGCTGCCTGGAGAGACCTGTCTCTGATCATCAGGTGAATTTAAGTTCTCTGAGGTCCACTGACCTCATTGCTTTCCCAAGAGATCAAGAGACAAAAAGGAAAGACACAGACACTCCCTAGCATTACTGTTAAGTGGCACTCCCAGCATCCATCCACTCAGGGTTCAATGTCTTTAGGATCTGTCAAGAGACCACAGGGAAGAAATGATCACATCTATGTGTTCTTTGACAGACAGTGCACATCTGCTTCGGGCTATGCCAGAGGAGCATCATACGTCTAAAAGCAGACTTAACATTCCCTAAGTCTAAACTCCTTTTTCCTGTGCATCCTCGGCTTAGTGACAAGCATGGCACCCGTTCATTTCTCCAAGGTCACATCAAGGGTAGTTTTATCCTGCCCTATTTAGCAAGACACCAAACTCCTTGGGGTTGTCTCCTACTTATTTTATGTCTATTCATTTTCCCCTCATTTGCATTGTTACCTACCCTACTTCAGGATCACACTGTTCTATTCTTGCATTCTATCATAGCTTCTTTAATCATCTACCCAGCCTCTCCTTACTAATTCTTTTTCCTTTCATTATGTCTCTTCAGTCCAGGTCAAGGTTATTTTTTTTTGAAATGCAAATCTCGCTACCTCATGATCTTGCCTTCAAAATCCTGACTAAATTCTATAAGTCCTTTGGAGGGCTTAAATATGGTTTATGTGGTTTGTCCACTCTGAAACTACCATTAAAGTTTGATCCTTGCTATTAGGTATTAAGAAAAAGGACCTAGAAATATTAAGAGGTGATTTGGGCTTTGTCCTAAAGAATGAGTTAGTACGCACATATGATTAATAGATTAAGGTGCTATTTTGGTAGTGGACCTTCTATAAAAGAAAAAAAAGCCAAACATTAGTTTGCTTAGGCCTGAACTACCTTGGCATTTTGCCAGCAAGATGGCTATTACCAGATGTGGCCTTTTGACCTCACACCAGAACCAGGAGCCAAAATAAACCTCTTTTCTTTATCATTTACCCACTGTGTAGAATTGTGCTAGCAGTGACAGAAAATGGATTAAAGCAATCCCATGAGGTCAAATTTCTGCTAATACCGCTAGCTTTCCACTCCCCCTTCCTGTTATATATGGAAAGCTTATAAACCTGAGCAATGACTTCCAGTTCAAGAGTGTGCCTTGAGAAGACATTCATGACATCTTCTGGACCTCCCTGGGTTACTTTATTTCTATGAGCTTAATAAACTTGATAGTTCTCAGTCACTCTTTGGATTTCAGTATAGATGTTGCTTCTGTGAACTTTTTCTCTGCTTGACCAAGTGGTGAGAGCACTGTGTCCTTATGCTCTCATGATGCTCAGCCCGTTGTATGGTACTGCCCTCCTCTCCCTCCCTACTTCCTTCAGTAGCACTCCATAAGACAGGGGGTATGTCTAGCTGGCGTAGAATTTACCACTGCCCATAGCATATAGAAACCTCTTTAATGGCATTGTTTATTTTCCCTGGAAAACAGTGATAATTAAACAATTATCCTGGATACCAGCAATTCCACAGCCCTATCCTACTCTCAATTGTGTGATATGGTTCTCTCTATTCTCTCTACAGAATGGAATAAAATATCCATCCTAAACTAAATCAGTAGTTGCTTAAAGATAAGAAACATCATTTATACCCTATAAAATCCACAATTCCCTGAAAATAAAAAGTATTATCACAATGCATTACATTAGCAAGTGTGTTAAGTAATTTAACACTAGTATTTGAACTTTACCACTAAAATTCCAGATAATGAGCATATGGCTATTTAAGTGTGTGCAAAGTTTTAGTAGCATAAAACACAAAACCAGCCATTTATTCAGCTCATGATTTGCCAGATTAGAAATTTAGGAGGCTGAGATTCCTTGGAGTCCACAGTCTCTGCTGGGCTCTGAGGCCAGCTGTCCATCAGCCAGAGTGGCTGGTTTAGGTGGATAGCTTGACTCAGCTTCCTGAGTTCTCTCATCCTCCTGTAAGCTAACTTGGGCTTGATCACAGGGTGAGGGGAGGGGGACGCAGGAGTCTGAGAAACAGAAAGGAATGATGTTTGTCTTAAAGTCAAAGGCTAGTACTGCCATGGTGAAGTTTCTCTACATTTTAGAAGATAAAGCAGGTCTAGTGTTCATCCGTTTGACATGAGTTGAAGTCACTTCCCTGGTGGGGAGAGCCCTGCAGACATTAAGAGGTGTGGGTGCTTGGAGGGCGGGCATCGTGTCCATTCACCTGACAGTTCACCACGCTCCATGAGCAGTTTCTTTTAATAATTTACTGTCACAAATTAAAGCATATTGCTTCTGAATCTAAGATCACTTATCACCTCCTCATTGTATGTAAAATACAGCCCATGCTCACAGCAAAGAACTCTGTGAAGTTCCCACACTGGCCTCATATACCAGGTCCTTTATGTGGTAGGAGTGGGACGTTCTTACTGTTCCAGGATTGACCCAAGTTGTGTTAATTCTGTCCTCTGTACTTCATGTGTGTGCTCTGTCTGGAAAACTGCTCCCTCTTTTCCTTGCCTGAACAATCTTACACATTCTAATAATAACAACAATCCTACGTACTATGTGCCAGGCACTGGCTGCTCTAAGCACTTATATGGATATAGGTTTTCCTTATGAAGAAGGTACTATTTTTTTCTCATCACAAATAAGGAAACTGGGGCACTGAGAAGTTGAGCAATTTGCTTAAAGTCCCTGAGCTAGAAGTCTGGTTTCGGGCTGGAGATCTGGAGTTTGTGCTTTAATCAGCTGGGGCCTCCTACCTTTAAGACCTAACTTAGTTCACTCTATTCTCATGCACACCTTGACATTTAACATATTCAGTGATTAGTTTTAGTGTTGGATGCTTTGAGTTAACACTTTCTTATGAGCAGACTCTGTCTTACCTTTGAAACCATCAAATGGAGCACACTATCATGTCCTGGTTGCCTTCTTCAAACTTACCACGATGTGCCTTTTGCGACATTAAAAATGTCCGCTCCTTTTTGAAGATGAAAAGAAAATTTCAGAGCAAAAAACCCAGAGTCTATGAGTCCTGACAGGATCTCCACGAAGGAAGCGGTGAGTGGGAGCTAGGCTCACTTTGCAAACAGGAAATTCAGGCATGTGGAGATGAAATCACCAAGCACACTGCCAGGATTCTTTTTTGGGTTTTCCAATTCCTAGTTTGTGTTCTATCTACCAAAAAGTGATGTTTGTCTATGAAGTGCCTCTGATGGTTGCTTAATTTCTCCTAAAACAAAGTTAACAAACATAACAATTAAATTAAATCACCCAAGAGGGACACAGCTTTCCATTCTAAAGTTCTGAGGGAACAAACTTTTGGGGAAATTTTCCCCCTGGGGTGCAGTGCTTTCTTCCCTTTCAGTGGAATATATTGAGTCTGATGGAGCAAAAAATTGTTTTTGAGAAACCCTGCACCAATCTGTCTGCCCCAGCTCAGACACATGCTCACACTGAAAATTAAATTCACAGAAATGAGAGAGAAATCAAAAGAAGCAAAGGAGCATGTCTTCTGCTTTCCAGAATAGTTCTCTGGGGTATGCAGTGGCCTGTTGGGTGACAGGATGGTGAGGAGAAAGGATAGGGATGAATTAATTTGTCATGCCTTCTTACTTATATCACCAAAACACTGAGAAAGGGAACATTCTACACCTTTTACCTACAGGCCTTTAATCCACAAGAAGCGCTGTTAGAATCCAGACCGTTAAAGCAGGTTTCCTTTTCTCCCTTTTTTCCAGCTTGAGTTTCATGACTTTATGACTACCATTTCCTTCATTAGCAGCACTAACGTCTTGAGCGTGAAGCTTGCTTGAAATGGTAAGTACCAGGAGATCATGGAGAGAGAAGGAGAAATTGAAGGAGGCTTATGGAAGAGTACCATTCAAACACACGTATGGGAGAGAGATTTGATTCTGTGGCAAGAATGATCTCTGAAGCCCTTTAAAAGTTGCTTCTTAAGTGTGTTTATTTATTTGTTTTGGGCTTAAATTTTATCATTTCTTAAATAGTAATCTTTGAATTCCACATAGACAGCTGTTCTATCCAAACTATCTTGATTGTCTTTCAATCAGAAATACAAATTTATATGAAAATTTCAGGTGAAAATTCATTTTGCATTGTTTTGCCTTATAATGACTTCCTAAGTTACAGCTTCCTTGGGTTATAGTTCTTTAAACATTAGCAGTATAACCGAGTACTTGACAGAGATGTTGGCATATCCCAGAAGCCACATATGTGAGGTTAAATGTGGATAATGAATATGATCCTGCAGATGCTGGCCTTTGCTAGGAGTCTATTTTTCTTGAAATGATTGCATTTACCCTGTCTCTGTGACTCAAGCGTTTCCGTGTGTGTGTGTGTGTGTGTGTGTGTGTGTGTGTGTGTGTGAAGTGTATTTAGGAACACTAACATTTTATTGGTTTGTTATTTCACACTGAGGACTGGAGCGCTGGAGGAGCTCACTGCCCAGCCTCTTTGGTCACCGACCATGCCTGAAGTCGCAGATGAACTGGCAATGAAAGCACCCCAGCTCCTCTCCGCCATCTCGGATTCTTCTGCCCGATCCCTTCTCACCTCTATTCTCAGAGTGGCTGGTTTGTTATGAAACTAATTCTTTTCTAGGCCAAGTTTCTTTTGAACAGGGTGCAAAGGCATATGATCCTGTGGATTAGAAGTGGGTTGTCATCAAAATGATACAGCTCTGTTCTTCTCTGTTCCTTTCTTGGAATGGCTGAGAACAGACTTGCGAAGAGAAAAAGTTGTTGGCGTTTGGGAGCTGCCAGGTTTTAGAGAGCCCAATTATGTCTTTTTTGAACTAGCATTTCTTTAATAGAGTGTAATTTTAAAATGTTATTTTTTTCAGTTTTTGACATTTCTTTCAGTTTTTAATTTGAAAAGATATAGATATATTTACTCATTGGTGAAACAAAAATGGTCTTTGTGAGTAATCAGGGCCAGTGGCCCATCTGCTCAGAGCCATTGACCACCCAGGGCTTGCGTTCGGAGAGGGCCCTTCATACTGCATCTGTCTCTGCACCTTTGCTTCAGCTCATGGCAGCCAGAATGCACTAGCCTTGGCTGTGGCACATCATCTATGACATCTGTTTCTTAAGGCACAATTTCCCTATGCAAATGATCCCACCTGTGTTTTGTAGGCATCAGTCCTCCCAGAGTCATGGGGCAGTACTGGTAAGTGTAGCCTAGTGCCTGGACTGGAAAAGATGGCTCACAATTGAACACACTATAATAACAGTGTGTTTAGTCCCTGAATAATGGAAATAATAGTCCTTGAATAAAGGAAAAGTATATGTACTTTATGAACACGTCCGGTCCTTCACAGGAGGCTACAAACACCATTGGCTCTCCTTTGCCACTGGAGCTGGAGCAGGAGAATAGGAAGTGTAACATGACAGAGCTGCCAAGTCTCGACTTGAGGCAAGTAAATGGTTCCTGAGAGAGGGCGTGAGCTTGTGAGAAGGAGAATGGAGAGATAGCACAATGAGGCTGGAGAGATGGCTCAGCAGCTAAAAGCACTTGCAACTTACTCATCCAAAGGGATGAAGGCATGCTCCTAGCTTCTACACCACAGTCTGCAGCTGCCTGTGACTCCAGTTCCAGGGGATCTGACACTGTTTTCTGACCTCTGGTGTCATCGACATGTGAATGTACTTACACTTTATTTATAGATATAAATAAAATAATGCACATCATTTTTAAAACTGAAAAACATGAGAAAACTGGTGACATACTCGCAACATTAGAGCAAACTTCACCTCATTTCATGTGAACATATCATATACATGTGATGTAACTACATGAATGTCATATAACAATATGTCTACTTTTATAGATTTTTTGATTATCATCTATTTTGACTTAACTCTCAGTGTCACTGCCTTTTTAGTGATGGGCTCCCAGAGAAGTAATTGAAACTTATGGACCTTCATCCCAGTATGACTTTTTCTGATACCAAGTACCTTTCTCTCTTCTACCTTTGAATAATTAATTCCATTTTCAGGATACTCCATCTTAGAATCATCTTCCTGGTACACTCCAAACATGCAAAAATATCTCCTTTCAGGCAGACTGGATTTCCTTGGGACCAGCATATATAGCAATTTTTTTTCACTTAATTAATGGTTGGTGAAAGTTGGTGAAGAGGGTGTGGTAATACTGAAAGAGCCACACGATTAGGATGTCTGCTTCAATATAGTAGCTTCTAACTATGACAGAAAAGTCACAGTCCTAAAATCCCAAATATGGCTGTTTCTTCAAGTCCTGAACAATAGTAACAGTAGTTGACATACCAATATGAATGAAAATGAAATCTCATAGGGCTGCAACCCTAGATGAACAGACTACTAATGACCACTAAAGGAGAAAGAATTAGTCTTCCCCATAGGTGAGTCACCTAATTGGTTATCTAAACCCAAATGGCCCTGACTGCATGTGTGTGTGCGTGTGTCTGTGTGTGTCTGTGTGTGATTATGTGTATGTGTATGTGTGTGTAAAAAGAACATGACTTTGAGAGGAGTGACAGAAGACACAGTAGAGAAAGAAGAGGGATGGATGATATAATTCTATTTGAATTAAAAATTAAAAATAAATAAACAAAGCATTGTTGCTGTGTATTACTTTTGCAAATGTCTGGAAGTTTACCTGTTGCATTTATTCCACTATTTAACAGTTAATTAGTACTTGAGTTATCTCATTAAAAGACCAAAAGTGGAGGAGATTAGGGTAAAATATTATCTTCTAGATTTATTGATCAAACTTATTCTTTATTTTAAAAATTCAACTTATTTTTATACCCATGAAGCTATCATGGTATTTCATTAAGACTCTGTTGTATACCTTTGGTTCTTTCCATATTTCTGTGTAGCCATAGACCAATTTAATTTCTCCTAATATATTTTTTGAATTTTTAGTAATCTTTTATAAGTGGAACCAATTATTCTTATTTTACTGAGCATATTCTGACTTATATTTTTCTACTGTATGCATATACAACTTGTATATTCACTCACTGGTGGCAGCTTGTGTTGTTTCCAGTGTTCCACTATTATAAGACAACTATGAGAACTTTGGAACAAGTCTATAGATATATGCTTTACTTTCACTTGGCTACATAGCTGAGAGTTGTGTGATTATTCTCTAGAAATCTATGTCCAACATTTTAGGAAGATGTATAGCTCTTTTAAAGTAGTTCCACAGTTTTATATTCCTATCATTAGTAGTTTCTCCATACTTTTAGCATGTCTATTTGTGTGTATATATGTATACACATCCATATGTGTATGTACAGTGTGCACACATGCATGTGGAGAGTGGATGGCAACTGTTGGGTGAATTCTGTATTCACTTCCAGCCTTTTGCTTGAGATAGGGTCTTTCATTAGCAAGGAACTGTTGCCAAGTAGGCTCGACTACTGTCTGACCAGAGAGGTCCAAAGGAGCCGTCTGTCTGTGACACCCACCTCATCATCGCAAGAACTACAGATGCAGGCCCTCATGCCCAGCTTTTGACATGGATCTGTGGGCACCAAACTCAGGCTGTCATACTCAAAGGGAAACGCTTTACTAACCAAGCCATCTTCTCGGCCTATCTTCCTTCAGATCTTTTCTAATCCTGGGCCTAGACTGTCTCTTTAGATATTGACTGTTCCCCAAGTCAGCAATGCCATCTTAATGGTTTTAATTTGCTGTTCCCTAATGACTAATGCCTCTTAACACCTTTAGATATGGCCTTCTATTCACATGTTTTCTCTGGTGAAACATTTGTTAGTTATTTTATTTATTATTTACTTTGCTTACTTGCTTACTTTATTATTTTAAGAGTACCTTTAAAATAATATATTTTATGGGCAAATACTTTACCAGAAATGTGCTTTAAAAACATTTTCACTTAGTTTGTGTCTGGTTTTCATTTCTTACTTCCCATACCAATGCATTTCAAAGAGCAGAATCTTTTATTTCAATTAAATACAATTTATCTTTAAATAGTCTTATAAGCTGCACTTCACATATACTTTAACTTTTCATTATCCAAAGCAACAATTATTTTCTTATAGAAGTTTTACAGTTTTAGGTTTCTTACATAGTTCTTTGACTCATTTATCTTTAATTTTTATGAGTTAATTTTTATGTATTATACATGATATGTATTGAAATTTATTTTATTTTTGCATATGGATACCCAAGTGTTCTAGCACCATGTGTTAAAATTGTTCGTCTAATTTTAAAAAATGGAGCATATAATTCCAGTAGTCCGTAGACAGTTTTAGGATAATCATTCCTAGTGCCTGTTAAAAAGAGAATTCTTAGGTCTGACACTAGCCTACGTAATTCATGTCCGATGAAAGGCATCCTCAGTGATTCTGGTGAGTCTTAATCCTTAGGAACAGTGGACATATGCCATCATTAGCCATTCATACTTTGTCAGCACCATCACCATCCGAGTTCAGAAAAATATGTAACATATGTAAACATGTAAAGTTTAGTGCAACTTTACCTGTTCAGGGAATAATTCTCCAAAAAGTACAAGTAGCAGCAAGGTCTTGAAAATGTCAAATACTAGCATATATCTCAATATATGAAAATCTTCTACACATCACTCTTAAATAGCCTAAAAATCAGATAGATAGTAATGTCCAAAATACTTTTGCAAAGGACAAGCATTTAATATTAATTTGTAAAATATATAGAATAAAAATGAGTAAAAACTCAAAGCACACATAAAATGGACAGGAGATAAAGCATACCATTAATTGTGTCATGGGGCTATTTCCTTAATCTTGTAAGATTGACCCAACATATTTTCATAATAACAGAGAGATCCTTACATGACAAAAATCCATAAATATAAAATTATTTGTCTATAGATGCTCAAAATCCACTTTGGAAAGTGAGCTGAAATCAAATACAGAGAGGTGTGCAAATGGTTCTGTTCTCTGTAATGGTAGAAAACGCATCCTTGCAGTCACTCTGTCTACCTACAACAGCACATCCAGAGGGCTACAAGAAGCAGCCAGCGTCTCATGGCGGAGCAGGCTCTGTGCTGGGTGGTTTGATCTGAAGGTGAACTGATGTAAGAGTTCTGAGCATGCTTAATATAAGATCAACTAAGTTATGATGCTTAGCAGATTATAAACAATAAATGCAGATTTTATTATTTCAATCTCTGATGAGTTTATTTGGATATAACTTATCCTTCATAAGCTGGTAGTATTGGATGGTATTTTCTAAATTATCTACAATGTATGCATATATATATAGTTGAAGTAACCAGAAAAACAAAAATAAAGAACAACAAATAAAACATACATTTAACTTTGGCAGGGATTATAAAAATATAAACCAAAGAAAAGGCACTGGGAGAGGTTAAAGACAGGCTTAGGTCCTATGATTAAATGAAAAGGAAGGCAAAAGTTTAATGTTAAGCAACGATTAAAGATTGCTTTCATATGATAGCACAGATTGAGAGGGCTAGCAAAACCATATCTGTGTCATGATCTGTTCTGATCATGGTGATATTCCACTGAAGTCAAGAGTCCCTTCTTTAACTCATAAGCTGAATGGGTTATGGAGGACAAAGCTAGTCACCAGCTCTACCTGGCTTACAAAGTAACTGTCAGTTCATCTTCTTTCCAGTGTTACTCTGTGGTCTCTTCCTCCTTCTACACTCTAGAAAGTACCTCTCAAATATTTCATCCAATGGTAAACACAGTCATATCTTTGGGGTTGTACTCTGAACTGAAGTTGAACTCTGACAGCTTAGTTCTCATGACATTCAAACAATGCTACTTTTTGTTTTGAAGAACTGCTTTAACAATCTCATAAATGAACTCTGCAGGTTCTTGGGTATCAAGTAGCACTAATAAAGAGCAGCCCTGTATTTTAGTAATTCTAAATAAACAAGAAATGTATAGATTGTATACTTTGGATTGCACTCAGATTAAAAAACAATAAAAATGCATTTGGTACTTTAAATTCCAGTGCCATAAATCCAATTAAAATTTCAAAAAGAGTGTTGGAAGACAAAAACAGATTATGATCTACAAAAGCACATTAAATAATCTAAGAAAAGTAAATTACATTTTTAAGCGATGCTGGAGAATTCTCAAAAGTGCTATGAATTCTATTCTAAGAAATTTTGGTATAAACTTGTTTTTTATATGGATAGTTCTATAGCTTTATCTCAGGTTGTACAGATAAAACTATCTTTGTGGGACAAACATTAGAACCCAACTAGAATCTCCAGACTAAGGTAAAAGAGAAGGTCATGGGCATTTGTAACCCCAGAACCCGGAAGGCAAAGGCAGCAGATTGCTGGGACCCAGTGCCAGCTTACTTAGTCTAATTGACAAGTTCCAGGGCAGTGAAGGACTCATCTAAAAAAATGATGTCTGATAAAGTCACATTTGTCCCCTTCCTCCATTTAGACATGCACACATTTATATGTGCACCTGCATGTACATGAGCATCATACACATACACATACACACACACACACACACACACACACACACACACACACAACTTCTTGCAAAGTCTTATGTTTTTTGATCAGCTGTAACATAAATACCATCAAGCAGTGATTGATTAAGCAAAGTATGCAGAATATATAAAATGAAATAAATGAAAATGTATAAATTTATCTAGGAAAAGTTTGTTTTCAGGTTTATAAAGACTATAATGCAGCATGATTGACAACCATAAAAATTACTTTAGCAGCAGGCAAAGTGTTTTTTGAAAGAATGCAGAGGGAAAAATAGACTTAAAGATTGATCATCGAAAATCTTACCATTTTATGGTCTTCTTTCCGAAGTATTGACAATATAGAAATGATGATCATGACCATCCTAAAACAAATAATTGAACCAGTAAGACATGAGAGTGGGCCAGGCAAATGGCCCAAATGGACTCACTGGTTCACACTTCAGAATGTATATTGGACTTCCCTGCTATGAACTATTCACATGTTTGACTTACTTGTATGAACATGTGTGAACTGTGCTAGAAATGGAATAGAATGACCAAAAACATGGGTTTTGAATGAAGAAGGAAACTTTGGATCCCAATAATGTATAGAAACATATTTCATATTCAAGGTTTGGGCTGGAGGGCCTTAATTTTCTCATGTATTTCTCACTTAGCTTTTAGAAATTTTTTAATTCATACCACATCTTAAGAATTGTGAAGGTGCAAGCTATTCTCTGTAGTGCTCTACTTTTATAGAACAAATCAGCATAATACATGAGGAGCATTTTCACCTTAGTTTGAGGGTCTTTTCATCAAAACAGGCTTCAGTTTCACAAGTACCTCCTATTTTTTACCTAACTCACTCTACATCTGCTCAGATCTATATTGAGATGGACATTATGGCTGAAAATACCTGATCTGACACCCAAAAGAAATTGTTTAGCTGACAATGTTAGCCATTATTTTAGAAATGTGAGCAAATATATTAGATATTTCTGGTTCGCCAGGCGTAAGAATTATATGGTCAGATCTGTGCATATTTTCTTGTGACTATGCAAATTATGAATCTTAGATTCATGCATAGAAATAATTTCAAAGGAAATGTTTTGTTGTCTTTAAACATGCTATTCTGAGGATGAAGCCATGTGCCCTATGCTTTGAATCTGGTGCTTTATTAAGCACTTGGAGAAAAGAAAAAATGAGACTAATATGATTTCCAGTACCGACTGCACTTTTACACTGTTGGCCTGTGATTACATTATTCTGTTTCATTTTTTACTGGGACTCCACAAGGCCGATATTGTTTCCTCCATTTTACAGATGATAAAACAGAATTAAGAATGCACTTGTTATTTTTAGTAAGGCCAAGTCCTTGGTGGGCGTTGGCTCCTAGCTCTTTTATCTTTTTGTTGCTCAGAAGGACATTACTTTTATCCTAATATGTTTTTCTCCAGGAAAAATCAAGTAATTATTTTAATGTAAAGAATCGCCTTAGTTCAAACTGAAGAATTCAATACCTTGTCTGATTTTTACTGGCCATTACAACTTTACAACTTTACAAGAGATTGTTCAGTTTGGGGGAAAATTTGCACACCTGTGGATTCCATCTTTTGTGTACGATTAATAGGTGAGGTTGGGTTTGATTTGCTTCATGACTAAACTTTGAAATTGGAATTTCCAATGGATATGCAGTCTCATTCTGATTCTATGTCTCCTGTAATGCTGCCTAATGTTTATGTGAGTCTCGGAAATGCACTTAAAGTGACAACACATCCTTTTATCCATTAACATCAAACTGAGGTCTTTTTTACTCACTTTTTTTGGACCTCTAACCTTTAAAGGTGAGTCCAGCATCTGCAGAAAGCCTGAGCTTGTTTGAGGCCTCTGGCAAGACTTTTTCAAGTTCATCTTTTTTTTTTCTTTCTCTTAAAATCTGATGAAAAATGAAATGTCAAGAAAACAAGCTCTTGGGCTAAAAAAAACTTGTGTCTGTCTCTGTGACAGATGTCATTTTGAAAGGTTTCAGGTCACCTGTCAGTGTGAGCTGTGCTCACATGGACAGGACCTCACACCAACACGGAAATTTTGCTCTTTCAAAATCTTTGGAAAAAAATGTAAACAGTTTGAAGTTATTGCCTTCTCTCTATAAATTCTGATTAATGAGATAAAGGAGGTTGAAAAAGAGGGAGGGGTAAAGAGGAGGGAGGAAAGGAAGGAGGGAGGGAGAGAGAGAGAGAGAGAGAGAGAGAGAGAGAGAGAGAGAGAGAGAGAGAGGCTTTTTTTTTTTTTTAACAAGGGAGAGCTTGACCTTTAGGTGACCCTGGCCTTGAACCAATCAGCATGCTTGTAATCCAAACACAGATGCCTGAAGCTAAACAAATCTTATACTTGTGAACAGGAATTCAGTTTGCTGTCAAAATACTGTGAGGTTCACCACAGTGCAGCTTTAACAAATATCTTCAGCTAAAGGTTTAATGTTTATGATTAATTGAGCAAACTAATATTAAACACTATAATAGTTAACAGTGGTTCAGTTTCATCAAATATTTGCAGCAAAAATCCATATGTTTTGAGAAGTACTGGATTCTAATTCCAATTTGGATATAACTCCCTAATCATTCCTGCCAGAAACCGCACAGATATCATTGTACAGCTTAGTAGTTTATAATGACTAATAAATGGGATTGAACTCAATTTTCTTTCTGGCATAGTTGTGCAATGTTTGAATTACTTATCACAATAATTAAGGTGATTAAATATTTTTCTTCATTATTTTCACTATATAGTAATGAAGGAAATTTAAAAATTAACACAAAATACAAATTTAGTTTAACTATTTTGGGAGTAATGACTTTATTATGTCATATGGGAAAAACAAGTTTATACCTTCAAAATCACATTTTTGGTAAATTTACCATCTAAGCAAAGGGACAGACACAGCAGGGAAGATTTGCAAAACCAAAGACACAAATGTAGAGACTTTGAATAGTGTCATAGGTCTTTCTTTGCCTTTTTGTTTGTTTTATTTTGTGCCAAGATTGAATTTAGGGCTTTGTGTATATGGACAAGTGCTGTACAGCTGAGTATATCTCCAGATTTGCTTGACTTAACAACAGTTTTTATACATTATTTATTTATTTATTTATTTATTTAGCTTGTTCAGACATGTACACACAAATTTGTGTGTGTGTGTGTGTGTGTGTGTGTGTACATGCGTGCATGCGTATGTGATGTGGTGTGTGAGTGTGCACACAGACTTTGGCAACCATGTGAAGATCAGAGGACAACTTGTGGAATTTGGATCCCTCTTTCCACACACTGAGTCCCGGGAATAGAACTCATGTTGTCAGGCTTCAAAGCAAATGCCTTTACCAGCCTAGGCATCCTGACAGTCTGCTTGATTTTCAAGCCCCAGCCTCCACATAAGACCAGATAGGATGAATCTAATAAAAGAGAAATCAGGAAAGAACCTTGAACACATTGGCACTGGAGAAACATATTGGCAATGACCTATGCTCTAGGATGAAGAACTAAAAAATGGGACCCCATAAAATTGCAAAGCTTCTGTAAGTGCAAAGGACACTGTCAAAAGGACAAAACAGCAATCCACAGATTGGGAAAAGATCTTTGCCAACCCTACATCTGATAGAGGGTCAATATCCAAAACATACAAATAACTCAAGAAGTTAGACTCCATAGAACCAAATGACACTATTAAAAATGGGGTACAGAGCAGGCAGGTGAATGGGTGGAGAAGCACCCTCGTAGAGGTGGGTGAAGGGCAGAGGGGATGGGGGCCTTGTGGAAGGGAAACTAGGAAGGGGATAACATTTGAAATGTTAAGTAAATAACATAACCAAGAAAAAGGAGGGCCCCATCTGACTTCAAATAAAAGAAAATTTCTTAAGATGTGTTTGTTGTATACATGTTTGGAACAAAAGTGTGCACATGAGTGTGTATATAAAATCTTAGTGGGAATAAGAGGTGGAGACTCAGAGTAGATTTTGTTGAGTTGAAATGCGAGAGAACTTGATTCTCAGCAGCAATGTGTGTGAACCTATGACAATTTTTACCTTTACCATCTAGAGCTGGTCTTTAGATTATTACGTCTCTGATGTCAGTGCACAAACAAGACCCTTGACTATTCCCAATATGTAGGGTCAGATTCAGCAGGTGTGGGTTGGGGCCCAACTGTAGTTTTAGCAGACACCCTCCCCCAGAAGGGTGACACACACTGATAGTTAAAGTTTTAGTCAAATGTTGCACCTCAGTTTTCCAGGAGAGAGTTTTCTTTCCTTCTTTCTTTTTTTTTTCTTTCGAGTTTCTTCTCCAGTTTTTATATTTTTTAATTTATTTAAATTTATTTTAATTTATTTACATTGCAAGTGTTATCCCCTTATCCGGTTTTCCCCTTTCCCGGAAATCCCCATCCCCCTACCCCTGCTCCTAATGAGGGTATTCCTCCACTCCTCACCCCCCACCCACCAACTCTCACCTCTCTGCCCTTGATTCCCTTACTCTGGGGCATCTATCAAAACTTCATAGGACCAAGGACCTCTCCTCCCGTTGTTGTCTGACAAGGCTGTCCTCGGCTACATATGCAGCCAGAGCCATGTGTACTCCTCGGTTGGTGGCTTTGTCCCTCTGAGCTCTGGGGAGTCTGGTTGGTTAATATTGTTGTTCTTCCTATCCTGTTGCCCTTCACCTCCTTCAGCCCTTTCTCTAAGTCCTCCATTGGGGACCCTGCACTCAGGGCAATGGTTGGCTGCGAGCATCCGACTCTTATTTGTAAGGCTCTGGCAGGGCATCTCAGGAGACAGCTATATCAGGCTCCTTTCAGCAATCCTTTCTTAGTATCCACAATAGTGACTGTATCTGGGATGAATCCCAAGGTGGGACAGTCTCTGGATGGCCTTTCCTTCAGTCTCTGCTCTGCACTTTGTCTCCGTGAGTATTTTATTTCCCTTTCTAAGAAGGACCAAAGAACCCACACTTTGGTCTTCCTTCTTGAGCTTCATGTGGTCTGTGAATTGTATCTTGGGTATTCTGAGCTTTTGTGCTAATATTCACTTATTAGTGAGTGCATACCAAGTGTGTTCTTTTGTAATTCTGTTACCTCACTTAGGGTGATATTTTCTAGTTCCATCCATCTGCCTAAGAATTTCATGTATTCATCATTTTTAATAGTTGAGTAGTACTCCATTATGTAAATGAACCACATTTTATGTATCCATTCTTCTGTTGAAGGACATCTAGGTTCTTTCCAGCTTCTGGTTATTATAAATAAGGCTACTATGAACATAGTGGAACATGTGTCCTTGTTATACATTGAAGCATTTTTGGGTATATGCCCAGGAGTAGTCTAGCTGGGTCCACAGTTTCAATTTTCTGAGGAAACTCCAGACTGATTTTGACAATGGTTGCAACAGCTTGAAGTCCCATCAGCAGTGGAGGAGTGTTCCTCTTTCTCCACATCCTTACCAGCATCTGCTGTCACCTGATGTTTTGATCTTAGCCATTCTGACTGGTATAAGGTAGAATCTCAGGTTGTTTTTTTTTTTTTTTTTTTTTTTTTTTTTTTGAGACAGGGTTTCTCTGTGTAGCTCTGGCTGTCCTGGAACTCACTCTGTAGACCAGGCTGGCCTCGAACTCAGAAATCTGCCTGCCTCTGCCTCCCAAGTGCTGGGATTACAGGCGTGTGCCACAACACCTGGCTTCTCAGGGTTGTTTTAATTTGCATTTCCTTGATGACTAAGGATGTTGAACATTTCTTTAGGTGCTTCTCAGCCCTTTGAATTTCCTCAGTTGAGATTTCTCTGTTTAGCTTTGTGCCCCATTTTTTAAATAGGATTATTTGGTTCTCTGGAGCCTAACTTCTTGACTTCTTTCTATATATTAGATATTAGCCTTCTATTGGATGTAGGGTTGGTAAAGATATTTTCCCAGTCTGTTGTTTGCCATTATTTTCCTATTGACAGGGTCTGTTGCCTTATAAAAAAGCTTTACAATTTCATGAGGTCCCATTTGTTGATTCTTGATATTATAGCATAAGTCATGGATCTTCAGTCCAGGAACTTTCCCCTGTGCCCATATGTTCTAGACTTTTCTCCACTATCTCTTCTTTTAGATTCAGTGTATCATGGACTTCAGCTTTGTACAGGGAGATAAGAATGGTTCAAATTGCATTCTTGCCCATGTTGACTGCAAGATGAACCAGCACCATTTGTTGAAAATGCTATCTTCATTCCACTGGATGGTTTTAGCTCCTTTGTCAAATATTAAGTGACCATAGGAGTGTGGGTTCATTTCTGAGCCATCAGTTCTATTCCATTGATCTATGTGCCTGTTGCTGTACCAGCATCTTGCAGGTTTTTTTTTTGTTTTGTTTTTTTTTTTTTGTTTTTGTTTTTTGTCATGATTGCTCTGAAATACAGCTTGAGGTCACGGATGTTGATTCCACCAGAAGTTCTTTTATTGTTGAGAATAGTTTTTGCTGTCCTGGATTTTTGTTATTTGAAATGAATTTGAAAATTGCCCCTGCTACACTAATAAGTGAATATTAGCACAAAAGCTCAGAATACCCGATACAATTCACAGACCACAAGAAGCTCAAGAAGGAAGACCAAAGTGTGGGTCATTTGGTTTTTCTTAGAAAGGGAAATAAAATACTCACAGAGACAAAGTGCAGAGCAGAGACTGAAGGAAAGGCCATCCAGAGACTGTCCCACCTTGGGATTCATCCCAGATACAGTCACTATTGTGGATACTTGCTGAAAGGAGCCTGATATAGCTGTCTCCTGAGAGGCCCTGCTGGAGCCTTACAAATAAGAGTCAGATGTTCGCAGCCAACCATTGCCCTGAGTGCAGGGTCCCCAATGGAGGACTTAGAGAAAGGGCTGAAGGAGCTGAAATCCCAATCTGTGGATTGCTGTTTTGTCCTTTTGACAGTGTCCTTTGCACTTACAGAAGCTTTGCAATTTTATGGGGTCCCATTTTTTAGTTCTTCATCCTAGAGCATAGGTCATTGCCAATATGTTTCTCCAGTGCCAATGTGTTCAAGGTTCTTTCCTGATTTCTCTTTTATTAGATTCATCCTATCTGGTCTTATGTGGAGGCTGGGGCTTGAAAATCAAGCAGACTGTCAGGATGCCTAGGCTGGTAAAGGCATTTGGGAAAAGATCTTTGCCAACCCTACATCTGATAGAGGGTCAACATCCAAAACATACAAATAACTCAAGAAGTTAGACTCCATAGAACCAAATGACACTATTAAAAATGGGGTACAGAGCAGGCAGGTGAATGGGTGGAGAAGCACCCTCGTAGAGGTGGGTGAAGGGCAGAGGGGATGGGGGCCTTGTGGAAGGGAAACTAGGAAGGGGATAACATTTGAAATGTTAAGTAAATAACATAACCAAGAAAAAGGAGGGCCCCATCTGACTTCAAATAAAAGAAAATTTCTTAAGATGTGTTTGTTGTATACATGTTTGGAACAAAAGTGTGCACATGAGTGTGTATATAAAATCTTAGTGGGAATAAGAGGTGGAGACTCAGAGTAGATTTTGTTGAGTTGAAATGCGAGAGAACTTGATTCTCAGCAGCAATGTGTGTGAACCTATGACAATTTTTACCTTTACCATCTAGAGCTGGTCTTTAGATTATTACGTCTCTGATGTCAGTGCACAAACAAGACCCTTGACTATTCCCAATATGTAGGGTCAGATTCAGCAGGTGTGGGTTGGGGCCTACCCAACTGTAGTTTTAGCAGACACCCTGCCCCAGAAGGGTGACACACACTGATAGTTAAAGTTTTAGTCAAATGTTGCACCTCAGTTTTCCAGGAGAGAGTTTTCTTTCCTTCTTTCTGGAGTTTCTTCTCCAGTTTTTATATTTTTTAATTTATTTAAATTTATTTTAATTTATTTACATTGCAAGTGTTATCCCCTTATCCGGTTTTTCCCTTTTCCCGGAAATCCCCGTCCCCCCCCCCCGTCCCCCTACCCCTGCTCCTAATGAGGGTATTCCTCCACTCCTCACCCCCCCACCCACCAACTCTCACCTCTCTGCCCTTGATTCCCTTACTCTGGGGCATCTATCAAAACTTCATAGGACCAAGGACCTCTCCTCCCGTTGTTGTTGCAGCCAGAGCCATGTATACTCCTCGGTTGGTGGCTTAGTCCCTCGGAGCTCTGGGGAGTCTGGTTGGTTGATATTGTTGTTCTTCCTATTGTGTTGCCCTTCAGCTCCTTCAGCCCTTTCTCTAAGTCCTCCATTGGGGACCCTGCACTCAGGGCAATGGTTGGCTGCGAACATCTGACTCTTATTTGTAAGGCTCCAGCAGGGCCTCTCAGGAGACAGCTATATCAGGCTCCTTTCAGCAAGTATCCACAATAGTGACTGTATCTGGGATGAATCCCAAGGTGGGACAGTCTCTGGATGGCCTTTCCTTCAGTCTCTGCTCTGCACTTTGTCTCTGTGAGTATTTTATTTCCCTTTCTAAGAAGAACCAAATGACCCACACTTTGGTCTTCCTTCTTGAGCTTCTTGTGGTCTGTGAATTGTATCGGGTATTCTGAGCTTTTGTGCTAATATTCACTTATTAGTGAGTGCATACCAAGTGTGTTCTTTTGTAATTCTGTTACCTCACTTAGAATGATATTTTCTAGTTCCATCCATCTGCCTAAGAATTTCATGTATTTATCATTTTTTATAGTTGAGTAGTACTCCATTGTGTAAGTTAACCACATTTTCTGTATCCATTCTTCTGTTGAAGGACATCTAGGTTCTTTCCAGCTTCTGGTTATTATAAATAAGGCTACTATGAGCATAGTGGAACATGTGTTCTTGTTATACATTGAAGCATTTTTGGGTATATGCCCAGGAGTGGTCTAGCTGGGTCCACAGGTTCAATTTTCTGAGGAAACTCCAGACTGATTTTGACAATGGTTGCAACAGCTTGAAGTCTAATCAGCAGTGGAGGAGTGTTCCTCTTTCTCCACATCCTTATCAGCATCTGCTGTCACCTGATGTTTTGATCTTAGCCATTCTGACTGGTATAAGGTAGAATCTCAGGGTTGTTTTTTTGTTTGTTTGTTTTGTTTTGTTTTGTTTTTTTGAGACAGGGTTTCTCTGTGTAGCCCTGGCTGTCCTGGAACTCACTCTGTAGACCAGGCTGGCCTCGAACTCAGAAATCTGCCTGCCTCTGCCTCCCAAGTGCTGGGATTACAGGCGTGTGCCACCACGCCCGGCTTCTCAGGTTGTTTTAATTTGCATTTCCTTGATGACTAAGGATGTTGAACATTTCTTTAGGTGCTTCTCATCCCTTTGAATTTCCTCAATTGAGATTACTCTGTTTAGCTTTGTGCCCCATTTTTTAAATAGGATTATTTGGTTCTCTGGAGCCCAACTTCTTGACTTCTTTCTATATATTAGATATTAGCCTTCTATTGGATGTAGGGTTGGTAAAGATATTTTCCCAGTCTGTTGATTGCCATTATTTTTCTATTGACAGGGTCTGTTGCCTTATAAAAAAGCTTTACAATTTCATGAGGTCCCATCTGTTGATTCTTGATATTATAGCATAAGTCATGGATGTTCACTCCAGGAACTTTTCCCCTGTGCCCATAGGTTCTAGACTTTTCTCCACTATCTCTTCTTTTAGATTCAGTGTATCATGGACTTCAGCTTTGTACAGGGAGATAAGAATGGTTCAAATTGCATTCTTGCCCATGTTGACTGCAAGATGAACCAGCACCATTTGTTGAAAATGCTGTCTTCATTCCACTGGATGGTTTTAGCTCCTTTGTCAAATATTAAGTGACCATAGGAGTGTGGGTTCATTTCTGAGCCATCAGTTCTATTCCATTGATCTATGTGCCTGTTGCTGTACCAGCATCTTGCAGTTTTTTTTCTCATGATTGCTCTGTAATACAGCTTGAGGCCACAGATGTTGATTCTACCAGAAGTTCTTTTATTGTTGAGAATAGTTTTTGCTGTCCTGGATTTTTGTTATTTGAAATGAATTTGAAAATTGCCCCTGCTACACTAATAAGTGAATATTAGCACAAAAGCTCAGAATACCCGATACAATTCACAGACCACAAGAAGCTCAAGAAGGAAGACCAAAGTGTGGGTCATTTGGTTTTTCTTAGAAAGGGAAATAAAATACTCACAGAGACAAAGTGCAGAGCAGAGACTGAAGGAAAGGCCATCCAGAGACTGTCCCACCTTGGGATTCATCCCAGATACAGTCACTATTGTGGATACTTGCTGAAAGGAGCCTGATATAGCTGTCTCCTGAGAGGCCCTGCTGGAGCCTTACAAATAAGAGTCAGATGTTCGCAGCCAACCATTGCCCTGAGTGCAGGGTCCCCAATGGAGGACTTAGAGAAAGGGCTGAAGGAGCTGAAATCCCAATCTGTGGATTGCTGTTTTGTCCTTTTGACAGTGTCCTTTGCACTTACAGAAGCTTTGCAATTTTATGGGGTCCCATTTTTTAGTTCTTCATCCTAGAGCATAGGTCATTGCCAATATGTTTCTCCAGTGCCAATGTGTTCAAGGTTCTTTCCTGATTTCTCTTTTATTAGATTCATCCTATCTGGTCTTATGTGGAGGCTGGGGCTTGAAAATCAAGCAGACTGTCAGGATGCCTAGGCTGGTAAAGGCATTTGGGAAAAGATCTTTGCCAACCCTACATCTGATAGAGGGTCAACATCCAAAACATACAAATAACTCAAGAAGTTAGACTCCATAGAACCAAATGACACTATTAAAAATGGGGTACAGAGCAGGCAGGTGAATGGGTGGAGAAGCACCCTCGTAGAGGTGGGTGAAGGGCAGAGGGGATGGGGGCCTTGTGGAAGGGAAACTAGGAAGGGGATAACATTTGAAATGTTAAGTAAATAACATAACCAAGAAAAAGGAGGGCCCCATCTGACTTCAAATAAAAGAAAATTTCTTAAGATGTGTTTGTTGTATACATGTTTGGAACAAAAGTGTGCACATGAGTGTGTATATAAAATCTTAGTGGGAATAAGAGGTGGAGACTCAGAGTAGATTTTGTTGAGTTGAAATGCGAGAGAACTTGATTCTCAGCAGCAATGTGTGTGAACCTATGACAATTTTTACCTTTACCATCTAGAGCTGGTCTTTAGATTATTACGTCTCTGATGTCAGTGCACAAACAAGACCCTTGACTATTCCCAATATGTAGGGTCAGATTCAGCAGGTGTGGGTTGGGGCCTACCCAACTGTAGTTTTAGCAGACACCCTCCCCCAGAAGGGTGACACACACTGATAGTTAAAGTTTTAGTCAAATGTTGCACCTCAGTTTTCCAGGAGAGAGTTTTCTTTCCTTCTTTCTTTTTTTTTCGAGTTTCTTCTCCAGTTTTTATATTTTTTAATTTATTTAAATTTATTTTAATTTATTTACATTGCAAGTGTTATCCCCTTATCCGGTTTTTCCCTTTTCCCGGAAATCCCCGTCCCCCCCCCCCCCCGTCCCCCTACCCCTGCTCCTAATGAGGGTATTCCTCCACTCCTCACCCCCCCACCCACCAACTCTCACCTCTCTGCCCTTGATTCCCTTACTCTGGGGCATCTATCAAAACTTCATAGGACCAAGGACCTCTCCTCCCGTTGTTGTTGCAGCCAGAGCCATGTATACTCCTCGGTTGGTGGCTTAGTCCCTCGGAGCTCTGGTTGGTTGATATTGTTGTTCTTCCTATTGTGTTGCCCTTCAGCTCCTTCTGCACTAAATCCATCTGGTCTTGGGCCTTTTTTTGGCTGGCAACCTGCCTCTATTTCATTAGGAGTTATGGGACAGTTCAGATTGTTTATCTGATCCTGATTTAATTTTGGTATTTGTTATCTATATAGAACATTATCCATTTCATCGAGATTTTCCAGTTTTATATGATTTTCTAGTAGGATTTGCTGATTTTTTTAAAAATTTCCTCAAGTTCTGTTGTTATATCTCCCTTTTCATTTCTGATGTTGGTAATTTGGATACTGACTCTGTGTCCTCTGGTTAGTCTGACTAAAAGCTTATCTATTTTGTTGATTTTCTCAAAGAACCAGCTCCTGGTTTTATTGATTCTTTATATAGTTCTTTTTGTTTCGACTTGGTTGATTACAGGCCTGAGTTTGATGATTTCCTGCTGTCTACTCCTCTGTGGTGTATTTGCTTGTTTTTTCTAGAGTTTTCAGGTGTGCTGTTAAGCTGCTAGTGTAAGCTCTCTCTAGTTTCTTTCTGGAGGCACTCAATTATGAGTTTTCCTCTTAGCACTGCTTTCATTGTGTACCATAAGTTTTGGTATGCTGTGCCTTCATTTTCATTAAATTCTAAAAAGTCTTAGATTTCTTTATTTCTTCCTTGACCAAGTTCTCATTTTTTCTTTTCTGTATTCTTTGTTTACATTCCAAAGGCTTTCCCCTTTCCCAGTTCCCCCCTCACCATATGTCCCATAAATCCTTTCCCCCTGCCCATTCCCCAATCACCCCCCAACCCTTTCTCTGTTCTGGTACTCTCCTGCAAAACTGGAACCAGTCTTTTCTGGATCAGTGTCCACTCCTTCCTTCTTCTTGGGAATCTTTTGATTTGTAATTGTGCCTTGAGTATTCAGAGCATCTGGGCTCTTTAATATACACGTATCAGTGATTGTATTTCATATGTATTCTTTTGTGATTGGGTTAATTCGCTTAGGATGATGTTTTCCAGATCCAACCATTTGCCTACAAAGTGCATCAATTCATTATTTTTAATTGCTGAGTAGTATTCCATTGTGTAGATGTACCACATTTTCTCTATCCATTCCTCCTTTGAGGGACATCTGGGCTCCTTCCAAATTCTGGCTATTATAAATAAGGCTGCTATGAACATTGGGGAGCATGTGTCTTTATTGTATGGAGGGGAATCCTCTGGGTATATGCCCAGGAGTGGTATGACAGGGTTCACTTGAAGTGTCATGCCCAATTTTCTGAGGAACCACCAGACTGATTTCCAGAGCGTTTGTACCATCTTGCAATCCCACCAACAGTGAAGGAGTGTTCCTCTTTCTCCACATCCTTGCCAGCACTTGTTGCCTCTTGAGTTTTAATTTTTTTCCTTTTTTTTCCTTTATTTTCAACACTTATGAAAAGTCTACCAGAGATGAACTCATTTTCTGTGGAGTACTCTATTTTATATATATATATATATATATATATATATATATATATATATATATATATATATATATAAAATACATATATACATATATAAATATATATGTATATATATATTATTTTCTATATTCTTTGTTTACATTCCAAACGCTTTCGCCTTTCCACTTCCCCGCTCACCATATATCCCATAAGTTGTCTTCCCCTCCCCCGTTCCCCAATCACCCCCCCTCCCCACCATTTCTCTGTTCTGATACTCTCCTATAAAACCGTATTTAGTCTTTTCAGGACCAGGGTCTTCTCCATCCCTTTTCATGGGAATCTTTTGCTTAGCTAATTGTGTCTTGAGTATTCAGAGCTTCTGGGCTAATTAATATACACTTATCAGTGATTGCAATTCATGTGTATTCTTTTGTGATTGGGTTGACTCACTTAGGATGATATTTTCCAGATCCATCCATTTGCCTACAAATTGCATGAATTCATTATTTTTAATTGCTGAGTAGTATTCCATTGTATAAATATACCACATTTTTTGTATCCATTCCACCATTGAGGGACATCTGGGTTCTTTCCAGCTTCTGGCTATTATAAATAAGGCTGCTATGAACATAGTGGAGCATGTGTCTTTATTGCATGCAGGGGAATTCCTGGGTATATGCTCAGGAGTGATATGACAGGGTCGTCTGGAAGTGAAATGCCCAATTTTCTGAGGAACTGCCATACTGATTTCTAGAGTGGTTGTACCATCTTGCAATCCCACCAAAAATGGAGGAGTGATCCTCTTTCTCCACATCCTCACCAGCACCCGTTATCTCTTGAATTTTTAATCTTAGCCATTCTGACTGGTGTGAAGTGGAATCTCAGGGTTGCTTGATTTGCATTTCCCTGATGACTAATGATGTTGAACATCTCTTAAAGTGCTTCTCAGCCATTCCAATTTCTTCAGGTGAAAATTCTTTGTTTAGCTCTGTACCACATTTTTAATAGGGTTATTTGGTTCTTTGGAGTCTAACTTCTACATATGTTGGATATTAGCCCTCTGTCAGATGTGGGGTTGGTGTAGATCTTTTCCCAATTTGTTGGTTGCCATTTTGTCCTTCTGATAGTGTCCTTTGCCTTACAGAAACTTTGTAATTTTGTGAGGTCTCATTTGCCAATTCTTGATATTAGAGCATAAGTTATTGCCGTTCTGTTCAGGAACTTTCCCCCTGTGTCCATGTCCTCCAGGGTCTTCCCCAGTTTCTTTTCTATTAGTTTCAGTGTGTCTGCCTTTATGGGGAGGACCTTGATCCACTTGGAGTTGATCTTAGTACAAGGTGATAAAAGTGGGTCAATTTGCATTCTTCTGCATGTTGATCTCCAGTTGAACCAGCACCATTTGTTGAAAAGGCTATCTTTTTTTCCACTGGATGGCTGTGGCTCCTTTATCAAAGATCAAGTGACCATAACTCTGTGGGTTCATTTCTGGGTCTTCAATTCTATTCCATTGATCTACTTGCCTGTCGCTGTACCAATACCATGCCGTTTTTTAACACAATTGCTCTGTAGTACTGCTTGAAGTTAGGGATATTGATTCCCCCAGAAGTCCTTTTATTGTTGAGAATAGTTTTAGCTATCCTGGGTTTTTTGTCACTCTAGATGAATTTAAGAATTGCACTTTCTTGATCTATTAGAATTAATTTGGGATTTTGATGGGGATTGCATTGAATCTGTAGTTTGCTTTTGGCAAGATGGCCATTTTTACTATATTGATCCTGCCAATCCAAGAGCATGAAATATTTTTCCATCTTCTGTGGTCTTCTTTGATTTCTTTCTTCAAATACTTGAAGGTCTTGTTATACAGATCTTTCACTTGTTTGGTTATAATCACGTCAAGATACTTTTTATTGCTTGTGGCTATTGTGAAGGGCGTTATTTCCCTAACTTCTTTCTCAGCCTGCTTGTCCTTTGAGTACAGGAAGGCTACTGATTTGCTTGAGTTAATTTTATATCCAACTACTTTCCTGAAGTTGTTTATCAGCTGTAGGAGTTCTATGGTTGAGATTTTTGGGTCGCTTAAGTACACTATCATATCATCTGCAAGTAATGATAGTTTGACTTCTTCCTTTCCAATTTGTTTCCCTTTGACTTCCTTATGTTGCCTAATTGCTCTCACTAGAACTTCAAGTATTATATTGTAAAGATATGGAGAGAGAAGGCAGCCTTGTCTAGTCCCTGATTTTAGTGGGATTGCTTCAAGTTCCTCTCCATTTAGTTTGATGTTGGCTACTGGTTTGCTGTATATCACTTTTATTATGTTTAGGTATGGGATGTGAATTCCTGTTCTCTCCAGGACTTTTAGGATGAAAGGATGCTGAAGTTTGTCAAATGCTTTTTCAGCATCTGATGAGATGACCATGTGGTTTTTTCCTTTGAGTTTGTTTATGTAGTGGATTCCATTGATGGATTTCCATATATTGAACCATTCCTGCATCCTTGGGATGAAGCCTACTTGATCATGGTGAATGACTATTTTGATGTGCTCTTGGATTCGGTTGGCAAGGATTTTATTTAGTATTTTGCATCGATATTCATAAGGGAAATTGGCCTATAGTTCTCTTTCTTTGTTGGATCTTTGTGTGGTTTTGGTATCAGCATAATTGTTGCTTTGTAGAACGAGTTGGGCAGTGTTCCTTCTGTTTCTATTTTGTGGAATAGTTTGAAGAGTATTGGTGTTAGGTCTTCCTTGAAAATCTGATAAAATTCTGCAGTAAAACCATCTGGTCCCGTACTTTTTTTGGTTGGAAGACTTTCTATAACCCCTTCTATTTCTCTAGGGATTATGGTACTGTTTAGCTGATCTAATTGATCCTGATTTAATTTTGGTATTTGGTATCTGTCTAGGAAATTGTCCATTTCCTCCAGATTCTCCAGTTGTGTTAAGTATAGGCTTTTGTAGTAGAATCTGATGATTTTTTTTAATTTCCTCAGTTTCTGTTCTTATATCCCCCTTTTCATTTCTAATTTTGTTAATTTGGATACTGTCTCTGTGCCCATTGGTTAGTCTGGATAAGGGTTTATCTATCTTGTTGATTTTCTCAAAGAACCAGCTCCTGGTTTTGTTGATTCTTTGTATGGTTCTCTTTGTTTCTACTTGATTGATTTCAGCCTTGAGTTTGATGATTTCCTGTCTTCTACTCCTCCTGAGTGAATTAGCTTCTTTTTGTTCCAGGGCTTTCAGATGTGCTGTTAAGCTGCTACTGTATGCTCTCTCCAGTTTCTTTTTGGAGGCACTCAGGGCTATGAGCTTTCCTCTTAGCACTGCTTTCATTATGTCCCATAGATTTGGATAGGCTGTACCTTTATTTTCATTGAATTCGAAAAAGTCTTTGATTTCTTTCTTTATTTCTTCCTTGACCAAGGTGTCATTGAGTAGAGTATTGTTCAGTTTCCATGTGTATGTGGGTTTCCTGTTGTTTTTCTTGCTATTGAAGACCACTTTTACTCCACAGTGATCTGATAGGGGGCATGGGATTAGTTTGATCTTCTTGTATTTGTTGACATCTGTCTTGTGACCAACTATATGATCAATTTTGGAGAAGGTACCATGCGGTGCTGAGAAAAAGGTATATTCTTTAGCTTTAGGATGAAATGTTCTATATATATCTGTTAAATCCAATTGGTCCAAAGCTTCAATTAGTTTCACTGTGTCCCTGTTTAGTTTCTGGTTTTCTGATCGGTCCATTGAGAATAGTGGAGTGTTGAATTCACCCACAATTATTGTGTTAGGTATAATATGTGCTTTAAGCTCTAGTAGAATTTCTTTTACAAATGAGTGTGCTCCTGCATTTGAAGCATAGATGTTCAGTATTGAGAGTCCTTCTTTGGTGATTTTTCCTTCGACCAGCAAGAAGTGATCTTCTGTGTCTCTTTTGATGACTTTAAGTTGAAAGACAATTTTATCTGATATTAGAATGGCTACTCTGACTTGTTTCCTGAAATCACTTGCTTATAAAATTGTCTTCCAGCCTTTTCCTTAAAAGTAGTGTTTGTCTTTGACACTGAGGTGTGTTTCCTGTATGCAGCAAAATGTAGGGTCCTGTTTCCATATCCAGTCAGTTAGTCTATGTCTTTTTATTGGGGAATTGAGTCCATTAATGATAAGACATATTAAGGAATAGTAATTATGACTTCCTGACATTTTTGACGTTATTTTTTTTTATATTTGAGTGGTTATCTTCTTTTGGAGTTGATGAGAGCAGGTTTCTATCTTGCTTCTTCTGGGATGTGGTTACCCTCCTCGTGTTTGTGTTTTTTCCCTATTATCCTTTGTAGGGCTGGGTTTGTGGAAAGATATTGTGTAAATTTGGTTTTGTCATGGAATACCTTGATGTCTCCATCTAAGATAATTGAGAGTTTTGCTGGGTAAAGTAGTTTTGGCTGAAATTTGTGTTCTCTTAGAGTCTGCATGATATCTGCCCAGGATGTTCTAGCTTTCATCGTTTCAGGTGAGAAGTCTGCGGTAATCCTGATAGGTCTTCCTTTATATGTTCCGTGGCCTTTTTCCTCTTACTGCTTTTAATATTCTTTCTTTGTTTAGTACATTTGGGGTTTTGATTATTATGTGATGGGAGGTATTTCTGTTCTGGTACAGTCTGTTTGGAGTTCTGTAGGCTTCTTGTATATTCATGAGCATCTCTCTCTTTAGGTTGGGGAAGTTATCTTCCATAATTTTGTAGAGGATATTTGCTGGCCCCTTTAAGTTGTATATTTTCCCTCTCATTTATGCCTATAACCCTTAGGTTTGGTCTTCTCATTGTGTCCTGGGTTTCCTGGATGTTTTGGGTTACAAGCTTTTTGCATTTTGCATTTTGCATTTTCTTGGACTGTTGAATCAATGGTTTCTATGGTATCTTTGGCATCTGATGTTCTTTCTTCTATCTCTTGTATTCTATTGTTGATATTTGCATCTATGTAGTCTGGGCTGGAATTTGTGTTCTCTGGCAGTCTGTATGAGATCTTTCCAGGATCTTCTAGATTCCATACTCTCTTGTGAGAAGTTTGGATTAATTCTGATAGGTCTGCCTTTTTATTTTACTTGACCCTTACTGCTTTTAATATTCTATCTTTGTTTTGTGCTTTTGATGTTTTGACTATTATGTGATAGGAGGAATTTCTTTTCTGGTCCAATCTATTTGGAGTTCTGTAGGCTTCTTTTATGTTTATGTGTGTCTCTTTCCTTAAGTAATGGAAGTTTTGTTCTATAATATTGTTGAAGGTATGTATTGGCCCTTTAGCTTGGAAATTTTCACTCCCCTTTATACATATTAAACTTAGGTTTGGTGTTCTCATAGTGTTTTGGGTTAGAAGCTTTTTGCCTTTTCCATTTTCTTTGACTGTTGTGTCAATGTTTTCTATAGTATCTTCTGCACCTGAGACTCTTCTTTCTCTTGTATTCTGTTGGTGATGCTTGCATGTATGACTCCTGAACTCTTTCCTAGTTTTTCTTTCTATAGGGTTGTGCCTCTTTGTGAATTCAATGTTGTTCCTATTCCCATTTTTAGATCCTGCATGGTTTTGTTCAATTCCTTCACCTGTTTGGTTATGTTTTCCTGTAATTCTTTAAGGGATTTTTGTGTTTCCTTTTTGAGGGCTTCTATCTGTTTACCTGTGTTTGCCTGTATTTTTTAAGGGAGTTATTTATGTCCATCTTAAAGTTCTTTATCAGTAACATGAGTTGTTATTTTAAATAAGAGTCTTGCTTTTTTGGTGTTTTGGTGATTTTTAAATCAGAGACTTGCTGTGGTGGGAGAACTGTGGTCTGATGATGCCCAGTAGCCTTTGTTTCTGTTGCTTACATTCTTGCCCTTGCCTTTTACCTTCTTGTTATCTCTGTTAGCTTTTCTTGATGTCTCTTGACTGTGGCTTGTCCCTCCTTCAAGTCTCTGTATCAGTACTCCTGAGAGATCAGGTCTCTCCAGGAAGACATTAGGTATGAAGGGCTATGGTGCAGGGTCAGCTCTGGGGTGCAGACAGAAACCTGAAGGATCGTGTCCTCAGCTGTTCCTTGTTTCCGATGGCTCTGGGAGGGTTTCTATTGCACCAGGAATTTGAACAGAAGTGGTGGTCTTACCTGTACTCACAGGTGTGTTTGCATTCCTGGGAGACTAGCTCTCTCCAGGTGCTATTTGGGTATGGATACCTGTGGCAGAGGATCAGCTCAGTTGCCATAGACAGAAAGGATAAAATTCATGTCCCAGGGTGCTCTTACATTCCTGTGTCCTGAGGGTTCCAGGCAGGTCCCTCTGAGGTTGGCACTCCTGGGAGGATAGCTCTTTCCCTGTGCTATATTGGTATGGATCCTTTTGGCAGAGAATCATTTCAACTGGGTATTCTACTTTATGGATCTCATGTAATTTTGAAAGTTCTGAAAAAGTATTTTACATAAAAAAGCATTTTTGATCTTTATCTATATACTGGTGACTTGATCTCTTTTGAGTAACACTCACATTTTAATATAACTCTAGGTTAAACATCTCAGATTGAACTGCCTGCATTATGAAGTTATACATACAGAAGAAACCATTTTTTGTTTAGTGATCTCTGCATTTAGGTTGTTCATTTTCTCTAGAGTGTAGTCTTGATGGTTAATATTATATATAATGAAATATATACTAATAATTTATATTTATATATAATTATATAATACTCTATTGGGTAGTTCCATTACTATAGATATATCTCTTCTATCCTATGCAGCATCCATATTTTCATAAACAAAATGTTTTAAGTTTCAATATAAATATACACTTGATTAGGGCTACAGAGATGGTTCAATGCTTAAGAGCACTGGCTGCTATTTCAGAGGTCCAGGGTTTTATTTCTAGCACAAGATGGTAGCTCATGAGTATTTGTATTTCGAGTCTTAGGAGATCCAACACCCTCTTCTGGCCTCTGAGGGCATTAGACATGCACATGGTTCATAAGAATAAATGCAGGCAGAATATCAATACACACAAAAAAATAATATAAAAATCTGTTGAGAAGTACCAGAGCATGGGGTGGGGTGGACACTTGAACACAAAAACACTCAAAAATATTAGCTGCATTTAGACCCAGACAACTACAAACATCCTGGAATCTGCTTAATCATTCTCAGTTCCCCAGCAAATCATGTTTACATCTGTAGATGTTAGTTTACTTTTTCTTCTTAAAAATTCTTGATGCATTTGAAAGAAGAAGCAGATTCTTCCACAGAAATTAAAATTTGCTGTACATTCTTGTAGCTGATAGGTGGAGATCTGGCTCTTAGTCACACGGTGCTGTGCAGTCTTCGCATGCACATCGCATGTTTCTAATGTGAAAATTCTTTTCCCATAGTGTGCAGCTGTTTTATCAGGACACTAATATCAACCAAGACCACAGCAAAACGAGCTGCACAAAGAGAAAATGTGGTGTCTGTGATTCTCACTATCCATTCTTTGTGTGATGTCTCTATGTGTGTGGGTTGTGATTTTTCCAGTCAGTCTTTTCACAATTTAGTATTTCATTACAAATTATTTCTATCTTTTATAAATATTCTTTATCTCTTTCATGCAAAATTCTTAGTTTATTTTAGTAAGCATAAAGTAATATTTATTAACTTTCTCTAAAGCCTGCAAGGCTGGTCCTTTCCTAACTTCTTTTAGAAGAGACAAACTATGAACTTCTATACAACTTTCACAAAAGGTTGTATTTTGTGTTGATGACATCATCTTGTAAGTGAATGTCCTACACCTGGAGAATGCTATCATCAATTAGAAGCAGTGTTACAGACTGTGACTTCTAGCCAACTGAGTGCTTGCTGACATTACTGTTAATATCTTCATTGTAAAATTGCTTCATCCTTTAATAGTGGAGGAAGAAGAGGAGCCAGGGAAGGATATACATTCATTTAGAAACGGATCTTTCTGATTGAAATTAATAATTTTGAGCTACACTAAAATTAATTACTCTGTGGTTGTAAGTAGGCAGTGGATTTATAGTAAATGACAGAGTGTTTACAAATTTTCCTGACTATTCGATTAGAAAATGCACAAGTGCAGGCGGCAGCCGAGCATGCATTATTTAAGTGGCTGGTGTCTGGCGACAATCTGGAAACTGAAATTGTTGTGGGTGCATAGGAAAACTCTCACTTTCTGAGAGAAATTCAATTCTTTCACCTTTGTGTGCTCACAGCATGGATATTTCCTCGTGGCAGCTGTAGGAAACACAGGAACTCTGTGACCTGGAAAATGTGGGACAACTGACACAAGGTGACCCTGTAAGGCTGAGGTAGGCCCAATTAATTTAAAATTTTGTTTGGCCTTGTCTCTTCCAATTTTCTGAATCCTCTGGAAAAATGATTAATGCATACACTGCCAATGCGAAAATATTTTTGACCCTATTAAAGTCGACCAAGGATAAACCAAGTGTAGGCTGGCATTGTATCAAACTGGCTTTATTAAATTTGATTGGAGGTTTGTATGAGGAAGGGACAGACAAGGACATTATTTTTCACAGCCACTCTCTTTTAAATGAAAATATCAAGTGGAATACAAAGTAGTGATATGCCTTGGACAGGAATCATTTTACATATAAGAAAATACTACAATGAACTTTATTTAAAAGCTTGACTATTTGCTAGGGGGATAAACGTGCTTATTGCTATGCTGGTTATTCACCAGTTAGGGTGTTTTAGTTTCTGGGAGGTTGTACAGAAGTCTGGTGATCCTTCTCCTTTATGGTTGAGCTTGTTCAATCCCACCTGCCTTCTCTTATCAGTCATTGGAAATGGAACAACTTGGAATTATTGTGGGCATTTTCAACCTTAGCAGAAGAGTGTTTATTCTAAAAGTGTTTCCCTGAAGTACCTATCTTATACATTCATGCAATTAAAGTGACTACTTTTTGTACTGGACATGTGGTTTTCAATAAAGATGCAATGATGTCAACACCAACCCATTGATTCTTTAAAGTTATGATCTTTAAAAATATAGCACTTGTAAAGGGATTTTAAAAATTCCCTTAATTATTATTAGAGTAAAAATATGATGTGTGTGTATGTGTGCACATGTGCCATGTTAATTTAACATTCTCTTTCTGTCATTAACAAACGCACCCAACTAGAAGCAGTACTTGTACTAACGCAAGTACCTACAGTATTTGTAGTAACCACTGCTTGTACCCTGGATCCCATCAAATATTAATGTCTTTTTGTTGAGTTTCCACTTCTCTTCCATAATATAAGCTTCTCTCTTTCTGTTGGGTCATCCATTTCAAGAGCTAAAGACAACATTTTCCTGCTTCCATGTTCCTTCCTACTTGCCTCTTATCTCAACTATGATAACTAGGATTACCTAACTTCTTGTTAGCTTCTAACCCATGCCAAATGATTTCTCTTGCTGCTGAAACCAGGTTATCCAGCCCACAGAGAACCTGTGGAATGTCCAGTCCAAGGACACTTAGATGTGCCATTTTACTCCTCGTGGTAGGATTTCATGGAGTGGGCTCCTCCCTCACTCCTGAAGGTCTCTTTACTTGGCTTCCAAAGCACTTTTACATTCTGTACTCAATATCGCCCTTCATGCACTACTAACATTTGTGAATACTCATGAATCAGTTCTCAGTTCTTTTTCCCTTTTGTCTTCATATTGTCTTCCCATGTTGGACTGGGTCCTGTTTTTTAGACTTGCCTTTTGACATTCCTGTCCTAGATATATCATATATATGCTTCTTTACTTCTCATGTTAAGTGTGCCTCCTAAAACGTTAGGCTGAATTCATGACTTCTTTTAATTCACATATTTGAATTAAAAATTCCTCAATTCTTAGCTATAATGTATGCCAGGAGTTATAATAGATGCAATAAACATGAAAGTGAGTAGAATATAACTATTTCTCAGAACTAATCCTTGTGGGGGCATCAATATTACAGCCATGATAAAATGACATTTCTAACAATGTGCTAGAAACAGAAGGAAGAGAGAAGTTTTGCTTTCTGGGATAGCAAGAAAATCCCTAGAGGAAATAATAATAATAATAATAATAATAATAATAATAATAATAAAGAAGCCTAAGTTTAGAGCAAAAGCAGAGGCTGTGCTTGGGACCCGGATTCAGTACAGGAAGACATAAGTGGAGTTGTCACCTTCCATGTTCTGAGTTGCATTTGTGGTATCTCCTGCTGTCTCTACTTAATCCATCTCACTACTATAAGCAAGGGTCCCAGTGTTCTGAGGTCAAGGGAGGAATCAGCAACAAGTTGTAAGTCCTGGAGGAATGCATCCTACCTGATTTCTAGTCGCTTTATCATATTGAAGCTTTCTATCTATTTTTCATCACCTTTTATTGCCTACTTTCTTCATTTGATTTGGGAAAGTAATTTTCTGAAAAGATTGATGATAAAATTCGTAGGTGTTGCTGAGATGGTTCATTGAATAAAAGCAGTTCCTATGCAAGAATGATGATCTTAGTTCAATCTCTGGATCCCATGGTGAAAGGAGAAATCTACCTCTTTAAAATTGCCCTCTGATAGTCATACATGTACTTGGACACTTGTATCATACTTAAGTTTACACACACACACACACACACACACACACACACAAATGACAAATGAATTAAAAACTATTTGAAATAATCTAACTCTAGTATTTTATCTTAAATACTGTAGGGAAACAAAAGTTTTGATTATCCATTAGATATTTGCATATTTAATATGGATAAGATGTTTACAAGATCAATAAGAATAGATAATCTTAATTGGCAATGCATGATTATAAAATATAGGTTATTTAATAGAACTCATTGGATGTACAATTCTGAAAAAACTCAGCATTGGATTAGGAAATATGACAACATATTTAATTTTATTGTAATTATACTCTAAATACAATAATTATTAGCATGTGTTTCATAAATTACATATATTTTAAAAGGGTAAAAATATGTCAAACCCAGTTTACGCAAATGGCTTTGTGAATATTTCATATCTTTTATAGCAAACAAAGAAACTCTTTTGTAAGTAACCCTTGTAAGGCACTTTTGCTGCTACATACAATATAAAATAGTTCATATATTTAAATTTTGTAATGGAAAATTCAGTTAAGTCATATAAATTTTTGAAAGATATCTTCATTCTTATATTGTTTGTTTTCTTTCACTTCTTAATTCACAACAAGAGAGACGAATTGCTGACAAAGTAGTCAGTTTACACAAAACCTTTGACCTTTGATCAATAATTTCAGGAACAAACTTTCACTAAGGAGTGCTGGTAGGCACCATTGTCTTACTTGAATTATTTTATAGTTGAAACTGGATGGACTCTGATAACTTCTCCAGTAAATTAGTCATTCTAGTGAACTGCCTAAAGCATTTTTGTAAAGGCAGTGGGACCAAGAACAAAGAGACATTAGCAGTATAAATCAGATTTTGCCCTGTGACTTCACAAGTAAGTTGAGAAAAAAAAGAATGATAGGAAAGTGTACAAGCCTAATTTTCTGAAGATAGAAGCAGTTTATAAAATGACCCTAAATATTCAATGATTTCTTATCTGCCAAGCACTAGCCCATTCAAGTGCTCATTATAATTTTCTATTACTATTTGATAGAACAGAGCTAGGTGGGCAGCCATTAGCAAATAACTCGGCTCCACTGAAATGGAGACTCATTTGTCACTCACAACTTATACTACTAGGCACAAGGATACTTTCCAATACCTATTATTCTTCCACTCTTTCAACCAAGTGTTAGAAAATGTTGTTCTTAAAACTTTTAGAAATAAAGAAATCATGCTTTAAATGTGTGATTGACTACATAATCTATAAGAATTTTAAATAGAAAGATAAGTATTGATAAGCTTACCATGTCTGCATTTCTTTTTGATATGACCTAAAGTGTTGATAGAAGATTACTGAGGATGTAAGGCCACCCAAGGATCACAAAATCCATCAATGGCTACCACCAACCTACAAATGCATTAAATGCTCAGGTGGACCCTGAGAAATCTGGTTCTTTTTCTAGTTACAAAAATCCCACTCACTCTGATGCAATGTCAGCACTGGAGCTCACAGTCACGCGGATCTAAGAAATTAGTGTTAGTGTCTGCAAATGTCCAGGATGCTACACAACATTCCAAATTGAGTGTGTGGTGATATGTGTTATCTAACATCCTGACCCCCCCAAAGCTTATTGTATTGAAGGAAGCAGTTTATAAATGCACATGGGAAGTCACATGTGAGGAAAAGATGGATTTCTTCATTTGATGAGATAATAAACAATGGATTTATTTACCAATGGACTAAAATGAAGATAAATACACATATTCTATTAAACTGTCTTCATTTTGTGTTTTTTAAAATTATTCCAAGAGCCGGGCGTGGTGGTGCACGCCTGTAATCCCAGCACTTGGGAGGCAGAGGCAGGCGAATTTCTGAGTTCGAGGCCATCCTGGTCTACAGAGTGAGTTCCAGGACAGCCAGGGCTACACAGAGAAACCCTGTCTTGAAAAACAAAAACAAAAACAAAAACAAACAAAAAAAAATTCCAAATGCTTAATCCTATTAAAAGCTTTTACTTTTTCCTATGAAGTAAATTTTAAAAACAGTTCTAAATCTGGTATTTACAAATACTCTTCTAAGGGTTATCGATGCTATATATGCTTTTGAGTAAGACAGTATTTGTTTTAAGTCATGGAGTGCTCTCAGGTAATCTCAAACACATGGTGCTTACAAATGTACAATATAGCAGGAAATGATTCTAACAGCTTGCTCTGACAAATGACTATAACCTCTTTTTCTTTTTCTTTTCTTTCTTCTTTTATGGTGGCTTATATAAAATAGAGTTGAGAAATCAGAAAGTTTTTAAAATTATTTTACAATATAAGTAATAAAAAATATTAACTGGATGGCAATGACAGGTAAAATTATATAAAACATTTCAACTTATACTTTATGAATTTCAAGATTATTTCTGACAATGAGTGATCAAGAAATTTGTGGGCAATGTAATGCCAAAAGTCTTTAGAAAATCAGTGGTGGTTCTCTCTTTTTTTTTAATTTTTATTTTCTATATTCGTTGTTTACATTCCAAAGGCTTTCCCCTTTCCCAGTTCCCCCCCACCATACGTCCCATAATTCCTCTCCCCCCAACTATTCCCCAATCATTCCCCCTACCCCCACGGTTTCTCTACAAAACTGGATCCAATCTTTACAGGCCCAGGGTCCTCTCCTTTCTTCTTCTTGGGAATCATTTGACTTGCTAATTGTGCCTTGAGTATTTAGGGCTTCTGGGCTCATTAATATCCACTTATCAGTGATTGCATTTCATGTGTATTCTTTTGTGATTGGGTTAACTCACTCAGGATGATATTTTCCAGGTCTAACCATTTACCTACAAATTGCATAAATTCATTATTTTTAATTGCTGAGTAGTATTCCATTGTATAAATATACCACATTTTCTGTATCCATTCCTCCTTTGAGGGATATTTGGGCTCCTTCCAATTTCTGGCTATTATAAACAAGGCTTCTATAAACATAGTGGAGCATGTGTCTTTATTGTATGCAGGGGAATCCTCTAGGTATATGCCCAGGAGTGGTATGCCAGGGTCCTCTGGAAGTGACATGCCCAATTTTCTGAGGAAACGCCAAACTGATTTTCAGAGCGGTTTTACCATTTTGCAATCCCACCAACAGTGGAGGAGTGTTCCTCTTTCTCCACATCCTCGCCAGCACTTGTTTTCTCTTGAGTTTTTAATTTTAGCCATTTTGACTGGTGTGAGGTGGAATCTCAGGGTTGTTTTGATTTGCATTTCCCTGATGACTAATGATGTTGAACATCTCTTAAGGTGTTTCTAGGCCATCCGAATTTCTTCTGGTGAAAATTCTTTGTTTAGCTCTGTACCCCATTTTTTGATAGGTTTATTTGGTTCTTTGCGGTCTAACTTCTTGAGTTCTTTGTATATATTGGATATTAGCCCTCTGTTGGATGTGGGGTTGGTGAAGATCTTTACCCACTTTGTTGGTTGCCGTTTTGTCCTTCTGACAGTGTCCTTTGCCTTGCAGAAACTTTGTAATTTTATGAGGTCCCATTTGTTGATTCTTGATCTTAGTGTGTAAGCTATTGGTGTTCTGTTCAGGAACTTACCGCCTGTGCCCATGTCCTCCAGGGTCTTCCCAAGTTTCTTTTCTAATAGTTTCAGTGTGTCTGGTTTTATGTGGAGGTCCTTGATCCACTTGGAGTTGATCTTAATGCAAAGAGATAAGAGTGGGTCAATTCGCATTCTTCTGCATGTTGACCTCCAGTTGAACCAGCACCATTTGTTGAAAAGGCTATCTTTATTTCACTGGATGGTTGTGGCTCCTTTATCAAAGATCAAGTGACCATAAGTCTGTGGGTTAATTTCTGGGTCTTCAATCCTATTCCATTGATCTACTTGCCTGTTGCTGTACCAATACCATGCAGTTTTTAACACAATTGCTCTCTAGTGCTGCTTCAGGTCAGGGATATTGATTCCCCCAGAAGTCCTTTTATTGTTGAGATTGAACTAAGGTTCATGGTGGGCCAGACTCCAGTTAAGGGAGACTTCTAATTTTCCCTAAGAATAACCATTTTAAAATTGCATAAATATATAATGACCATTTAAACCAATAATGAAAGCTAAATGTTATTAAGTGTTCCTGGAATCAATTGAATTTATTACAGTTTTCATCCATTAATTTACATCTACTAAATAATTTCAATAAACTTTGTTAAATGTACATAGTGTTGTTGGGTTTCAAGTTTTTGGAATGTTTTCAGTAATATTTGATATTAGAATTATGATGCCTTGAAACATATGTTAGATACTTACTTTTTTAAATAGACATAGAGATTATCTGTTTGGGCAAATATCTGATTTTTTCAAAGTAAAATGGGCCCAGTGTCATTTTAGGTATAGATTCTTAGGATTTCTTTCCTAAAACTTATTTAGTTCAAAATTTCTACCATAGCTTGAAGCAATTTTTTCAACAATAACAAGAATAACAGCAACAACACCTTAAGAGATGTTCAACATCATTAGTCATCAGGGAAATGCAAATCAAAACAACCCTGAGATTCCACCTCACACCAGTCAGAATGACTAAAATTAAAAACTCAAGAGACAACAAGTGCTGGCAAGGATGTGGAGACAGAGGAACACTCCTCCACTGTTGGTGGGATTGCAAAATGGTAAAACCGCTCTGAAAATCAGTTTGGCGGTTCCTCAGAAAATTGGGCATGTCACTACCAGAGGACCCTGGCATACCACTCCTGGCCATATACCCAGAGGATTCCCCTGCATACAATAAAGACACATGCTCCACTATGTTTATAGCAGCCTTGTTTATAATAGCCAGAAATTGGAAGGAGCCCAGATATCCCTCAAAAGAGGAATGGATACAGAAAATGTGGTATATTTATACAATGGAATACTACTCAGCAATTAAAAATAATGAACTCATGCAGTTTGTAGGTAAATGGTTAGATCTGGAAAATATCATCCTATGTGAGCTAACCCAATCACAAAAGAATACACATGAAATGCAATCACTGATAAATGGATATTAATGAGCCCAGAAGCCCTAAATACTCAAGGAACAATTAGCAAGTCAAATGATTCCCAAGAAGAAGAAAGGAGAGGACCCTGGGCCTGTAAAGATTGGATCCAGTTTTGTAGAGAAACCGTGGGGGTAGGGGGAATGATTGGGGAATAGTTGGGGGGGAGAGGAATTATGAGACATATGGTGGGGGGGGGGAACTGGGAAAGGGGAAAGCCTTTGGAATGTAAACAACGAATATAGAAAATAAAAATTAAATTAAAAAAAAAGAATAACAGCAACTACAAGAACAAGAACAAGAGAAACAAGAACAACAAGAATAACAACAGTAACAACAGCAACAACCAAGATATGTATTCCCAGCATGCATTGACACAGAGTAAACATTCCCATTGCAAAGTGAAAGATGGATGCATTGGAAGTAATGAATGCTGAAGCAGACTAAAACTCCGTGTCTGACTTCAAGGACTTGTGTGGAATACTATGTCTTCCAAAGGGGTTGGGTAGCCCCACTCACCTAACTGTGCTGCACACATTGTCTTTCTCTTGGATCATCTCTATTCCAAACTGGAAGCTTTCTTGGGCACATGTTGTATGGTCCTAGTGTCTCCAACATCCTGAGATCTCCATTGCAACTTCTGTTTCACTTTCACAGGTTCATGCAGAGACCTCTCAGGATCTCCTTGCTACTCATTTTCTGGTTTCAGTAGCTTTCTTAAAATTTGGAGCAGGATTTCATAATCTCCTTATATACCTCTTATGTCTGCAAAACTAGTGCCATGTGCATGATGCTGCCAATTTCTGCTCACAACTCAAGGTGCAGTCTGCTCCTTTTGAGCCATACTTGGATCTGCTTTTATGTGCTGCTCATTAGAAAATACTTCCCTGGGCATTTGCTTTCAAGCATGGAACTTCTTCACTTTCATTCCTTCAGCAGCTTCTCTCCTTTCAAATGCATTTTCCTTCTTGTAATTAGGACCTTCAGTGAGTGGGACTTGTCCTTGGGGTACCTATGCTCTTGTCTGCACCTTTAAACATGCTTGCCTACACAGGTCCCTTTTCAATCTCGTATATTGTTTATAGCTCTGCTCTTCCCCTTACTTTATCTCTGAATAAGATCAGGGAATAGTAGTCAGGCCACAAATTTACTGCTACATGTCTTGGAGTTTATTTAACAAAAGAAATTGATTCATTACTTTTTAGTTGAGGCCCTTGTAAGTTCTTAGGACTTATACATTGCAATCAGTTTCTGTCTAAGAGTACAGCCAGAATGGTCTCTAGCCCAATTTCCAAAGGAGTCCTGGTTGTTCTCTGAAAATACATGAGCCAGTCTTCCAACTTCTTTGTTTCTCCTAGCATTGTGGTCTTTTAAGCTCCCCACAAAATGACCCATTCAACTCTGCTTAAGAGTATTATGGGGACTTTTCTAGACAAAAATTCAAACCTTTTCATACTGCTGCAAGTTTATACCAAAGGCCTTCAGGCAGCTTTTGGTATGATTATAATGGGATTATATTATCACCTCATTGCTGGTACCTGGAATGTTCTGGATTGTACTTATCCAATTATTATGGCAAAATACTGCCAAAAACAATGTAAGGAGGAAGGATAATTTGTGGCATATAGTTTAAAGGAACGCAATGCAGTCCACCATGATGTGGAAGGCATGAGGCAGAATCAGGAAGTCAGCAGATCACATAGGTAAAGTCAGAAAGCAGAGTGCTAAGAAGAACATCAGGTATAAAATCTTCAAGGCCAGCCCCTCACACCATGATCCACTTTATCCAGCAAGGCACCAACTGCTTAAACTTTCCCAGATATCCCCTCCGGCTGGAGAAGAACCATTCAAAACATGAGGCTGTGGGAAACAGTTCTATAACGGACTAGGCCGAGTAGGACAAAAGTAACTTTCTTGATTATGCCCCCACTTTTCTCTTTGCAATTGAGTAAAGTATGTCTGAGTCAATAAGTCTAAGTTTCAATAAATATCTTTCCACTTGTTTGAAATTATTGTCCTGACATATTATAGACTAAATTATTTTTGTTGAGAAATCTCATTTAGGTGTAGTAAATTTCTGTTCATTGCTGGGTTGTCTCTTAGCTTTTCTGTGAAATCTTTAGGATTTTTCCATTTGTTTCAGAGTTGATACTTTGTAGTAATTTGTCTTAAGGTATCGTTTTCTTTTATTCGGTTGAGCACTAGGTAGATTCAATGATGCATTTTATTTTAAACTACAATTTTTTTTTACTCATTTTCATAATTATTTTCTTTCTTACATTTATCTTCTCTACAAGTTCAGAGAATGTTAAATTCACATTATTGTTCTCTCTGGAATGTAGATATTTTTGTATGATGTCATTGCTACTTAGGCCTTTTGATGAGTTTTTAGAAATATGTTGCCTTTTCAGTAATAATTCATTACTTGACAATGTTCTCATTCCATTTACTTTAAACTTCTGCTTAAAACAATTCTGACAATAATATTTACAATTTCTGAGATCATTAGTTGTTCCTAATTCTGTATACAAGATATTTTGGAAAATCTTTATTTGAATAAGACATATGTATTTAAAATCATAATTACTTTACTTGCTATGAATTATAAATTTTAAGTTTAATAATTTTAATTGTCTTTATCACAGATATCTGATAATGATTGCTCTTCTCTTTATCCTTGTGCTTCTGTTAAAAATCTGTAGCCTGTTTGAAGTGGGAGTTGTGGAAGATGCTAGATAGACTGCAAAAGCATTATCTTTTATTAGGGAATTATTGGGCTTTGCTAATGATCTTGGCCAAATTTTGTCATACAATGTATTTGATCATATTCTTTCTCCTTCTGCCAACTCCTTCCTGAGTCTCTCTATCCACCCAACTTTATGTTCTTTTTCTCTCCCAAAAAGCAAGCAAAAGCAAAGCATAATAATCATAAGAAACAAACAAATAAGCCACAACAACAGAGTCGAGATAAAAATAGTAAAACAACAAGCATAGAGAAAAACTTAGAGTCAGCTTTGTGTTGTCCAATACTCCTTGGCACAGGACCCGCTCTGCCATGTGGTTGATATACTCAGTTGCACTTTCTTGGAGAAAACAAATTTTCCCTTTTCCAACAGGTGTCAATCACAAAGAACTTCTTGATTATGGGTGGAACTTTGTCTCTACTTCCCCTACTCAAGCTGAGATTTTGTCTGATTTGAACCTGCACAGCTCTTGTGTGTGCTATCACAGTCTCTGTGAATTCATTTATGTATCAGTCCAGTAGTGTTTCCTTGTGTTTCCTTGGAGTTATTTACTATCTCTGGCTCTTTTTACATTTTTCTACCTATTTTTCATAAATCCTTGAGCCTTGAAGGAAGAGATTTGATGAAGACATTTCATTTAGAGAGTAATGCTCCAAAGTCTCCCACATTTTGCATATTGTCCAGTTGTGGGTCTCTGTGTTTATTACTACCTGTTTCAAGGAAAAGCTACTCTAATGATGGATGACCAATGCTCTGATTTGTAGGTATAGCAATATGTCATTAGAAGTCATTTTATTGGTACATTCCTTTAACAGAATAATAGTAGTAGTCTTTCCTGTAGGCCTCTATTCTATCTGCTCTCAGAATTTTAGCCACTTTCACAGTATAGTGTATGGATTCCATCTTATGAAGTATGCCTTAAGCAAACAAACAAGCAAACCAACGAACAAACAAAAAAGGTTGGTTAGTCCCATAATATTTGTACCACAATTGCATGAGGATCTTGCAGGTAGGTCACTAATATAGATTTCAGAGTTTGTAGCTGGGTGATATTGATTATTACATTTCTCCCCTAGAAGCATGTAGATAGTACCTTCCATCAACATCAGTGATAGTCAGTAGAGTTGAAGCTTCTACTTGGACACCAACTTGATTTCTCCATATTTGATGACATCAGTTAGTTGTATCTTCAGCAATAAAGCTGTTGTGGAGATTAATCAATGTCCTTGGTAACAGCCTGTGATGTTGGGAGCTGTCAATGGGACTTTTTTTTGCCAGAGACATAACAAGATGTAGCCAGTTCATGTCTTAGGAATTTTATTTAGATGAATAAGATATCTAGTTGAGGTATTGTTTTCCATACTATATGGTGATTTCATTCATTTTTTCATTTATGTGTATGTTTACATAACTTCAAATTTTCTTCAACTTGGAAGAAGATGGCTGAATGCTTCTCTCTTCTTCATTCATTTTGGTGTGATATATTTGAAGTACAAGAAGAAAATCCATCTTCACCTGGCTGTGTAGTTATTAAGTAGAGGGACATTTAAATGTCTTTCTACATTTCTTTATTTAATGTCTTTGTAGTTACTGGAATTGAAGCCAGGGTCTGGTATGTAAGTTCTATGTAAATTCTTTATATCTGAACTATATCCCTAGCCCCAAATATTCTCCTGTTAAAAGTGGTAATTTGCTGAAATAACAGTTCCAATAAAGAGTCTTCTACGACATTCATAGTCTTCAGTATGATTTCCTTTAACTCCAGTAGTAGCATTTCTTGTGGTCTGAATTAATTTTATACTCTTGCATGATTTTATAACATCACCACCTTTTGATCTTTAAAATGATTTGTTTACTATAATTTCCAATGCTCTAAATATTACTATAGTTCATCAAGTACCAATAATTACATCACAAGAGTTTTCAAGTGTTGGAAAGGTATGAAATTCGCAGCAGTAACAAATTTTATTAATTTCCATATATACGTATATGTATATGTGTGTGTATTTGCTTCAGAGAGCAGATATTTTGAAATAATTTGTGACTGTGGAAGAAGACAGACTTATTAACACTGTGGAGGCACTGAAAGACTTTCAAACTGTGCATTTTTGCTATTCAGTCAATACTTTTTCTTTTTTTATTGGATATATTCTATATTTACAATTCATTTCTCTTTTTCTGGTTCCCCACCCCCAAAGGTCCCACATGCCCTTTTCCCTCCCACTGTTCCCTCATCCACCCCCCTCCCACCTCACTGTTCTTGTACTCCCCCACAATGATGCTTTGGTCCATTCTAGCACCAGTGTCCACTCCTTTCTTCTTGTGAGACATCACTTGGTATATGATTTATGTCTTTGGTGTTCCAAGATTCTAGGCTAATATCCACTTATCAGTGACTGCATACCATGGGTATTCTTTTGAGACTGGGTCACCTCACTTAGTCAGTCAATACTTTTAATCATTATGAAGAACAAACAATGAACACAGCTAACACTAGAAATGAGAAGAACGTGCATGCTTGGCCATCAACAATTTGTACAACTTCCAATGAGCATTCAGAAACTAGGGCAGGAAATAAAAGATTAATTTGACAAATATATGCGTGAGCACGTTGGCAGTGAGCTAGATTGGGAGGAGAACTAAAGCAAAGGAGAAAACTGTAGTCATAACTTAATTATAAAGCCCTCTAATGAAGGTGGGTGAGTGGAGACAGAGGTGATGAAATAAAGTCAAAGTATCATCCAGTTAGATGACAGTTATCATTAGTACTGCAAATATGAGCTTAAATGACTTGGGCAGTGAACAGATAACTAAAATAAGAGAAATCACGTGATTCAGGAGCTTTAATTGAAACAATTAAGTTCACCCCCACTATTCTTGCTAAGTAATTCTGGTATTAAACCTGACATTACCTAGGGAGGGGTGTGATGAAAGAGACATGAACTTACTTTATGATGAGACAAACAGGCAAGGGTGGTTTCCTGGAACAGGTGGAAATAGTAGTATCAGGTCAGGTGTAAGCCCTGAGGCTTGTGGACAGTCAAAATGGCATGCCTCATGTGGACCTGCAGATCCAAATCATCCTCCATGTAGAAATAGTAAGGTAGAAAAAGAGGTGGGGCTTAGGAAACAGTCAAAGTCCTAAAGAGGGAAGTGGAGTAAGAGGGGAACAGAGCCAGGCTTCCTCACCATAAAAGCCACTGTTCCAGGGCCAGGTTCAAAGTAGTGATGTCACTGTTGTGCAGCCAAGGAAGCTACTGAAGGTAACTTGGGTTCTCCATGTAAGGCTTTGTAGGGACATTGTCGTAGAAAATCAGTCTAGAAGTAATAATGGAAGTTGGAAGAGGGAACAAACATAATTTAAAAATGTAACAAAAGGACTTGGGACCATCCTCTGCCACAGCACCCAAGTGGCTCAGGGAGGTAGCTAACCACCCAGGAGTGGGGGGAGGTCTGACAACAGTATAACCACCCCCTCAGCTCTACTCAATGATATCTTGGTCACGAAAGAAATAAGGAAAGAAATCAAAGACTTTTTAGAATTTAATGAAAATGAAGGAACAACATACCCAAATTTATGGGACACAATGAAAGCAGTGCTAAGAGAAAAACTCATATCTCTGAGTGCCTCCAAAAGAAGCTGGAGAGAGCATACACTAGCAGATTAACAGCACATCTGAAAGCTCTAGAACAGAAAGAAGCTAATACACCCAAGAGGAGTAGATGGCAGGAAATCATCAAACTCAGGGCTGAAAGCAACCAAATAGAAACAAAAAGAACTATACAAAGAATCAATAAAACCAGGAACTGGTTCTGTGAGAAAATTCACTAGATATAGCCATATTAACCAAAGGGCACAGAGACAGTATCCAAATTAAGAAAATCAGAAATGAAAAGGGAGATATAATAACAGAAACTGAGGAATTTAAAAAAATCATCATATCCTACTACAAAAGTCTATAGTCAACACAACTAGAATATCTGAATGAAATGGACAATTTTCTGGACAGATACCTAATACCAAAGTTAAATCTAAACATCTAAACAGTCCCACAACCCCTAAAGAAATAGAAGTGGTCATTGAAAGTCTCCCAACCAAAAAAAAAGCACAGGATGAGATGGTTTTAGTGCACAATTCTATTGGACCTTCAAAGAAGACCTAACACCAATACTCTTCAAACTATTCCTCAAAATAGAAATAGAGGGAACACTATCCAACTTGTCCTATGAAGTCACAATTACACTGTTACCAAAACCACACAAAGATCTAACAAATTTGGAGAACTTCAGATCAATTTTCCTTATGAATATAGATGCAAAAAATTTAATAAATTTTTTGCCAATTGAATCCAAGGCCACATCAAAATGATTATCTCTCATGATCAAGTAGGCTTCATCTTAGGGATACAGGAATGGTTTAATATACAGAGATCCATCAATGTAATCCATTACATAAACGAACTCAAAGAACAAAAACACATGGCCATTTCATTAGATGCTGAAAAAGCATTTGACAAAATTCAGCATCCTTTCATGTTAAAGGTCTTGGAAAGAACAGGGATTCAAAGTTCATAGCTAAACATAAGAAAAGCAATGTACACCCAAACAGTAGCCAACATCAAACTACATGGAGAGAAACTTGAAGCAATCCCATTAAAATCAGGGACTAGACAAGGCTGCCCTCTCTCTCCATATTTATTCAATATAGTACTTGAAGTTCTAGCTAGAGCAATTAGAAAACAAAAGGAGGTCAAAGGAATACAGATTGGAAGGGAAGAAATCAAAGTATCACTATTTGCAGATGATATGATAGCACACTGAAGTGACCCACAAAACTCAACCAGAGAACTCCTACAACTGATAAACAACTATAGCAATGTGGCTGGATATAAAATTAACTCAAACAAACCAATAGCTTTCCTATACTCAAAGGATAAACAGGCTGAGAAAGAAATGAGGGAAATGACACCCTTCACAATAGCCACAAACAGTATAAAACATCTTGGTGTGACTCTAACCAAGCAAGTGAAAGATCTGTATGACAAGAATTTCAACTCTCAGAATAAAGAAATCAAAGAATATTTCAGAAGATGGAAAGATCTTCCATGATCATGGATTGGCAAGATTAATATAGGTAAAATAGCCACCTTGCCAAAAGCAATATACAGATTCAGTGCAATCCCTATCAATATTCCAACTCAATTCTTCATAGAGTTAGAAAAAGCAATTCTCAAATTCATCTGGTATAACAAAAAAACCTATGATAGCTAAAATTATTCTCAACAATAAAAGAACTTCTGGTAGAATCAGTATCCCGGACTACAGAGCAATAGTGTTAAAAACAGCATGGTATTGGTACAGTGTCAGGCAGGTAGATCAATGGAATAGAATCGGAGTCTCTAAAATGAACCCACACACCTATGGTCATTTTATCCTTGACAAAAGAGCTAAAACCATCCAGTGGGTACAAGGTAGCCTTTTCAACAAATTTTGATGGTTTAACTTAAGATTACCATGCAGAAGAATGCAAATCAACCTATTCTTATCTTCTTGTACAAAGCTCAAGTCCAAGTGGATCAGGGACTTCCAAATAAAATTAGACACACTGAAACTAACAGAAAAGAGACTAGGGAAGACCCTTGAGCTCATGGCATGGGGGAATATTTCCTGAATAAAACACCAATAGCTTATGCTTTAAGATCAAGAATTGACAATTGGGACCTCATAAAATTACAAAGTTTCTGTAAGGAAGAAGACACTGTTAATAGAACAAAATGGTAACCAACAAAATGGGAAATGATCTTTACCAACCGTGCATCCGACAGAGGGCTAATATGCAATATGTACAAAGAACTCAAGAACCAAATAACCCTATTAAAAGTGGGGTACAGAGATAAACAAAGAATTTTCATCTGAGGAATATCGAATGGTTGAGAAGCACCCAAAGAAATGTTCAACATCCTTAGTCATCAGGTAAATGTAGATCAAAACAACCCTGACATTTCACTTCACACCAGTCAGAATGGCCAAGATCAAAAACTCAGAGAACAGCAAATGCTTGAGAGGATGTGGAGAAAGAGGAAGACTCCTCCACTTCTAGTTAGATTGAAAGCTGGTACAACCACGCTGGAAATTAGTCTGGCGGTTCCTCAGAAAATTGGGCATAATACTACTGTAGGACCTTGCTATACCACTCGTGGGCATATACCCAGAGGTTTCTCCAGCATGTAATAAGGACACATGCTCCACTATGTTCATAGTAGCCCTAGTCATAATAGCCAGAAGCTGGAAAGAACCCAGATGTCCATCAAGGGATGAATGGATACAGAAAATGAGGTATATTTACACAATGGAATACTACTCAGCTGTTAAAAACAATACATTCATGAGATTCTCAGGCAGATGAGTGGAACTGGAAAATATCATCCTGAATGAGGTAACCTAATCACAAAAGAATACACATGGTATGCACTCACTGATAAGTTAATATTAGCCTAGATGCTTGGAATACCCAAGACACAATTCACATACCAAATGATGCCCAAGAAGAAGGAAGGAGAGGCTTCTGGTCCTGGAAAGGCTCAATGCAGCAGTGTACGGGTATACCAGGACAGGGAAGTGGGAGGGGGTTCATTAAGGAACAGGGGGAGGGAAGAGGGCTTATGGGACTTTTGAGGAGGGGGCATCCAGGAAAGGGGAAACCATTTGAAATGTAATTGAATATATCTAATAAAAATAAATTAAAAATATTAAAAAAAGAGATATTGAGAAATAGTGATTGTTGCTTCCTGTTATTTTTGATGTTATTTTTATGTTTGGTGGTTATCTTTGTTTAGCTCTGTACATCATTTTTCAATAGGGTTATTGGTATGCACTCACTGATAAGTGGATATTAGTGCAGAAGCATGGAATACCCAAGACACAAATCAAATATTAAATGGTGACCAAGAAGAAGGAAGAAGAAAGTATGGATACTCTTACTTCTTAGAAGGGGAAACAAAATACCCACAGAAGGAGATACAGAGACAAAGTGTGGGGCAGAATCTGAGGGAAAGACCATCCAGAGAGTGCCCCACCTAGGGATCCATCCCATATACAGCTACAAAAACCAGACACTATTGTGGATGCCCACAAGTGCTTGCTTACTAGAGCTGGATATAGCTGTCACCTGGGAGGCCCTGCTAGTACATGAGAAATACAGAGGGACCACTCTCAGCCAGTCATAGAACTGAGCACTGGGTCCCCAATGGAGGAGCTAGAAAAAGAACCCAAGGAGCTGAAGGGGATTGTAGTTCCATAGTCAGAACAACAATATGAGCCACCCAGTACTCTTAGTGCTCCTAGGGACAAAACCATCAACCAATGAGTACACATGGAGTTACCAATGGCTCCAGATGCATAAGCAGCAGAGGATAGCCTTGTTGGACATCAAAGGGAGGAGAAGTCCCTAGTCTGGGGGAGGTTTGATGCAGTAGTGTAGGGAAATACTAGTACAGGGAAGCAGCAGAGGGTTGATTGGGGAACAGGGGGAGCGAGATGTGTCATGAGACTGGGGGGGGGTACCAGGAAAGGTAACAACATTTGATATGTAAATAGAGAATATATCTAATAAAAAAGTAACAGAAAAATTGATTATAATATATCCTCAAAGCAAGTGCATATTTGTTTAAAATGATTTTTAGTAAGGATATGCAATTTTTGAAGGCCTCACATTACTACGCAATTTTTGAAGGTACTCACATTACTATGAATAATAACAATGAAAGTAATGAAAAGAAGGAAGAATGAAAGAGAAACATGAGAAAAAGAGAATGAAATAAGATTTTGAGTCTATTTTATTCACAGAGAAAATACCAAAAGAAAGGTGGAGGAAGGCTGACCTTAAATCCTGATGGTGAGAAAGTACGTTTCATGACAGTGAGATTTTAGCTGCCTGTCTCTGGGTAGGTGATCCTTGTTAGCTCTCTACTGGGAACAAGTCTGTAGAATGCCATGGACACTGAAGAAGAGTTAGGCTGGCTTTATCGACCATCGCATCACTATACAAAATGGATGTCTCCTGACATCTCATCATAAAGACACTGGAGGAATGCTTTCCTGTAAGACTATCCATGTATAAAGGGCATCAGGAAAGAGCTCTAGTTCTTGACTTCAAGTTTCCTGCCATGTGATGGAGCTGTCCTCTGAAGCTCATTTTTCTTTACCAATTTTAGAAGTTTATGAATTTAGAAACAAAGGCACATAGATTTATTTCATGAACTTGAATGACTAAATAAAACTATCTCTATTTTGAAACAATTGTGGCAGATAATTTTAATTTTCATCTTGCTTATCCATTCTTCTACAGACTTGTCCTTAATTTCTTTGTGCTATATGTCAAAATTGGGACTTTGGGTTATTAGGTTATGTTCTAATGGAGAACTGAATCATTCTGTTAGTTTCCTTTCTCCACATCATTGTCAACTTATTTTTTTTTTTTTTGAGACAGGGTTTCTCTGTGTAGTCCTGGCTGTCCTGGAACTCACTCTGTAGACCAGGATGGCCTTGAACTCAGAAATCTTTCTGCCTCTGCCTCCCAAGTGCTGGGATTAAAGGCGTGTGCCACCACGCCCAGCCTCATTTTCAACTTATTAAATACAGTTTTATGTCATCTTTCTTTTCTCATTCTCTGCTTTTTCACTGGCTAAGACATAAACCACACTTCTATTAAGTGTAAACTGCAGTTCTAATAATTCACACACACACACACACACACACACACACACACACACATATATATATATTCCATATATATGGAATAAAACACATACATATGTATCATATATAATATTCTATCAATCTATCTATCTATCTATCTATCTATCTATCTATCTATTATCATCACACTCTATGGAGAAAACCACAGCATAGGAAAGCATCTAGCTGCAATAGGGTTTCGTATAGAAGTTTTGTTACAAAGAAAGATTAGAAGAAAAGAAAAGAAAAGAAAAAATAATCAAAATATGGATTGTGTTTTATTTAGATGGAAAATATAATGAGGAGACTTGGCATTGGTGGGGAGTTGGAGTTGATAGCCCTTGAGTGGAAACTTGGACCAGAAGGATCGTGCCATGTGACTAGGAGGTGCCTCAGACTGAGATGGCAGCACAATGAAGCTTTACAGAATGGAATACTCATGGAGAAGTCATGGCAATGTGGTTAGAGTTGAGTGGGGAAGACACCATGAAGAGTAGCATCAAGAAAGTGGATGGTCCTGTAGGCTAACTTTACAGTGTGAGGTAGGCAGCCACTGGAAGTATAAATGCCTTCTGCAATCTGATTTATTTAGTTCACAGAATTGACTGGAAGGTGGGTGTCATGTCACAAGCAGGGATGCAACACATGAAACTATTCAACTTTTAAGTCAAGTGATGAGCACTTGGGTAAGAATGAGAGTTGAGGAACTGAGAGATCAATTGCTGGTTACACATTCCAAGTTTGACAGATGGAAGTTTGCTGATAAGTCACTCATAAGAAGCCAAAATCAGAGACAAATATGGTCCTGAGGTCTTTGTGTAAGCCATTCTCAGGGATGGGACAGACTGTGGCAGGTTCTGTGTAACTTGGTGGGCAGCTGGTGGGATGTGACCGCTGGATTACAAAGCACATGCAGCGTTTGAAACACACCTTGGGATGTGTCTCTGAGGACATTGCCAGATGAGTTTTGTTCATTTCCTGTTATTAAAAATGTATTTTTCACTTATCCTGATAATAGTTCCCCCTACTCTCTACTCCTCACAGTTCATCCTTACCTCCTCTCCCATCTGGACACAGCTCATTTCTGTCTTATTAGAAAACAAACAGGACCCTATACAAGAAAAAATATAATAAGACAAGATAAAATAAAAAATAATAAAGTAAAACAAAAACTAACACATCAGAAATTGGGCAAAAACCAAAAACACAACAGAAAAAAATAGTGCAAGAGAAGGCACAGGAACAAAATCCCACTTGTTCTCACACTAAAGAATCCCACAGAAACCCTACAGGAGAAGCCATAACATACACAACAATGAAATTGTAGGGTAAAAATAGCAAAGAAAAGTTTATAAATAAAATAAAATAATAAAACAATGTGTAAACATAATAAAAAGAAAAAAGGAAGAGCCCTGTTAGAGCAATTTGAGACATGGGATTGCCACTGGGTTAATTCTCTGTTGGCTATCTTCTGCTGTTTATGATGTCAACCCTTAGGAGTAGGTGGTTTCCCTGGTGAAACTCCCTTGGAGAAAAATAAATTTCATTTGCAAGTGGTTACAAATTGGTGATAGCTTCTGCGTTAGACTCGGGGCATGTATTCACATCTATACTCAGGTCTAGGACCCCATCTGGCGAAGACTAGTGTAAGCTTCATTCAGTCTCTGCGAGTTTTAAGTGGATTATTCTGATTTAGAAGGTTTTGTGTTTGTGATACCCTGTCACTCTTACACATTTTAAACCTTCTTTCTCTTGCACATTTAATACCTCCTCTTCCATGGGGTTCCCTGAGTTGTGATGAGAGGGTTTTAATGGAGACATTCTGTTTAAGGCAGAGGCTATAGTGAACTATGGTGTTTACACCATCTCTTTCTCAAACCATTGTGTATAGGAGGGCTACTGACTTTTGTGAGTTAATTTTATATCCACCTACTTTGTTGAAAGTGTCTATCAGCTGTAGAAGTTTCCAGGTGTGATATTTTAGGGTCACTTGTATGTATAGTATTGAACCATCTGCTTATAAAGATACTTTGTCTTCTTTCTTTTCAATTAAACTATTCTTAATCTCCTTTGGTTGTTTTATGACTTTATCTAAAACTTTAAGTATTATATTGAATAAACATGAAAAGAGTGAACAACCTTATCTTGTTCTTGACTTAATTGCTTTGAGAGTCTCACCACTTAAGTTGATGCTACCTATGAGCTTTCTGTAAACTGCCTTTATTATGAGGAACAGCTATACCATACTCTTGTATGCAAAATCTTTCCAGGACTTTTATCATGACAAGGTGTTGGATTTTTATCAAATGCCTTTCCTTCATTTAATGAGAGAATCATGTCTTTTTTTGTCTTTAAGTTTGATTATATGGCTGATTAAATGTATTCATTTACATATGTTGAACCTCCCTGCATCTCTTGGATGAAACCTACTTGATCATGGTAAGTCATCTTTGTCATAGGTTTTAGGATTCGGCTTACAAGTATTTTATTGAGTATGTTCACATCAATGTTCATAAGGGAAATTGTTCTATAAATCTCTTTCTTTGTTTGAGTATTGACATTAACTCTTCTTTGATAGTCTGGTAGAATTCTGCACTAAAATTGACTGGTTCTGGGTTTATTTTGGTGGGAAACCTTTATTTCACTAGGACTTGCTGGTCTGCTTAAATTGTTTCTGGTTTTGTTTTAACTTTGGTAACTTTGTTTTAACTGAGAGATCTATTTCTTTTAATTTTTTTCTCCTTTTGCCTTTTGGTAGAATACAGGTTTTTATAGCATGCCTTTATAATTGTCTGTATTTTCTTGGCATCTGATTTTATGTACCCAGTGGCTGGTTTAATGCAAATAATCCCCAATAGGCTCAGGGGGTGGCATTATTTGAAAGGATTAGTATCTGTGGCCTTGTTGGAGTAGGTGTGGCCTTGCTGGAGAAAATGTGTCACTGAGGATGGGCTTTCACAAGCTTAAGCCAGGCCTAGTGTCTCACTTTTTCTTTTTGCTGTCTATTGACTCAGATATTGAACTCTCAGCTCCTCCAGTACCACATCAGCCTCTGTGCCCATGCTTCCTACCATGACAACAATGGACTAAATCTCTGGACTATAAGCAAGTCCCAATTAAATGTTTTTCTTTATAAGAGTTGCCATGGTCATTGTATCTCTTCACAGCAATTTAAAAAAAAAGAAAAAAGAAAACAACCTAAGACACCCCCCTTGTCATTTCTGAATTTGTTAATTTGGATATTTTTCTCTAACTTTCAGATAATTTAGATAACATTTTGTCAACCTTATTGGTTTTTTCAAAGATTCAACTCTTTCATCAATTCTCTGTATTACTTTTGTTTGTTTGTTTGCTTGTTTTTATTTTACAGATTTCAGTCCTGAGTTTCTTTATATTATTTTTTACTATCCACTTCTCTTAGGTCTTATTTCTTCTTTTTGATGTAGAGCTTTCCAAGAGTTGGTAAGTTACTAGTATGAAATCTTTCCATTATTTTTTAAATGTCAACACTTAGTGCTATGAACTTGCCTATTAGAACTGCCTTCATTATGTCCCATAAGCTTGGGCATGCTATGTGTTCATTTCCACTTAATTATAGCAGTTTGTCATTTTCTTTCTTTTTTTTTGATTTTTTTTATTGTATATATTCTATATTTACAATTCATTTCCCTTTTTCTGGTTCCCCACCCCCAGAGGTCCCACCATGTCCTTTTCCCTCCCCCTGCTCCTGCATCCACCCCCTCCCACTTTACTGTTCTTGTACTCTCCCGCAATGATGTTTTGGTCCATTCTAGCACAAGTGTCCACTCCTTTCTTCTTGTGAGACATCACTTGATATGTGATTTGTGTCTTTGGTGTTCCAAGCTTCTAGGCTAATATCCACTTATCAGTGACTGTATACCATGGGTATTCTTTTGAGACTGGGTCACCTCATTTAGTATGACATTCTCCAGCTCCATCCATTTCTCTAAGAATTTCATGAATTCATTGTTTCTAATGGCGGAATAGTACTCCATTGTGTATATATACCACATTTTTCCGTCATTTTCTTTCTTAATTTCTATCTTGACTAATTTTTTTTCACTTAGTAACTTGTTGTTCAGTTCCCATAATTTGCAAGCTTTGTTTTTTCTCTTGTTGATATCCTGATTCAATCTGTGGTGGATAGGATATAGAATATTGTTTCAATTTTCTTATATTTTTTGTGACTTGTTTGGTATGCAAATATGTGATCAACTTTTGAGAAAGTTGTAGGAGTTGCTGATAAGAAATCATATTATTTTGTGGTTTGGTGGGATATTCTGTTAAAATTTGTTAGGTTCAGTTGTTTTATAATACCAGTTAGCTCCAAGATTTTTTTGTTTTGATGACTATCCATTGGTGAGAGCGAGGTACTGAAGTCTTTCAATATTAGTGTCTGAGGGTCAAGATGTGATTTAAGTTTTTTTTTCCTTTTATAAACTTTGGTGCCTTTGTTGCATAGATGTTAAGATTTGCAATGTCCTCTTGGTGGATTTTCATTTGATGAATATGAAATATCCTTCCCTGTCTCTTCTGATTAGTTTTGTTTTGTTAGATATTTAAATGTCTATACCATCTTGCTTCTTAGGCTCATTACTTGGATTATTTTTTTTCCATCTTTGTACCTTGAGATGATACCTTTCTTTTATGTCAAGGTGTGATTCTTGGATATGTCAGAAGGATAGATGTTCTGTTAGGCCATGTCTTTTTATTAGTAAATTGAGACCATTGACACAGAAAGATATCAATAACCAATATTTTTCAATTCATGTCACTTTGTTGTGGTGGTAGTAGTAGTGGTAGGTTGTGTGTGTGTGTGTGTGTGTGTGTGTGTGTGTGTGTACTTCACTTTTAAAATTTTTGCTGGTGTGGAATTATTCATTCCTTGTGATTTCTTGTGTTTTACCAACTTCTTTAGGTTAGAGTGTTCCTCCTAGTGCCTTCTTTAGGGTTAGATTTGTAGGTAGATATTGCTCTAACTTGGTTTTATTATGGAATGCCTTATTTTTCCCCATATACTGTGATTAAAAGTTTTACTGTGTATGGTAGTTTGGGTTGGCATCAGTGGTCTGTTTCAGTTTGTAGAGCATTTATCCAGGCACTTCTGAATTTTAAAGTTTCCATTAAGAAGACAGGCCTTATTGTAATAAGTCTGCCTTTATTTGGTACATGTTTTTTCCCCTTTATGTCTTTTCTTTCTGTACATTTAGTGTTTTGATTATTATGTGAAGAAGAATTTTTTCTGATCTAACCTATTTGGTATTCAGTTTGCTTCCTTTATCTTGATAGGTATCTTTCTTTAGGTTATAGAATTTTTCTTCTAACATTTTATAGAAAATATTTTCTGTGCCCTTCATTCCATTCTTTTTTAGATTTGTTTAGCACCTCAGAACTCTTTAGATACAGCATTTTCTTTTCTCTTTCTTCTATTTTGTCTTCAATTCCTGGTATTTTTCTTCTATCCTTATTATCTTAATAAAAAGGATAAAAGAAAATATTTTCTGTGCCCTTGATCTCAGTTTCTGTTCCTTCATTCCTTTCATTTTTAGATTTGTTTAGCACCTCAGGATTCTTTAGATACATTTTCATATGTCTTTCTTCTACTTTGTCTTCAATTCTTGAGATTATTTTTTCTATCCTTTTTTATTTTAATGATGAGGATTGCCTCTGTGTTTCCTGTTTGAGCTCCTAATTTTTTTTTTATCTCTAGTATTCCCTCAGTTTGGGTTTCCTTTATTAATTCTATTTTGACATTCTTTGACTGTCTTACTCATTTCCTTCCAAGTTTTCTTTGTGTTTTCATAGATTTGTTTTACAAGAAAATAATTAGTTTCTATTGGGTCTCAAAGCAATCAGGGACAAATGGCTAAGGTGCCTATTTAACACATCAAAGCAGTCACTGGCTACCCAGCTCTGACAGAGGAGCTTCTCAAAGAGTCCTAGCTTCTTAGCACTTCTCACCTCTGTTTTACCCCTATACCTCTACAGCCCCTGAGGTTTGCTTCTCTTTCCTCAGCTTTTTTTTTCTGCAAAATCTGCACCATTTTGGCTAAGAGTTCTCCTAATTCTCCTCTTGATATTCAGTTCCTATCTGTATCCCTCTTTCCTCTACTCCTCTCTTGCTCTTACACCTTTCTCCTCTCATGGCCTAGTTCACTCTGGCTGCCATGTTCAATCTGAGCCATTCCAGTTGCCTCTGGTTGTGCTTTTGTTAATCCTAAAGATACAAGAAGAAAGACCAGTGACCAAAATCATCATGGCAAAATTAATTAAAGCATAAGACTTGGGGAACCTTAACTTTACTGAGGACCCTCTGAGTGAACAACATGGAATGGGAATCAATGCAAAAAGCAAGAGGAATTTTATTTACTCCAGCATACTGGGGTCACCCTGTACATGGGGGTAGAGAATGACCATGAGCAGCCCATGCAGCAGTCCTTTATACAGTTCTCAGGGCAGCTGCCATTAGGTGCAATGTGATTGGCAGAACAGTGTTACCTTTAAATTAATTGGTTGTTAGGGAATGAGGTAGGTGACCAATGGTCTCTGGGCCTCCCCTAGCTGCAGGGACCTCCCTGTAAGCTGAGGAATGTAATTTAGCCTCTCCCTTTGGGGAGGGGCAAGTGTTCCATGACCTTTCCAAAGCTCCTGAGCTAACCCTTTTATTCCCCCCTTTTCTTTGTGCATGCTTCAATCCTGAAGCAATTGCTGGTATTCTGATAACTCATATTCCTGATCTTCTGTATCTAGTTCTTTGTATCTCTGCTTTAAGATCATTAGCTGTATTGTACTTAAGTGTTTCTTAACAATAGCAACCAAGTGGTTCAAAATGTAGGGGCCAAAAGTCAACTATAGCTGGAGAACAGTTAGGGGTCCGAAATGCTCTATATAAAAGCAACACTCCTCAGGAAAGGCAGTACATAACCCTCCTATTCTGCAGTACTATTTCTGATAATGAAGTCAGTGACTGATGGAAGGTCCTATTTTCTCTATACCTAAATCAATGGCTGCCCTCAGACTGTAATAATTTTCCCAGTGTAAGATCAGAATGGAAGTCCTGCTGGCTGCTCTTACTATCCTCAACCCCAACATAAAGGTGACAGTGAGTGTTGTAACAGGTTTGGCGAATGGGCACATAGGATGGGGGAAGGAACCAGAATCCAAGGGCACCACAAGGCAGTCATTATCAAGGTCAAGTGATCTTGAGCTTGAGCAGATTATCTTCTGTACCATCCAGCTGGGGTCTCTGGGGAGTGGACTAGGTTTCACCCAGGCTAAAGTACCATTCACCTTGAGGCCTGTGGGAGTGGCTAGCAGTGCCAGGAATGGTCCAGCGACTGTCCCCAAAGTCTCCTTACATAGATCTAGTAACCAATCTGAAAGTGGTGAGGGGTCTCTGGCATCCCTGGAGCATTTAAGGCAGACAGTTTGGGGTAAAATCTCATGTTGTTGTATACCTCCTGGGAGGCCCCAGTGGACACTAAGGGAGTTGGAGTACCAAAGAGGATCTTAAGAGGTATGAAATTAAAATGGCAAGGGCTGTCCTGGGCTCAGAACAGGGCCAAGAGGAAAGGCATCACCCAGCCTGAGCCAGTCTCCAAGGTCAATTTAGTTAAGGTCTCTCATAGAGTTCTGTTCATTTTCTCTACCTGCCCTGAGCTCTGGGGACATTTTGCCCAATAATGCTTCCAATTAGTCCCCAATATCTCTGTCAATCCCTGACTTACCTTAGAGACAAAAGCAGGACCAGTGTCTAATCTAATTACATTGGGCACTCCAAAACTCAGGAAAATTTCTTTTAATATCCTCTTTAGCTAACATGGCAGTTGTTTCCTTTTTTTGTGGGGAAAGCCCCAACCCATCCAGAGAAAGTATCCACAAACACTAGAAGGTATTTGAAACCATGTTTTCCTGTCTTAACTTCTATAAAATCTCTCGATATGCTCTACGCTGTTCTCCCCTAGGTCTTTTGCCTTGTTCACTATTGGCTGCATAAACGTTTACTTGCTAGAATATTTTACACTATTTTATTATCTCTCTGGCCCCAAAACTGAACCTTACAAATATATACTTTATGTCCCTTAACTGCTTGGAAAAGCTTTTTTATCCCCTAAATGAGTCTATCTGTGCATCTGTCCTAGTAAGTCTTTTGCTTGCTTTCTGGGGAATGTAGTTCTCCCTTCTTGTGTGTGCCATTGCCTTTACTTGGTCATATCAGGTAGGATAGCTCGAAATCTGAGTCCTTTTTTCTTCAGCATGTTCTAAGTGAGGCCATCCCTTGGTCCATTCCCATTTCTCAGTGGGTATCTCCTGCAGGCCCAGTGATGGGCCAGCTTTAGATCTTTACTGTCCTTCTTTCTCTTCATATCCAATTTTCTCATCCTCATCTCCAGGTTTTATTTTTATGAGTATTTTTCCTCTTTTTATTAGATATTTGCCTTATTTACATTTCAAATGGTATCCCCTTTCTGCATTACCCCTCAGAAAATCCCCTATCCCATACCCCCTCTGCCTGCTAACCCCCCTCCCCAATCTTCTACTTTCATTCCCCTATTCTGGGGAATCAAGCCTTTGCATGTGTACTCTTTGGTTGGTGGTTTAGTCCCTGGGAGTTCTGGGAGTACTAGTTAGTACATATTATTCTTCCTCCTGCAGGGCCGCAAAACTCTTCAGTTCCATGAGTCCTTCCTCTGGTGGCTCCATTGAGAACCCTATGCTCATTCCATTGGTTGGTTGTGAGCCATGGGTAATTTGATCCACTTTCCAATAAGGATCAAAGTGCTTTGATCTTACTTTTTCATGAGCTTCGTGTCTTCTGTGAATTGTATCTTGAGTATTCTGAGCTTTTGGGCTAATATTCACGTGTCAGCTGGTACATACCCTGTGTACTTTTTTGTGATTGGGTTACCTCACCCAGTATGTTCTTTTCTTTTCTTTTTTATGGTTTTGTTTTTTTTCTCTTTTTGTTTTTATTGGATATATACTATATCTACATTTCATTTCTGTTTTTCTGGTTCCCTGCCCCCCAAAGGTCCCAAATGCCCTTTTCCCTCCCTGTGTTCCCCCATACACCCCTTCACATTTCCCTGTTCTGGTATTCCCTACACTGATACCTTGAGCCTTTCCAGAACCATGGTCTACTCCTTCCTTCTTGTCAGACATCATTTGGTTTGTGGATTGTGTCTTTGATGTCCCAAGATTCTAGGCTAATATCCACTTATCAGTGAGTGCATACCATGGGTATTCTTTGGAGACGGGGTCACCTCACTTAGTATAGTGCTCTCCAGCTCCATCCATTTCTCTAAGAAGTTCATGAATTCATTGTTTCTAATGGCTGAATAATACTCCATTGTGTATATATACCACATTATTTGTACCCATTCTTCCATTGAAGGACATCTGGGTTCTTTCCAGCTTCTGGCTATTATAAATATGGCTGCTATGAACATAGTAGAGCATGTATCCTTATTGCATGCTGGGGAAATCTTCTGGGTATATGCCCAGGAGTGGTATGGCTGGGTCCTCTGGTAGTATCCTGTCCAGTTTCCTGAGGAACCTCCAGACTGATTTCCAGAATGGTTGTACTAGCTTGCAGTCCCACCAGCAGTGGAGGAGTATTCCTCGTTCTCCACATCCTCGCCAACGCCTGCTGTTTCCTGATTTTTTAATCTTAGCCATTCTGACTGGAGTGAGGTGAAATCTCAGGGTTGTTTTGATTTGCATTTCTCTAATGACTAATGATGTTGAACTTTTTTTAAGGTGTTTCTCAGCCATCCGAATTTCTTCTGGTGAAAAGTCTTTGTTTAGCTCTGTACCCCATTTTTGGATAGGGTTATTTGGTTTTCTGGAGTCTAACTTCTTGAGTTCTTTGTATACATTGGATATTAGCCCGCTGTCAGATGTAGGGTTGGTGATCTTTTCCCCATTTGTTGGTTGCCGATTTGCCTATTGACAGTGTCTTTTGCCTTATAGAAACTTTGTAACTTTATGAGGTCTCACATTTGTCTATTCTTGATCTTAGAGCATAATATATTGGTGTTCTGTTCAGGAACTTTCCCCCTGAGCCAATGTCCTCAAGGGTCTTCCCCAGTTTCTTTTCTATTAGTTTTAGTGTATCTGGTTTTATGTGGAGGTCCTTGATCCACTTGGAGTTGAGCTTATTACAAGGAGATAAGAGTCATTCTTCTGCATGTTGATCTCCAGTTGAGTCAGCACCATTGTTGAAAAGGCTATCTTTTTTCCACTGGATGTTTTTAGCTCCTTTGTCAAAGATCAATTGGCCATAGATATGTGGGTTCAATTCTGGGTCTTCAATCCTATTCCATTGATCCACCTCCCTGTCACTGTACCAATACCATGCAGTTTTTAACACTACTGCTCTGTAGTATTGCTTGAGGTCCGGGATATAGATTCCCCCAGAAGTTCTTTTACTGTTGATGATAGTTTTAGCTATCCTGGGTTTTTTGTTATTTCAGATGAGTTTGAGAATTGCTCTTTCTAACTCTATGAAGAACTGAGTTGGGATTTTGAGGGCATTGTGTTGAATCTGTATATTGCTTTTGGCAAGATTGCCATTTTAACTATATTAATCCTGCCAACCCACAAGCATGGAGATTTTTCCATTTTCTGAGGTCTTCTTCCATTTCCTTCTTCAGAGACCTGAAGATTTTGTCATATAAATCGTTCACTTGTTTGGTTAGAGTCACACCAAGATACTTTATATTCTTTGTGGCTATTGTGAAGGATGTCATTTCCCTAATTTCTTTCTCAGCCTGCTTATCCTTTGAGTATAGGAAGGCTACTGATTTGCTTGAGTTGATTTTATAACCAGCCACTTTGCTGAAGTTGTTTATCAGCTGTAAGAGTTCTCTGGTGGAGTTTTTTTGGGTCACTTAAGTGTACTATCATATCATCTGTGAATAGTGATAGTTTGACTTCTTCTTTTCCAATTTGTATCCCTTTGACTTCCTTATGTTGTCTAATTGTTCTAGCTAGTACCTCAAGTACTATATGGAAAAGATATGGTGAGAGGGGGCAGCCTTGTCTAGTTCCTTATTTTAGTGGGATTGCTTCAAGTTTCTCTCCATTTACTGGCTACTGGTCTGCTGTAAATTGCTTTTACTATATTTAGGTATGGGCCTTGAATTTCTGTTCTTTCTGAGACTTTTAGCATAAAAGGATGCTGAAATTTGTCAAATGCTTTTTCAGCATCCAATGAGATGACCATGTGTTTTTTTCTTTGAGTTTGTTTATGTAGTGTATTACGTTGATGGATTTCCATATATTGAACCATTCCTGCATCCCTGGGATGAAGCCAACTTGATCATGGTGAATGATCGTTTTCATGTGTTCTTAGTTTCAGTTGGCAAGAATTTTATTGAGTATTTTTGCATCGATGTTCATAAGGGAGATTGGTCTGAAGTTCTCTTTCTTAGTTGGATCTTTGTGTGATTTTGGTATCAGGGTAGTTTTGGCTTCATAGAATGAATTGGGTAGTTTTCCTTCTGTTTCTATTTTGTGGAATAATTTGAAGAGTATTGGTATTAGGTCTTCTTTGAAGGTCTGATAAAATTCTACACTAAAACCATCAGGTCCTGTACTTTTTTTGGTTGGAAGACTTTCTATGGCCCCTTCTATTTCTTTGGGGGTTATCAGTCTGTTTAGACAATCTATTTGTTCCTGGTTTAATTTTGGTACTTGGTATCTGTCTAGGAAATTGTCCATTTCCTTCAGATTCTCCAGTTGTGTTGAGTATAGGCTTTTGTAGTAGGATCTGATGATTTTTTGAATTTCCTCAGTTTCTGTTGTTATATCTCCCCTTTCCTTTCTAATTTTGTTAATTTGGATACTGTCTCTGTGCCCTTTGGCAAGTCTGGCTAAGGGTTTATCTATCTTGTTGATTTTTTCAAAGAACCAGCTCCTGGTTTTGTTGATTCTTTGTATGGTTCTCTTTGTTTCAACTTGATTGATTTCAGCCCTGAGTTTGATGATTTTTTTGTTTTCTACTCCTTCTGGGTGAAATAGCTTCTTTTTGTTCCAGAACTTTCAGGTGTGCTGTTAAGTAGCTAGTATATGCTTTCTCCTTTTCTTTTTGGAGGCACTCAGGGCTATGAGTTTTCCTCTTAGCACTGCTTTCATTGTGTCCCATAGATTTGGGTATGTGGTGCCTTCATTTTCATTTAATTCTAAAATGTTTTTGATTTCTTTCATTATTTCTTCCTTGACTAAGGTATCATTGAGTAGAATATTGTTTAGTCTCCATGTGTATGAGGATTTTCTGTTGTTTTTTTTCTATTGAAGACCACTCTTACTCCATGGTGATCTGAAAGGAGGCATGGGATTAGTTCGATCTTATATTTGTTGAGGTCTGTCTTGTGACCTATTATATGGTAGATTTTGGAGAAGGTACCATGAGGTGCTGAGAAAAAGGTATAGTCTTTTGTTTTAGGATGAAGTGTTTATATATATATATATATATATATATATATATATATGTTAAATCAAATTGGTCCCATGTTTCAATGAGTTTTCATGTGTCCCTTTTTAGTTTCTATTTTCCTGATCAGTCCATTGAGAATAGTGGAGTGTTGAGGTCCCCCACATTTATTGTATTAGTTGCAATGTGTGCTTTGAGCTTTAGTAAAGTTTTTTTTTTTTTTTTTTATGAATGAGGGTACCCTTGCATTTGGAGCATAGATGTTTAGAATTGTCAGTTCTTCTTGGTGGATTTTTTCTTTTACCAGCAATAAATGACCTTCTGTGTCTCTTTTGATGACTTTAGGTTGAAAGTCAATTTTATCTGATATTAGAATGGCTATTCCAGCTTGCTTCCTGAGACCATTTGCTTATAAAATTGTCTTCCAGCCTTTTACTCTAAGGTAGTGTTTGTCTTTGACCCTGAGGTGTGTTGCCTGTATGCAGCAAAATGTAGGGTCCTGTTTCAGTATCCTGTCTGTAAGTCTATGTCTTTTTATTGGGGGATTGAGTCCATTGATGTTAAGAGATATTAAGGAACAGTGATTATTTCTTCCTGTCATTTTTGATGTTACTTTTGTTTTTGAATGGTTATCTTCTTTTGAGTTTGATCAAGAAGGTTACTATCTTGCTTTTCCCAGGATGTAGTTTCCCTCCTTGTATTGGAGTTTTCCTGCTATTATCCTTTGTAGAGCTGGGTTAGTGGAAAGATTTTGTGTAAATTAGGTCTTGTCATGGAATATTTTGATTTCTCCTTCTATGTTGATTGAGAGTTTTGCTGGGTATAGTAGTCTTGGCCGACATTTGTGTTTTCTTAGGGTCTGCATGAGATCCTCCCAGGATCTTCTAGCTTTTATTGTCTCTGGTGAGAAGTCTGGTGTGATTCTGATTGGTCTTCCTTTATATGTTTCTTGGCCTTTTTCTCTTACTGCCTTTAATATTCTTTCTTTGTTTAGTATGTTTGGTGTTTTGATTATTATGTAATGGGAGGTATTTCTGTTGTGGCCCAGTCTGTTTGGAGTTCTGTAAGCTTCTTGTATATTCATGGGTATCTCTCTCTTTAGGTTAGGGAAGTTTTCTTCCATAATTTTGTTGAAGATATTTGCTGGCCCTTTAAATTGTAGATCTTCACTCTCATCTATCCCTGTAATCCTTAGGTTTGGTCTTCTCATTGTGTCCTGGATTTCTTGGATGTTTTGGGTTACAAGTCTTTTGCATCTTGCATTTTCTTTGACTGTGGAGTCAATGATTACTATGCTACCTTCAGCATCTGAGATTCTTACTTCTATCTCTTGTATTCTGTTGTTGATATTTGCATCTACGACCCCTGATTTCTTCCCAAGGTTTTCTATCTCCAAAGTTGTCTCCCTTTGTGATTTCTTAGTTGTTTCTACCTCTGTGTTTTGATCTTGGATGGTTTTGTTCAGTTCCTTCACTTGTTTGTTTGTGTTTTCTTGCAATTCCTTAAGAGATTTTTGTGTTTCCTCTTTCATAACTTCTGTCCATTGACTCAATTTCTCCTGCATTTCTTTAATTGATTTTTTCATTTCCTCTTTATTGGCTTTGGTCTGTTGATCCATATTCTCTTGGAATTCTTTAAGTCAGTTTTGTGTTTGCATTGTAAGGGCTTCTACCCTATTCATGTTCCCCTGTACTTCTTTAAGAGATTTGTTTATGTCTTTTTTTGTGTTCCTCTAGTAGCATCATGACCAGTGCTTTTAAATCCAACCTTTGTTTTTCTGGTGTGTTGGGGTATCCAGGATTTGCTGTGGTTGGCAAATTGGGTTCAGATGCTGCCATATTGCCTTGATTTCTGTAAGTAAAGTTCCTATGTTTGCCTTTTGCCATCTGTTTATCTCAGGAGTTAGTTGGTCTTATTGTTACTGGTCGATGTTTGAAGCTCCTGTGAGCCTGGCATTTGGTGCTGGTGTCGTAGAAGGTGTCCGTGCTCCCGAGTTGGAGACTGCAAGGTTTCTGCTACTGGGTTCCAAATTACCTCCTCAACTCTGCTGTGTGGGACCCAAGTCTTCCCCCGGCTTGCTGCTGGACGTGCAATTGGCCTCCTGCTGTCTTTTCTTGGCCTGCCTAGTTGACAGCTCTTAAGAATCAGATTTTTTTCCCACTGATCTGGGCACGTATGTTAGATCTTTATGGTGACTTGGGCTCCTTTGTTGGTTTTCTATGGTGACCTGTTCAGGCCACCCGCTCCAAGATCGTGGTGGGTCTCGGGGCTCTGTCTAACCGAGGGATTCCCTGCAGGACCAGAGGTACCCTGTTTGGACTGCTGGAACCTTGATGGTGGTTCTCTCAGTCCACCGGGCTCTGTCTGGTTAGCTGTCTGTGGTGCCCTGAGGCAAGATGTCAGCCTCCAGCTGTACTCCAGGCACAGAACCGGGAGCAGGTTGGTACCCGCGCAGGTCAGCGTAGAGACTGCCCGCTGAGTTTATCTGGCTCTTGGTGCACTACTGAGCTGTCGGTACATAGACCTCCCGCCAACCCACAATGGCTCAGGGTGCAGGCAAGAGCCTGATGGGGTAGTCGATGTTAGGCTAGGTCTCTGTCCATGCACTTGACCCCAGCTGCCAGCTGTATGAAGTGACCCTAGGCAAGATGGTGGCCTTGCTTCAGGCCTAGCAAGCAGGCCCAGTATGTTCTTTTCTAGCTCCATCCATATGCGTAAGAATTTCATCAATTCATTGTTCTTTATTTTTTTTAAATTTTTATTTTCTATATTCTATGCTTACATTCCAAAGGCTTTCCCCTTTCCCAGTTCCCCCCTCCCTATGTCCCATAATTCCTCTCCCTCCAACTATTCCCCAATCATTCCCCCTCCCCCCACGGTTTCTCTACAAAACTGGATCCAATCTTTACAGGCCCAGGTTCCTCTCCTTTCTTCTTGGGAATCATTTGACTTGCTAATTGTGCCTTGAGTATTTAGGGCTTCTGGGCTCATTAATATCCACTTATCAGTGATTGCATTTCATGTGTATTCTTTTGTGACTGGGTTAGCTCACTCAGGATGATATTTTCCAGGTCTAACCATTTACCTACAAATTGCATGAATTCATTATTTTTAATTGCTGAGTAGTATTCCATTGTATAAATATACCACATTTTCTGTATCCATTCCTCTTTTGAGGGATATCTGGGCTCCTTCCAATTTCTGGCTATTATAAACAAGGCTGCTATAAACATAGTGGAGCATGTGTCTTTATTGTATGCAGGGGAATCCTCTGGGTATATGGCCAGGAGTGGTATGCCAGGGTCCTCTGGAAGGGACATGCCCAATTTTCTGAGGAACCGCCACACTGATTTCCAGAGCGGTTTTACCATTTTGCAATCCCACCAACAGTGGAGGAGTGTTCCTCTTTCTCCACATCCTCGCCAGCACTTGTTGTCTCTTGAGTTTTTAATCTTAGCCATTCTGACTGGTGTGAGGTGGAATCTCAGGGTTGTTTTGATTTGCATTTCTCTGATGACTAATGATGTTGAACATCTCTTAAGGTGTTTCTCAGCCATCCAAATTTCTTCTGGTGAAAATTCTTTGTTTAGCTCTGTACCCCATTTTTTGATAGGGTTATTTGGTTCTTTGGGGTCTAACTTCTTGAGTTCTTTGTATATATTGGATATTATCCCTCTGTCGGATGTGGGGTTGGTGAAGATCTTTTCCCACTTTGTTGGTTGCCATTTTGTCCTTCTGACAGTGTCCTTTGCCTTGCAGAAACTTTGTAATTTTATGAGGTCCCATTTGACAATTCTTGATCTTATTGCATAAGCTATTGGTGTTCTGTTCAGGAACTTTCCCCCTGTGCCTATGTCCTCCAGGGTCTTCCCAAGTTTCTTTTGTAATAGTTTCAGTGTGTCTGGTTTTATGTGGAGGTCCTTGATCCACCTGGAGTTGATCTTAGTGCAAAGAGATAAGAGTGGGTCAATTCGCAGCAGATGATATGATAGTTTACTTAAGTGACCCAAAAAACTCCACCAGAGAACTTCTACAGCTGATAAACAACTTCAGCAAAGTGGCTGGTTATAAAATTAACTTAAGCAAATCAGTAGTCTTCTTGTACTCAAAGGACAAGCAGGCTGAGAAAGAAGTTAGGGAAATAACACCCTTCACAATAGCCACAAACAACATAAAGTACCTTGTCATAACTCTAACCAAACAAGCGAAAGATCTGTATGACAGGAACTTCAAGTCCTTGAAGAAGGAAATCGAAGAATACCTCAGAAGATGGAAAAATATTTCTTGCTCCTGGATTGGCAGGATCAATATAGTAAAAATGGCCATCTTGCCAAAAGCAATATACAGATTCAATGCAATCCCCATCAAAATCCCAACTCAATTCTTTATAGATCTAGAAAGAGCAATTCTCAAATTCATCTGGAGCAACAAAAAACCCAGGATAGCTAAAACTATTCTCAACAATAAAAGGACTTCTGGGGGAATCAATATCTCTGACCTTAAGCAGTACTACAGAGCAATTGTGTTAAAAACTGCATGGTATTGGTACAGCAACTGTCAAGTGGATCAATGGAATAGGATTGAAGACCCAGAAATGAACCCACAGACTTATGGTCACTTGATCTTTGATAAAGGAGCCACAACCATCTAGTGGAATAAAGATAGCATCTTCAACAAATGGTGCTGGTTCAATTCATTGTTCTTAATAGCTGAGCTCCATTGTGTAAATGTACCACATTTTCTGTATCCTTTCCTCTGTTGAGGGACACCTGGGTTCTTTCCAGCTTTGGCTATTATAAATAAGGCTGCTATGAACATAGTGGTGCATGTGCCCTTATTACATGTTGGAGCATCTTCTGGGTATATGCCTAGGAATGGTATAGCTGGGTCCTCAGGTAGTGTTAGGTCCAATTTTCTGAGGAACTGCCAAACTGATTTCCAGAGTGGTTTTACCAGCTTGCAATCCCATCAGCAATGGAGAAGTATTCCTCTTTCTCTACATCCTCTTCAGTATTTGCTGTCCCCTAAATTTTTTATCTTGGCCATTCTGACTGCTGTGAGGTGGAATCTCAGGGTTATTTTGATTTGCATTTCCCTTATGATTAAGGATGTTGAAGATTTCTTTAGGTGATTCTCAGGCATTCTGGTATTCCTTGGTTGAGAATTCTTTGTTTAGCTCTGTATCCCATTTTTAACAAGATTATTTTGTTCTCTGGAGTCTAACTTCTTGAGTTCTTTGTATATATTGGAGATTAGACCTCTATCAGATGTAGGGTTGATAAAGACCTTTTCCAAATCTGTGAGTTGTGGTTTTGTCCTACTGACAGTCTCCTTTGCCTTACAGAAGGAGATTTGCAATTTTATGTGATCCCATTTGTCAATTCTTGATATAAGAGCATAAGCTATTGGTGTTCTATTTAGGAAATTTTCACCTGAGCCCATGTGTTCCAGGTTCTTCCCCACCTTCTCATCTATTAGATTTCAGTTTTTCTGGTTTTATGTGGAGGTCCTTGGTCCACTTGAACTTGAGCTTTGTACAGGGAGATAAGAATGGATCAACTTCCATCCTTCTACATGTTGACTTCCAGTTGAACCAGCTCCATTTGTTGAAAATCCTGTCTTCCACTGGATGGTTTTAACTCCTTTGTCAAAGATCAAGTGACCATAGATGTGTGGGTTCATTTCTGGGTCTTCAAGTCTATTCCTTTGATCTACCTGCCTGTCACTGTACCAATACCATGCAATTTTTAACACTATTGCTTTGTTGTATACCTCGTGGTCAGGGTTGGTGATTCTGCCAGAAGTTCGTTTATGGTTGAGAACAGTTATAGCTATCCTGGGTTTTTTGTTATTCTAGATACTTTTGGAAATTGTTCTTTCTATTTCTATGAAGAACTGAGTTGGAATTTTGATGGGGATTGCATTGAATTTGTAAATTGCTTTAGGCAAGTTTTTACTAGATTAACCCTGCCAATTAATGAGCATGAGAGTTATTTCCATCTTCTGATATCTTCTTCAATTTCTTTCTTCAGAGACTTCAAGTTCTTGTCATACAGTTCTTACACTAGTTTGGTTAGAGTCACACCAAGGTATTTTATATTATTTGTGACTGTTGTGAAGGGTGTCATTTTCCTTCTTTCTTTCTCAGTCTCTTTATCCTTTGAGTATAGGAAGACGTTCCCCTGGCAGAGCGTGCGGAGATGCTGCCCAGCTCCTGCCTGCAGGTGGAGCCTGGAAAGGACGCTGTCCCAGCTGCTCTGCCACTCTCACCTCCAGCTTTGTAGAACACTGCCTGTTTCGGTCTCAACCCACTCTCCAAACACTGGCATTCTCTCCCTCTGCCAAGTCTTCTCTGCCACAGCCGAGTTTCCTTTAAAAGTGCAAGCCAAAATTAAGCTATTTGGTAATAGCAATGACAAAGTAGCTAATACAAGAAAGAATAAAAATTCAATTGTATTTATTCATAGTATCTAGACACATAGACAAACACTATATAGAGATAGAGACAGGCAGACAGATAGGCAGAAACAGACAAACCACAGTGTATAATTGGAGGCTAGAGTACAGTATGTGTGGAATTGGTTTTTTCCCCTTCTACCTTTATCTGGGTTTTGCTGTGCTATTCCTTAATTTTTTAAGGAATTAAATTTTTATTTTGCTATATTACATTTATTATGCTTTTAGGCACCTGAAAAGGTGCCATTCAGACATCCAAATATTTGATTATGGAAATGGGAGAAATCACAAGAATGTAGACATGCCTGTGAGAGAGTCTTGAGGTTGTAGATGGCCTTTGCACTCACAGAAATTGGATAAAGTCATCTCAAACCTCTGAGTGCATGTAGAAAAAAGAAGTCAGAAGATTCCACACTGAGGCTCCCCAATACTTATAACTTGAGAAGATAGCAACAACTAAATAATCAGGAGAGGAGCAGACAGTGAAGTAGAGGGGGAACTCACTAAACACAAAATAAAGACAAGATAATCTAGATGGTAGGAAAAGACCATCTAGATTAAGGCTCTGGCTGTGGAAGTGGATGAAGGTCGACTACTGTCCATTGGTGCAGGATCACTAATGGCCTTCATGAGGGAAGGGTCAGTGACGAGCAGGAGTGACGGCTAAATGGGAGCAAGTTCAAGAATGTCCGAGAAGACATAAAGAACAGTTTCTGCTAGAGGGAGCAGAGGAAAGGCCTATTAGCTTCCTTGGCTGATTTTCAGGAATTGGGGTTAATAAAGGTAAGAACATTCTATTATGCATTTGTATCCTACATTGATCCTCTATAAAAGTGGAATTTACTATGAAAGTTAAAGAGAAGACAGTTGGCCAACATTTCAGGGCAAAGATGGAGAGGCTGGGCCTTCCATAGATGACAGCTCATCCACACATGTGGGAGCATGTTGTGGAGGGTGAGAGGGTGTAGCCATGGAATGTTCTGATTTTCTCCATTTCACAATGCCCCAGAATAAACAAACACCATAAGGAGAGAAAGTAGATCATGTCAAAGGATAGTGACCTGGACAGGGAAGGATCAGGCAGCTGGATCGTTCTCACATATAAGTCTCAAAGAAAACTATTGAAGGAGTAGATAATTTGTAAACAATAATTTTACCTGGATTCATATATTTTGTCTCAAGGACAAATTTTTAGTGCAAACCCCAATTATGAAAGACAATTAATGAAGGTTGTTTTGAATATCAGGCACCATTCTGACCATATTTTGAGTTTTGTCTGCTTCAGAAGTTAGGCTTGGAACCAGATAACTGATAGACGAAATTTTACATCCCACTGTTTCCCTGGTTGGTTCCAGCCTCTGCTGCAATACTGTCTTGGAGTAGGTTCTGTTGAACTTTATGCAGGCACAGACTTTCAGCCTCTACTTGCATCTATGTGGTTATCTTGTCATTCACAGGTGTTAACTGATATATGTGGGACACTGGTTGACCATCTTTGTGCTTTGGGTTTATAAATGTGAAACTAGGAAATCTTTTTGGTATTTTTCACATGTGATTTTAATGCAAAGAAGGTAGATGATGGTCAAAAAGGTTTCCACTTTTTTGCCTCTCCTGGGAAGATTTTTGTCATTGTTGCCATCATCATCATTATTTTGAGACAAAGTATTACTGTGACATTGCAGCTGGCTTTGAACTTGCTATATAGACCAGGCTGGACTCAAACTCACAGTTATCAGACTCTTCTTGATTCAAGGCATGTGCCTTCATACTTGGTTTCTGAGAAAGCTTACTCCAGATCCAAGGCATAACCAACTGGGACATATTATTGCATCCTTACACCCATTATTTTTCTCTGCTGTCCATTCCTCTTATCTCTGATGTCTACTCTGGAGGTATCACTTACTGAAAAGGTAGTAGGCAGTGAACTCTCTATGACAAGTCCTGCCTCTGAGAACCCAGGAAAGATGTGCAAGCCCAATCTGTACCCTGTCACCTCAAGAAAGGAATAAAAATTTATTTTACCAAGTCACCTCTTGCGTGAGTTAGTCTAAGGAACACTTAAAAATTCTATCTTTATATTAGAGATGGCAAATTTTCTCCTCTAGTATAGATCCTCAGGGATGCATGTATATATATATATATATATATATATATATATATATATATATATATATGACATTCTTTAGCTACAATTTATGAGTTTAGAATTGACTAATATCACATCTTGGGAGATTTTAGACTTGATAAACCTGCTTATTCTGATGTAAAATGCATAGGTAAAAAAGCAAAACAATAACAGCTGGATGGAGATAAACCGCAGGCCTGCACTGGCTGGTATACTGTTTAAACCTGGTCTTATCCACTGTTAAACCATCGTTCATCTCTTCACATGGCCATCGCCAGCATTTTGGTTTACAGATCCTAACTCTAAGCTGTGTTAGCCAATGATGACTCCAGCATTAGTCAGGGTGCTACATGGTTTTCTGAAATAGTTTAAGTTATTGGCAATAGAAGATGTTTTTAAATGTCATCTGAATAAATTTAATTATTTTCTGGTATCATTTTTTGCTTTACCTTTTTTGTTCCCCTCTAAACTTAAGTTGAAGTCTTTTGGGACCAACTGTAAACAATTGTGCTATCAGCTTTAATAAGACTGACTAACTTGCTCACGGAATTCCAAAACTTGAAATATGTGTTCTATATTTAACTGGCAAATGTAGTGTTTATTTCTTGACATCTGTACCATGTCCATGTGTTCTCTTGTGTCTCTTTGTGTTAAGGCAGTTTACAGAGAGAAGGAACATAACAGGAAGTGACATGATCAGGGTACTGCAGTGCCATGTATAATTTACAAACTGCACTCCTGTTGGAAGCAGACACCTGCAATTAATTCACATCCTGGGAATTTAACAGGAGGCTGATGAACAAACGGAGGAACGCCCATACCCCAGTCGATTAAAGGCCTGGTCCATTGGCCCTAATTCATCTCAGCTTATGGGAGGATGTTATTTACAAAGATCTCAGAGCCCTACATGATCTGTATATGTGATCATGGGTATGAAAAAGTCACTTGATATTGTCCAAATTTGGTTAGCATCATTGAAGGACAGCCAAACAAATAAGAGTTAAGAGAAGCATTTTCATGTTTTAAACTTTACTAATTAGTTATTTATATTGTTTATATCTCAAAGCAGATGTTGCCTGTCTGGTCCATCCCAGAGTGAAGATCAGTCTGGCGGTTCCTCAGAAAACTGGGCATGACACTTCCGGAGGACTCTGTTATACCACTCATGGGCATATACCCAGAGGATTCTCCAGCATGTAATAAGGACACATGCTCCACTATGTTCATAGCAGCCTTATTTATAATAGCCAGAAGCTAGAAATAACCCAGATGTTCCTTGATGGAGGAATGGATACAGAAGATGTGGTATATTTACTCAGTGGAATACTACTCAGCAATTAAAAACAATGAATTTATGAAATTCTTAGGCAAATGGTTGGAACTGGAAAATATCATCCTAAGTGAGGTAACCCAATCACAAAAGAACACACATGGAATGCAGTCACTGATAAGTGGATATTAGCCCAGAAGCTGTGAATACCCAAGACACAATTCACATATCAAATCCTTCCCTAGAAGGAAGGAGAGGGCCCTGGTCCTGGAAAGGCTTGATGCAGCAATGTAGGGGATTGCCAGGACAAAGAAGTGGGAGTAGGTTGATTGGGGAATGGGCAGAGAGAAGAGGGCTTATGGGACTAATGGGGAGGGGGAGGACTGGGAAAGGGAAAATCATTTGGAATCTAAACAAAGAATATAGAAAGTAAATAAATAAATAAATAAATAAATAATCTCAAGGCAGAAAACTTAATCCAAAGTTACTTATGCCATCTTTATCTGGATGTGTTATATAAAAACATTTTCCCCCAAGTACCTGTATTCCCTTGTTACTATAGCATTTACAAAAATGAAGATTTTGAATCACGAAGGCCCTTTCATTGAAAAAACTGAAGAGAAATGTGGTTTCTATGTAGGAGAAGAAAATCATGCCATTTTCAGCAGTATGAATGTAGCTAGAGGTTATTGTGTTAAGTAAATAAGTCACACTCAAGGAAATGATATGTGCTCATCTGTAGAAATTAAAAAGCTTATTTCACAGAACAAAGAGGTAGAATAGTGGTCATGAGCTGCTGAAAGTCAGAAAAAAGTAAGAAGGAGGAGGAATTAGTTCTAGCTTTCTATATCAAAGTAATATAATTATTGGTGTTGCCACTCTATGATGTATTTCAAACAGAAAATGTTTGAATAGGTAATTTATCGAACATAGAAGTAACTGACACTTGAGAAAATGGAAGTACCTATTACCTTGATCAGATTATTACAATCGTAATAATCTGTAATCTACTGTTATTATAACATACACTATAAATTTACAAATTTATCTTAGTGATAATGATATATATGAAATACACACAAATACACAAGCACATATATGTATATCTATAAACATGTAAACATAACTGTGACTGGAATTCATTATTTTCAATCTTGCAAAAGATGAAAGTCACATTTTCTTTATCTATTCTACAAAAAATTCTTGAACATTCATTTTTATCCCTGAAATCTATTATATATTTACAACATGATTATTTTGCCATTTGCCCATTGTCACACAATTCATCATATTTTGTGTATATTAATATATAAAATAAAATTCTAGTTATATATTTTTCCGGATTTTCATTAGTTCCTTGATCAGGTGTCCAAGAAAGGAATCAGCTGAGGGCAGAGACTGATGTGAGACCTCAGGCAGTCCCGTTGCTCCTCAGGATGCAGAGTCATGTGTGTCTGCGCATGACCCACTTACTTCTTTCTGTGTTCCTTAGATGTTTCTAAGTCTTTTCTCAGCTTAAGTAAATTCCAAGTATCCTATTGATAGTATTTATGAAATTACTAGTAAAGGATGAGTTATTTTCACTTTTCTTATCAATTTCCTTTCAAATATTTATTCATTATTGAGCTACTAGTTTTCAAAATCGTCTCTACTGAACTTAATATATTAAGTCACCACCCCTTCTAAAGATGAAACTATGGCACAGAATATGTAAATACCTTTGAGCAGAAACTTAAGATGACATGACTCATCTAAGCATCAATTTCTCTACATGCTGTAGGTTTCAACAAGACTGGTAATGTTTTAGAACAATTTTGTAAAATTTTGTTATTGGAATGGTTTTGTACATTTTTACACATTATCCTTACTTCAGGTGTGTTACACAAAATCATCATAGAAATTAGAGTAGCTATAGTATTTTAAAATTCTATTTCAGGAACAATAAAGTGATTCAAACAGCTAGGTTCAGTGTTACCTTATTTGTCTCTTTGAAAAAGTAAACAAAATTTAAAATATTTTCTAAAGTCTAGAAGCTATATTTACTGTACTTTTTTCACTTATTGAAGAGGAAATACTTTGAATACTTTCTTAAAATAGTCACAAAACATTTTAGATTATGGTTATATTCATAGTTTCTTATTGGAGAGAATGATAGTATATTTTACCCCAAAATATTTTATTGCTGATAAATATTTTTAAGTTGTTGGTTCTGTAAAGGGTCAGTTTCCCTCCAGTCTACTTGCCAGTGCTTGCTGTCAGGACACTGTGACGCGGGTTATAAACGTAGAGAAAAGCGAACGACTGATAACCCGATTTGATTGCATGATAGATGTGCACCCTGCGTAAACGGCTGTGAGACTCACCTGGATGTTCACAGCACAGGTTTTCATGAGCAGTAATACAAATTGCCTTGGGGATCTGAAAAACAAAAAGAATGTAGGAAATCTCTACAAAGAAATTTTCCCTATTTTTGCTATGAAATGAAAGTATTTCATCATGATGTCCTGCCAAGATTTGTCCTCAATAAATTCTATGTCCCTCTTTTTACTTTCCAAAATTCTGTAAAGTGCTTTGCTATTGATTTCAAAACATATATTTTCTCAAATGATTCTTCCTTAATGTGTGTGAACTTGCGCATTCATCATTTCCCAGTGTCCTCCCTCTCTGTTACTGCTTTGGTAATCAAGAGCTCTGTACTGCTCGACCACTCTCACTAGTGTTTAGTGATGTCAAGATTACAGGTCTATCCAACTCATGTTTATACCTGTACATGTTGTCTTTCTTCTTTTTCTTCATTTCTGTGTATTATACGCTTCTGAAAGAAACACTCATGGTGCCATTGTTTAAAGGTTACACAATGTGGTGCTGTATTAAACTGCCCTTGCTCTGACACTAACCTAACAAAAGACAACATGCTAATTTTTGTATGGATGCAATTGTGTGATGCCACTTCACCCGCTTTCTTCTGTAGACCTGCATAACAACCCCCTTTATTACTGATGGGTTTCTAATAATGGTGTCCATGTGGCCTTGGAACAACAGTAGAATGCTAATTTATTCCCCAGTGCTATCTAGAGGCCCTGACTTGGGTCCAGCACTGGTGGTGCCCTAATTTAAATACTGGGGAGGACCAGGCTGATCAGGTGGCCCTGAGCTAGCACAATAGGCAGAGAGGGGAAGCCCACTCCCAGATCAGGGAAGATCAGGAGGATTCCATGTGTAATTGGCCTCCAGGGAGTGTGCAACTCACTCTTGTACACCGCCTTCTGACCTCCTTAATGCCTTGCCAGCTGGAAGGAAAAGTCCCTTCTTGCATTGCCCACAAAGGAAGTAGAGGCCGAGAGGAGAGGAATTGGAGAAATTAAAACAGAGGAAAGGGATAGCTCCATAAGCAAGGAAGCGGGTGTCGTTATTGTGCATCTAGAAGCCTGAGAGTGTGTCATAAACAAACAGGCTGCAATGGGCAGTAGACAATTGTATCCTGTTACCTCATTTAAAATGCTGACTAATTACACAGAGCAAGAGGAAATTAGCACAGGAACCACATTCCTTGCCAAGTCCACATCAAAATGCTCTAAAAGAAAAACATGAAATCAATCTTCCATGGCTTTACAAGCACATAGTTCCCAAAGCTTAAACATCTGTACAAAGTCCTCCAAAGTTTAGCAAGAATTACAGTATGTTCAGATCTCAGAGATTAGACTTGTAAATGAGTCCTCTCCCCTAAAAAAAAAAAAAAAAAAAAAAAAAAAAAAAAAAAAAAAAAAACCTCAAAACTTAAGACAAGAAAAGGGAAATACCCCTAATCAAACAACTTGGTGTTTGTCACCTTTTGTAATCTGAGCTCCAAAATTAATATTTTCACCTTACCCTGAGGTTGTTTACATCTCTAACCCCATTTTATTCACTTTATATCAAATAACATTTTGTTGAGATGAAAAAGTAGTGACTTCAACAAAACTGTCTTCTGAAATCTCTCTCAGTATGCCCTTCTGTTTTCCTAGTTTCAGGACTTTGCCATACTCTTGACGTTCCTGTTGGGTGAGGTGCAGGCTGGAGAAGAGTGGGGACATCTCTCTCTTCAAATCTTTGATCCTTCATAGCCTTTTGAGAACTCAGGATTATTGAAAATCAAATCATTCTTTTCTGATACACAATGTTTAAAAAATGCACCACCACTGACATAAATAGTTCTCAAAGTAATGTAGTTATTTAACAAGAGTTCCCCTGAAAACTAAAATATTTAAGAAATGTGCCAAACCTTTGTTTAAAAAATGCTGGAACTGGAACTGGCAATGTAACTTCGGGCAGAGCACTGGCTCTGATTGTGCAAGGCTCTGGGACTGATTCTCTGCACCGCAAACAATCACAGCAACAAATAAGGAAATGTTAACATCTGATCTAGGAGAAAGCCTGTATAATTCCAACCAGCATTGTGACTCTGGGCACTAGCTTTCTCCATCTGAGCTGATTGGTCTTCAATGGTGGCAGTCACAGAGGTTCTCCAAGCACTGATGGTGCAGCTTCTAGGCTCCTGACCTCAAGGACAGGATATCTCTTTGTTTTAAATATTCTTTTTTGTTTGTTTGTTTTTTGGTTTTTATTTATTTATTTTTTATTTTTTTTTATTTTTCGAGACAGGGTTTCTCTGTACAGCCCTGGCTGACCTGAAACTCACTCTGTAGACCAGGCTGGCCTCGAACACAGAACTCCACATGCCTCTGCCTCCCAGAGTGCTGTGATTACAGGCGTGTGCCACCACCGCCCAGCTGTTTTAAATATTCTTGAGCTAAAGAATTATGGTCCTAATGATGTTGGTTTAAAGCATTCAAGTGCTGGGAAGTTTATAGCTCATCCCTTCATCTACTGAAGGACTTCTTTCTTGTTTTCAAGTTTTGGAAATTATGAATAAACCTGCTGGAAACATATGTGGGTAGATTTTTCTGTAGACATATGCTTTTTAACTCCTTTGGTAAATGCCTAGGAATTTAGTTTGTTATATAATATGGTAAGAATATGCTTGTAAGAAGTCTCCAAATTATTTTTTCAAGTGACTATACAAAAGTATACTAAAGCGTTGTGTACTCTAAGACAACGGAGTGTTAACAGTTTGACTCATGTTAAAAAAAAGTCCTAGAATGCCACGGAAATGGTGTACAAATATTAAAGGTTCATTACTAAGTGAACGACTAATAAGAAAGGGTTATTGTGTAGTTTCAACTAGAACATTGTAGAAAGGTCTTTAAAACTACGGAGAAAATGAGTCAGTTGTATTCAGAGCTTGCAAGGGGAACTGGCATACAGGTAGAGTTTAGGGAGACTGTTGATATTATAGGAATACTGAAAGGATACTCAAGCACCTCCTCTCCCACAGTCCAAACCAATAGATTGGGCAGTTATGAATCTCTCTGTGAACTATGGACTTTATGTGACAACAGTGTGTCAATAAGGTTACTCAATTTTAATACGCACACTATTCTGATTCTATGATAACAGGCACATCAGTGCTTGTGCGATGGTAAACAGAACATGGAAGACACAGTTTTGCTTTGTACTTAAAGGGAACTCTCGATTGAGGGGTGTGGCATAAGTGTATGTTCAAGTATGTGCACCTGTGTGGGGGTATGCACGCTTACATGTGCATTCATGCAGATACCAAAGGGTGATGCCTGGTATCTTTCTCAGTCATTCTACTTTCTTTATTTGAGCCAAAGGCTCTCACTAAATCTGCAGCTCACTAATACTGGCTGGGTCATTTGAGCAGGAAGCTTTGGAGGTTTGTTTCTTTAGAGCCAGGACTGTAGATGTGCTATCATGCCCAGCTTTTATGAAGGTGCTGGGGAATCTTACTCAGGTCTGGGCATATTTACCATGCACTCTGCTAATTGAGATAGTTCCCTAACCCCTAAAATAGTTTTAAAATAAAAATTACTAAACTACATTATTGGGTAGAGACCAGCTCCAATAGTCTATGGTACTCTATAAAATATATTACTGAAAACCTATGTGATAGATAGTAAGGCATCCAAAAAAGAAATCATCAGACTAGATTTGTTAACAAAGGGTTTTGTATTTGTAAACAAAGTTGAGAAAAAAGTTCCCCCTATGATAAAAGCAGCTCAGACAATTCAATACAACACAAAACAAACCACTGTCTTCGTCCCTATTCCATTGCTGTGAAGGGATCTTCATGAACAAGGTAACACTTACAAAGAAAGCATTTAATTGGGGGCTTGCTTACAGTTTCGGAAACTTAGTCTATTATCATCCTTTCCGCGAGCATGGTGGCATGCAGGCAGGCAAGTGCTTGAGAGCTACATCTGGATCTGCAGGCATCAGGAACAGAGAAAATCCCAGGACCTCATATGAGTTTTTTGTTTTGTTTTGTTTTTTGTTTGTTTTGTTTTGAGAACCCCAAGTCTACCCCAGGCAATATAGCTCCTCCAACAAAGAAAACCACAACTCCTAATCTTTCCAAACAGCTCACTAACTGGAGACAAGACATACAACTATATAAGAGCCTATAGAGGCCATTCTCATTCAAACCACCGCACCAAACAAATAAAAAGTATCTCATAGGACAATAACTTAAATGTCCCTTTCAATGATGTCAGTGTAGATATCCCTGTTTTGCTACTTAATGAAATTCTTTGTTGCTGGCATGGTAGGAGAAGATAATCTTGAATGTCAACCTTTCTCATGCACAGAAAAGTTTTCTCCTGTCATATTCTAAGAAAAGCAACATTGCTATAAGTTTATCACAGTAAAAATACAGAAGCCTGTGAGAAAGCCAGTACCAATTAAGAACTAAAGAATATAATGGTGGTAGTAGTTTTGGAAGTCCTGCTGATAGATTAAACAAATTGCTTAGTACATCCTTATCCCTCAAAACAATAGGATACAGTTACAAGCAGACTCCCTTGGCAGGGCTGGCCTTAGTACAGCTGAGACTAGACAACAGTTCTCAAGTTAAGAGTTTCTTAGTTCACACACTTCCCTCTATGTGTCCACTATGGAGGCCACAGGGAAGAATTTCCTATCAGGGAAAGTGTGAAGCCAAGATGGGGATGTCCTCAAGAGGAAAGAGAAAAATGAAAGAAAGGAATTGATTTGTCCAGACCACATCTCTCACCTAAAACAGCTGGAGGGATGGGTGAAGGGTGACACAAATACCGGAAGAGAAACAGGCTGAGCCGGGTTATGCATTTGCAGTGTTTGGACCACAGGAAGTAGCATTCTCTCAGAAATCCTGATAACAAGAAATGGCTAGTTCAGAGCTGGGGTGGCTGGGTAGCTTGTTTGTGCAGCTGAAATCTCTAGATGTGGTCTTAGAACTCTGCTATAGGAGGCAGAGCTAAGGCCATCATCCCAGTCATTACAAATACATACAGAAAGGCCTGCCACAGATCCCTGCAGAAAGCCATTGTCCAAGTTGAGTATGAAATGAGAGGCACATCTAGAACTCTTGGGCCATGTACAGGCAAAGAGAGCCAAGAGGCTGCACTGCCAGTGGGAAGGTAAGTGGAACCCACTTGCAGTAGCATTGTGGGAAGACGCAGACCACAGTGTTCCCTGCTTGGCTCAGCCTTGGGGATGGATAAGATGGGAAACCATGGCCCAGAGATGAGCAAGACTTTTCTCTCTTCAATCACATGGGACGTAGAAGCTGTTCTGTTTGGGGATTCACAGGTGATAATGAGCACTAGAAAGAAGTAAGTTGCTTGACAATTTTTCTGCTTTTTTCACTACAAATTTATGCCCTGGTAAAGTACCAAAGATAGTTGTTGACCATATATCCCCAGCTAGAAATGGCAAGATTAATAGGAAAATGCCTGATACATAATAGCAAGGAGGAGTTGCCAAATCCCTCAGTAATTGCTGCCCTAGAGATATAGACAAAAGACACAATGATGCCTTTCCCATTATCAAAGGAAACAGATTTTACAAAGTGTTCCATGTGAGTTCACTGTGAAATGTTTTGTCTCATTGTTATAAACAAAATGTCTTTAAGATCTGAATTTGAGGTCCAGTGTGATAACTGAGAGTATAATTGGATGTAGTTATTCCAGTCATTTCAAATGGATCTCACTATTTTTTTTAAAAAGATTTAAAACATACAGTGCTTAAATTAGTGTATGTTTTTTCCTGTGTCTCTGTCTGTCTGCCTGTCTGTCTGTCTGTGTCTCTTTCTGTATATGTATGTGTGTGGCTATTCTTGTGTGTGTGTGTGTGTGTGTGTGTGTGTGTGTTTGTATCTGTTGTCTATATGTGTGCCTGTATGTGGGTAGATGCATGAAAATTGAGGGACCCAAAGGGACTACATGTGTCAGATCCTCCTGGATCAGGAGTAGCAGGTAATTGTGGGCCCTCAATGTGTGGGCTAGTAACTGAACTGTAGTCCTCTGTAAGAGCAGGAATTATTCTAAACCACTTAGCCATCTTCTGGCCCTAGATCTCACTCTTTCTATACTAGAGATTATAGTTTTAAGCTGGGTAATTCCTGTTTTCTGAAGGGCAGAAGAAAATGTCATTTGCACGCCTACCAGTACTGTAAAAATTTTTTGGTAGTATATTGTGTTGGTTAATTGTAGGTTCAGATGCCCTGGGTTTAAATTCAACTTTTAGCCTTCATTGGTGAGACTTATCAACTGTAACTAAGTGATTTTCCCTTCTCATCTATAAAGCAGAAATAAAAATCTTGGCATTTCTTAAAACCAGAGATTGAAGCATCAGTGGAGGGGAATACAAGAACAGGGAAGAGGGAAGGGGTGGAAGAGGGAGCAGGGGGAGGGAAAAGGGCATGTGGGACCTTTGGGGGTGGGGAACCAGAAAAAGGGAAATGAATTGTAAATATAGAATATATCCAATAAAAAAACCCAGAGATTGTATGAATACTTAGAATGAGAACAGAAGCAGTGATTTAAGCATTACTGTATGGAAAAATAAATGCTATCTTACCTGCTTCTCAGTTTTTCAAGTAAAAGAGCTACATCATGAGGCTAAGGTGAAGTGTTCCGTCTTTGAGACTAAGTCTTGCTACACAGTACAGTGGTCTAAGCCCACTATTATCCAGCACTGCTTTGATTTCCAGCCCTTTTCTTCAGATTCCCTTTTGCTCAAGTAGGTCTTGAGGATAGTACTCAAGTCGTAAGCCTTGGACCAAAACCCTGTTACCCTTGAGTCATTTTCATCTTTCAAACCTAAGACAATATATTCTTATTTGAAATTAAGGATGATTCTGTGAGGCAGGGTATCTTGAAGAGGAAGCAGTGATTGGGATGTAAAATTAAATGAATGGATAAATAAATAATAAATAAGCAAATAAAAAAATCTGGATCTATATGAAAGCTCTCAGCAAAATAAGATGTAGTAATAGAATCAAAATGTTTAAAAAGGATGGTATTTTTGATAAGAGTACTATAATTAATCTTGAGATTTTAGTGTTTGCATGATATCCCTCATGTATTGTTATTTTAGTTGTTAGTTTCTAATTTCTGTTATAACATATGACTCTTCCAGAAGGCATGATCATAAGGAAATGTGAGTATCTATTTGTCTCTACTATTTGGTTCATAGTAAGCATTAAAAAGCTGTCAGCTATAATTGAAGAATGCTTATAGTTTTCTTGTAATCACATATGGATTTCTTTCTTTCTTACATTTTTTTACAAGATAAATGTAAGTAACAAAAATATTTGAAAATTTACTGAGAGTAAGAGTTTAATAATTAAATATAAAAATAAGGACATATTTGCAGTCCCAAATTTACTGTCTTCTAGGTCACCTGTCATGGTAGTCTAAAATTAGTGGGTTGGGCTACTTGGGGTCTGAGGTACTGTTCAGGTTTAGTGCTCAATTTTGCATTGAACAACATGACTACACCTTTTTCAGTCAGCTTTTTTTCTACAACTTTATTCTTGGAGTTTGTAGAGCATTTAACACAAATATAATATATATCTGTTTCTAAAATGTAAAAATATCCTATTGCAAATTAATAATGAGCATTTTGGAAATACATCTATGTAAATCTTGGAAAATTCATGATTGCATTTATGTTTATCTCAAAGACTGAAAACATTGGCCAGGAAAGCATATGGTGTAGTACAGTCTTTCCTAGTTAGGGTTTTTATTACTGTGATGGAATACCCTGACCAACAGCAAGTTGGGCGGGGGAAGGATTTACCTGGATTATAGTTCCACATAAAAGTCCATCATTGAAAGAAAGCCAGGACAGGAACTCAAACAGGACAGGACCCAAGAGGCAGGAGTTGATGTAAAGACTATAGTGGGGTGCTGCCTACTGTCTTGCTCAACATGGTTAATTCAGCCTGATTTCTTATAGAATCCAGGAACTACTAGTCCAGAGACTAGTAGTACCAGTACAATTGGCTGGGCCCTCCTCACCTGTCACTAATAGTTCTACTGATGTATCTTATGGAGGTATTTTCTCAACATTGGCATTCTCTCCTTCAAGGTGACTTTAGCCCGTGTATTGTTAGTATAAAACTAGCCATCACACAATTTTTAATCATACTGTGGATTTCTTTTTAATTTTAGAAAATTATCATTGGGTAGAAATCACCATTATATATGTTTTAGGTGTACTTTAACTAATTATATTTTATCAAAAACAAATTATTTGCTCAACTCTAAACAAGAAACTTATATCATCTGCTTTGAGGCTAAAGGTACATTTTGAAAAAGAGAGCAGATAGAGTGTAAAATTCAAGAGACCCACAAGAAAGGTTGTGAAATGCTGTCTCCGGGCAGCACACAGACACTGTGTCACCTCACAGTGAGATATCACAGGCTCCCAGTAGTGGGGGATGCCTACACTCACACAAGGACAAGCAAGTCAATAGTTAGGCATTAATGGAGGCTGGTCTTACAGTTTACTATTGAATTAGTTGCTCCTGATTAGTTCAGATAGAGTGGGAATCAGTGCTTTCGGTTGATTTCCTAATGGTGACCACACTGGGAACCAATGGGTAATTTTGAACCTGTGGACACACAGATGATGTGAGAACCCTGTCAGAAGCAGCAGGCCAGCTCCCCATAACCAAGGATGGGGGCTCACAGATGGACGGAAACTTTCCATTCTGCTCATGACGGCCTGGGGGAGGACAGATAAGGAAGTGGCCTAAACTGAACCAGCCTGCCAAGGGTGAGGCCAGAGAGGGAAGTGACTCAACAAAAAAGACAATGCCAGGAAATACCACAAATACAACAAGGTGGGCGGGACAGGGCCAAATGGCGACACAACCTCCCCATTCCAGTTGACCAATAATTTTAAATGTTGCTCAGGGTAACCAATCACAGTCGTCCAACTCATATGACCTCTGAACTCCCCAACAAAATGTTCATAAAATGTGTATGTTTTGTGAGCTCCTTTTGCCTGCATGCTGGGGGACCCCAACGTACGTTGGAACAATCAACCTCTTGCAGATTGCAGTGATTCTTGTCTCTGTGGCCTTATTGAGTGTGTGTGTGGGTCTTCCTACAGACACTTACATCGACTTTGGCAAAGCTATAATCATTGGTCACAAAACTGACCCAAAAGTCATGAATCCTGAAAAGAGGCAAATAGGGAAAAAGGGAGGTTGTTTTTATTAGAGAGTGTGGAAAGGATATAATCAGAATGCATTATGCACATGTATAAGATTATTGTAAAAAACAACCCAGCAATTTCAAGCATAATTCTCACCACCACCATCACCATCACCAGTACTACCACCACCACCACTATCACCACCATTACCACCACCACCACCACCACCACCACCACCACCACCACCACCATCATCATCATCATCATCATCATCATCATCATCTCCTTGCTACAACTCTAAGCAAACTTAAGTCTTTGCTTAAGAGAGATTTCAGATAGACTGGAACATGATTGTCTGGCTGTGGGAGGGGTGATGTGCTGGCCATGCTCACTATCAGCATCAAAGGGCACGCAGCATCTGCAACACATCACAGCCTTTGTGTCAACCTACAAATTATCCTTTGGAACTGAGGAATTTACTTAAAAGGCTCAAGTGAAATTCTATGACAAATAGGTATCATCTAACATCTGCCTTCTTGCTAAATGCTTTATTCTTGGCATTTATAAATGTTCATTACCAGCATGCATTCTTCAATAAGTTTGATTTTTCAAAGATAATTTATAACCCTTACCATTTCTGAATCCAGCTAGCCACCATTCCTTCTTAGTTGAAATGGGAGGCCTCAGAGGGCTAAGTGTGTTTCCCCCACACAAAAAGTCAACATCCAGTATTTCTTTAAATGTGGACTCCTTGACAATCTCCTTTCCATTTGCAAGGCCCATAAATTTAAAGCATCTGGTACTAGCAGGCCTGCAATCCACCGAGATGGAAGCTGCCTCTAAATGGAATCCAGCCAAAGTGCCACAGCAGTCAAGCTTGTTTCCAGCACCTCGTCAAAGTCCCAGTGAACCACGACTGGCAGAAGGCTAATTTGAGAGAACTCTCTGCCTCAGCCTCCCCCTCTCTCTCCTAATGGTCAACTCAGCCACAAACTGTCCAGCTCATCTACTGTTCTGTGAATAAGTGAAGGGAAGAATGGAATTAAGTGATTTCTTCCCCTTTCTCTGTGTACAGATCTTCCCTGTGTCACCAATCCATTGCTGAACTTGCTGAGACCAAGATCTTATTGTGTAACATAAAAAATATATCTTCAGAGTGAAACAATCTGCCAGAATTAAGGTGCTATTAAGTACAATACATAGGTTTCAACAATATATACCACCTTAATAGATATCTTTATGTATGCATTATTTATCTAGCTCCATCCTTGCCTTCAGTGATTGTAGTGAAATGCTTCAAGGTTAACCATATGAAAGGAACATAACACTTGCAATACAACATGTATTCAAGGTCTATGGCACATATGATCCCAAGGACAGTGCATGAAGTGCCCATGAAATAACACACAGAAAGATTCATTTATCACAAGTAGCCAGCTGTTTGTAATCTTCCTCCTGCTCCTCTTCATCCTTATATTTTATTTAAATCACCACCTGAAATACATGTAAAATGACAGAAATACGTGGTGGTGCAGAATGGATCCAAGCAGTTAATATCTAGTAGAATGTATCTTGAGAAGACTAGTAAGTAAATAAATATATATTACCTGACACCATGGAATTATGGCAAAGCAAATACAGCCCTTAGAGTTTCTAACTCCTGCCATGTAAGACTGAAATATCCTAAGAGTTTACTGTGTACCTGGTGAACTTGTTACTATACATAAAATGTGGTGTATGGCTCATTACAGATGGATTTACTACATGTATCCTAGGAATATCTTTTCTGTCTTCCTCAGAAAGGAGCTTCAAGGTAAATGTGCTAGTTCTACTAGCAGTATAGCAATGCACATGTGCTTGTGCTCACCATGACTACAGATTACCTGGTACCTCAATGCAGTCCTCCATATTCTTCATATATGTGTGCGTAGGTACATCATCATGGACAATGGTCAAAAGAAGGCATAAATGGAAAGAAATGCACATAAATGACAGCATGAAAGGAAGCTGAGCTTCTGTAAAACAAGGTGAGATTTACACCACACCTAAGAATTCAAGTTTAGAAGGTGGGGAGTTACTCTGATTGTGTATGTGTGTGTGTGTGTGTGTGTGTGTGTGTGTGTGTGTGTGAGAGAGAGAGAGAGAGAGAGAGAGAGAGAGAGAGAGAGAGAGAGAGAGATTGGTGGAGGAAGGGAGCAGGAGATTTATTGGTTTTAAAGAACATGATTTCTTATGTAAACCTTATCATTTGTTTTCTTGTATCTTTGATATGCCTCTGTGTGGAATTCTTCCAAGACAGCAATCTTCTGCGCAAAATTAATATGGTAGGTATGATTTTCATTCTCCTAAATTCAGGTGTTTTGTAATGAGTGGCCAATGAGTTCTCATAGAAGCTGGCTTACTCTGAAAATATTTTAAGCTCCCCCTTTTAGTTCACATGTCAGAATCCAGGCCATCTTTCCTGAAACACATCTCATGTTTATTTTCAATCACAGTCTCTCCATGATCTGTCAGATACCTTCATTCACACTACAAATTTCACTTTAGAGCTGGCAAGCTTTCCAATGTCCCTGAGCATGCTGTGCTAACATGTTAAAACATTAGTTTTTATTAATGTAAAGAGACAATGCTCTAATAATGACATACCTGTTAATCTGCTACATTTCCAAAGGGGGACCACAATTCTGGAACCTGAGAATGAACAGCTCCTGGAAATGCAGATGTACTTGGGACTCTGCTGCAAATTTTCTTTTATATTAGTAGGCAGAATTATCTTTACATTACACTCCAGTTTAAATCCTGGCTCTGATGTCTCCAAATAATCAAAAGAATTTTACAGATCATAGTGGATGGATAACTTACTTTCAGCAAAAGAAGGGATCTGTGGCTCGTACTTTCAGAAAAGTCCTACATTTTCAAAAGGCTCAGCACTCTACATATTGTGTACATGCATGTATGTGATACTTTAAATGAGCTGCCTAGTTTAGACAGAATTCATATGAGCTTCCCATCTGCATGAAGGCATTAGCATGAGTCTGGAGTACTGAGCCATGCAAAAGCACGACAGAAGTCATTAGATCTGAGGTCTAAGCCAAGGATATTTTCTACAATTGAACATTAAGTTTAGTTCCTGTGCAGGTCACAAAGGCCAGAAGAGAAATTCTGTGAGTCATGTAGTATTCATTTCTTAATAAAAGAATGTATGACCATTGGTAAGAAGAAAATGTTCCCGGAAATAAAATCAAACAAAAATCTAACTGTGGATTACTATAATAAAAGAAAGTGTCTTTAATAATGGTCTTCAGAGAAGATGCAGAATATTTATTCATTTGGCTGTTTCTTGTGCTCACTCTCAGTGAGCAAGAGAATAATATTGCTACATTATCATCATTTGATGTGTTTTTTTAATAGGGATTGAAGAAATAGTCATCATGACCATTAGAATCTTGTATTTTGTTGCAGCTTGGTGTGGCTAGATGGGCTGTTCAAGCACCAAGATTTCTTTCTTTTCTTTTTCTTTTTTTTACTTCTGATTTTTATTCTTAATTACTATTGTACACAGTCATATGATGACAATATTTTCAATTATCTTATTGTTTTGATGAATATGTTTTTTATTAGATATTTTATTTATATGTCAAATGGTGTTCCCTTTCCTGGTTTCCCCTCCGAAAACCCCCTATCTCTTCCCCCCATCTCACTGCTCACCAACCTGTTTCCCTGTTCTGGCATTCCCTATATTTGAGCATTGAGCCTTCTCAGGACCAAGGGCCTCTCCTCCTTTTGATGTCCAACAAGGCCATCCTCTATCTACTACATATGTATCTGGAGCCATGGGTCTCTCCATGTGTACTCTTTGGTTGGTGGTTTAGTCCCTGGGAGCTCTGGGTGTACCGATTGGTTCATATTATTGTTTCTCCTGTGGGGCTGCAAGGTCCTTCAGCTCCTTCAGTCCTTTCTGTACCCCCTCCATTGGGAACCTTGTACTCAGTCCAATAGTTGGCTGTGAGCATCAACTTCTGTATTTGTCAGGCAATGGCAGATCCGTTCAGGAGACAGCTATATCAATCTCCTGTCAGCAAGCACTTGTTGGCATCCTTAATAGTGCCTGGATTTGGTGACTGTATATGGGATGGATCCCCAGCTGGGGCAGTCTCTGGAAGGTCTTTCCTTCAGTGTCTGCTCTATACTTTATCTCTGTATCTCCTCCCATGGGATTTTGTTTCCCTTTCTAAGAAGGATCAAAGCATCAGTTTGGTGGTTCTTCAGAAAATTGGACACAGTACTACAAGAGGACCCAGCTATACCACTCCTGGGCATATACTCAAAAGATTCCCAACATGTAATAAGGACATATGCTCCACTATGTTCATAGCAGCCTTATTTATAATAGTCAGAAGCTGGAAAGAATCCAGATGTCCCTCAAGGGAGGGATGGATACAAAAAATGTGGTACATTTATACAATGGAATATTACTCAGCTATTAAAGACAAAGAATTCATGAATTTCTTAGGCAAATGGATGGAACTAGAAAATATCATCCTGACTGAGGCAACCCAATCACAAAAGAACTCACATGGTTATGCACTCACTAATAAGTGAGTGATATTAGCTCAGAAGCTTGGAATACTGAAGATATAAGTCACAGAACAATTGAAGCTCAAGAAGTGCCAAGATTTCTTATATTGCTCAATCTAGTCAGCCTCTGTTCTTAGCCCCACTGCTCTGCAAGGCCATATACACTGCTGTGCTTGTCAGCAGTCTGCAAGACCCCTTAGCTTTCCAACCTTTCTCTTTTACCTTGTGTGTAGCAGAACTGTGCACAGTAACCATATGGAACACATCATTTTCCCCAGTGTCTTCACTAGACTGTTTTATATATTACAGTTGTGGCATTATGAGGTAACTTGTGGCAAATTAAGTGGTGAATTTCTTTCTAATCAGCTAATTGGAAAATAGCTCAAAATTTAACAGACATGACATTTTATTTCAGTATATTTCTTACTTCCCCATAGGAATGGCACCCCTCTCCACAATTGATTCAGTACTGAAGTCTCTTTTCCTGCAGATATTTGTCCTGTCTTCTTATCTAGTAGTCTATAAAGTCCAGGAGAGCAGTGCCTTGTCCTCTTTCTGCGCTCCACGATAATTAGCACAGTCCAAACACTTATTAAATATCTGTTGAACAAACACATGAATATGACACATTTATTAAATTTCTCTAGTGGCTTTAAAATAAGTGCACATAGGTGATATACTATGTAAAGTCTTATCTCTGTTGATTTTAATTAGATTGAACAAAGGAGGCCTACCATTTATTGTATGGGTAGATTCCATATTTAATTATAAATGTGTAGATTTTTGAAGATGAAACCTTAAACACTGGTGTTATAAGATCCTAATACTTGTACTTTTTTTTCTTCCGCATAAGTAGAAACTTCATTTTTACTTACAGTATCAACTTAAGATGCTGAGGATTCTCTCTTCCAATTTGTGCCCCCCAAATTTGCTGTAATAATACACTTCCCAAATCAGCATGCTTCTGAGGGTGAAAATATAGTTTCTCTATTTTCCTTTTATTGAAAATAAATTTTTTCATACAATATATTCTGACTATAGTTTCCCATCCTTCTGCTTTTCTACTTTTTTCTCACACCCCTCCTCCCTTCTGGAACCACAACATTTCTCTTTAGAAAAGAAAAAGCTTCTAAGGGATATCAACCAAATGTGACAAAATAAAATATAATAAGAAAGCAAAGTTATCATATTGAAGTTGGACATGGCAACCCACTAAGAGAAAAAATGTCTTGAGAGCAGGTACACACCCACTCTCATAGTCAGGAATCCTATAAAATATTTATCTAAAATCTGTAATATATGTGCAGAAAACGTCATGTAGGTCCTGGGCTTGTTGCTTTATTCTTCATGGGCTCAGTCAATTCACAGGGCTTTGTTCTCCTGGTGTCCTCTGTCCCTCTGGTTCTTAAAATCTTTCCACATTGTTTATGGGATTCTCTGAGATCACAGGCTAGGGATTTGAATCAGACTTCGAATTTAAACTGTCTTGCTGATTAATGTCTGGCAGTGGATCGTTGCATTCATTCACATCTTCTGTTGGAAGAAGCCTCTCTGGTGAAGACTGAATGAGACACTCATTTATTAGCATAGCAGAATATTATTAGGAACCATTTAGACCAGTAGTATTTGACTTTATCCTAGGTCTCTGGTTCTTGATTATTCAAGCACTGCCAGGTATGAGTTCTTTCTCATGGACTGGGCTTTAGGTTAAATCTGTCATTGGTTGGCTACTCTCACAAGATGTGTGCTACCACTGCCCTAGCTTTGTAGGAAGAAAAGGAAAAAGGACACTTTCAGTGGTTTTATCAGGGCTGAAGGAATTGGGGAAAATTGTCCTGAGACAGATATATTTTCATTTTCTGGATGATTATTTGGTAGCATTAGGATCAGGCTTTCAATTCCAGCTGTGACCACAGAAGGGGTTAGACATTACAATGAAGCCATTTTACATTTTGACAAATTGCTATTTTAAAGTATAAGCAGATAAGGATCTTACCTGTATCCTACATTCCACATCAGAATGTAATCTCAGTTTTTGAGCATAAATAAGAATAAAAGAAAAAATGGTTACCCAATTTCTTCTAGAATTCAGAAGCCAAAAACATACTTAGATAGGAGTTCCACCAAGCCACAAAGTGCCAGCAACATATTTAGAGGGAAAAATGACTTTTCTAGTAGATGTCTAGTACTTCAAATTTTAAGAGTCAACACTTAGGAAAAGTCTACCAGAGATGAACTCATTTTCTGTGGAGTACTAAATATAAATATAAATATAATATAATATATATATTATTTTCTATATTCTTTGTTTACATTCCGAAGACTTTCCCCTTTCCAGTTCCCCCCTTCACCATATGTCCCATAAGACCTCTTCCCCCCCCCCATTCCCCAATCATGCCCCCTCCCCACCATTTCTCTGTTCTGGTACTCTCCTACAAAACTGGATTTAGTCTTTTCCAGACCAGGGTCTTCTCCATCCCTTTTCTTGGAAATCTTTTGCTTAGCTAATTGTGTCTTGAGTATTCAGAGCTTCTGGGCTCATTAATATCCACTAATCAGTGATTGCAATTCATGTGAATTACTTTGTAATTGGATTGACTCACGTAGGATGATGTTTTACAGATCCAACCATTTGCCTACAAATTGCAGGAATTCATTATTTTTAATTGCTGAGTAGTAGTCCATTGTGTAGATATACCACATTTTCTGTATCCATTCCTCCTTTGAGGGATATCTGGCCTCCTTCCAACTTCTGGCTATTATAAACAAGGCTGCTATGAACATAGTGGAGCATGTGTCTTTAGTGTATGTATGGGAATACTCTGGGTATATGCCCAGGAGTGGTATGCCAGGGTCCTCTGGAAGTGATATGCCCAATTTTCAGAGGAACCGCCAGAATGATTTCTAGAGCAGTTGTACCATCTTGCAATCCCACCAACAGTGGAGGAGTGTTCCTCTTTTTCCACATCATCACCAGCACATGTTGTCTCTTGAGTTTTTAATCTTAGCCATTCTGACTGTTGTGAGGTGGAATCTCAGGGTTGTTTTGATTTGCATTTCCCTGATGACTAATAATGTTGAACATCTCTTAAGGTGTTTCTCGGCCATCCGAATTTCTTCTGGTGAAAATTCCTTGTTTAGCTCTGTACCTCAATTTTTAATAGGGTTATTTGGTTCTTTGGGGTCTAACTTCTTGAGTTCTTTGTATATATTGGATATTAGCCCTCTGTCAGATGTGGGGTTGGTGAAGAACTTTTCCCAATTTGTAGGTTGCTGTTTTGTCCTTCTGACAGTGTCTTTTGTCTTATAGAAACTGTAATTTTAAGGGTTCCCATTTGTCAATTCTTGATCTTAGAGCATAAGCTATTGGTGTTCTGTTCAGGAACTTTCCCCCTGTGCCCACGTCCTCCAGGGTCTTCCCAAGTTTCTTTTCTATTAGTTTCGGTGTATCTGGCTTTATGTGGAGGTCCTTGATCCACTTGGAGTTGATCTTAGTGCAAGGAGATAAGAGTGGGTCAATTCGCATTCTTTTGCATGTTGACCTCCAGTGGAACCAGCACCATTTGTTGAAAAGGCTATCTTTTTTCCACTGGATGGTTGTAGCTCCTTTATCAAGGATCAAGTGACCATAACTCTGTGGGTTCATTTCTGGATCTTCAATTCTATTCCATTGATCTACTTGCCTGTTGCTGTACCAATACCATGCAGTTTTTAATACAATTGCTCTGTAGTACTGCTTGATGTCAGGGATATTGATTCCCCCAGAAGTCCTTTTATTGTTGAGAATAGTTTTAGCTATCCTGGGTTTTTTGTTGCTCCAGATGAATTTGAGAATTGCTCTTTCTAGATCTATGAAGAATTGATTTGGGAATTTGATGGGGATTGTATTGAATCTGTAGATTGCTTTTGGCAAGATGGCCATTTTTACTATATTGATCCTGCCAATCCAAGAGCATGAAATATTTTTCCATTTCCTGAGGTCTTCTTCGATTTCTTTTTTCAAGGACTTGAAGTTCCTGTCACACAGCTCTTTCATTTGTTTGGTTAGAGTCACGCCAAGATACTTTATATTGTTTGTGGCTATTGTGAAGGGTGTTATTTCCCTAACTTCTTTCTCAGCCTGCTTGTCCTTTGAGTACAGGAAGGCTACTGATTTGCTTGAGTTGACTTTATAACCAGCCACTTTGCTGAACTTGTTTATCAGCTTTAGGAGTTCTCTGGTGGAGTTTTTTGGGTCACTTAAGTATACTATCATATCATCTGCAAATAATGATAATTTGACTTCTTCCTTTCCAATTTGTATCCCTTTGACTTCCTTATGTTGTCTAATTGCTCTTGCTAGAACTTCAAGTACTATATTAAAAAGACATGGAGAGAGAGTTCATCCTTGTCTAGTCCCTGATTTTAGTGGGATTGCTTCAAGTTTCTCTCCATTTACTTGGATGTTGGCTACTGGTTTGCTGTATATTGCTTTTACTATGTTTAGATATGGGCCTTGAATTCCTGTTCTTTCCATGACGTTTAACATGAAAGGATGCTGAATTTCGTCAAATGCTTTTTCAGCATCCAATGAGATGACCATGTGGGTTTTTTCTTTTAGTTTGTTTATGTAGTGGATTACATTGATGGATTTCCGTATATTGAACCATCCCTGCATCCCTGGGATGAAGCCTACTTGATCATGGTGAATGATGGATTTAATGTGCTCTTGGATTCGGTTGGCAAGAATTTTATTTAGTATTTTTGTATTGATATTCATAAGGGAAATTGGCCTGTGGTTCTCTTTCTTTGTTGGATCTTTGTGTGATTTTGGTATCAGTGAAATTGTGGTTTCATAGAATGAGTTGGGCAGTGTCCCTTCTGTTTCTGTTTTGTGGAATAGTTTGAAAAGTATTGGTAATTGGTCTTCTTTAAAGGCCTGATAGAAATCTGCACTAAAACCATCTGGTCCAGTACTTTTTTTGGTTGGGAGGCTTTCTATAATGCCTTCTATTTCCCTAGGGGTTATGGGACTGTTTAGCTGATCTAATTGATCCTGATTTAATTTTGGTATTTGGTATCTGTTTAGGAAATTGTCCATTTCTTCCAGATTCTCCAGTTGTGTTGAGTATAGACTTTTGTAGTAGGATCTGATGATCTTTTGAATTTCCTCAGTCTTTGTTGTTATATCCCCCTTTCATTTCTAATTTTATTAATTTTAATACTGTCTCTGTGCCCTTTGGTTAGTCTGGCTAAGGGTTTATCTATCTTGTTGATTTTCTCAAAGAACCAGCTCCTGGTTTTGTTGATTCTTTGTATGGTTCTCCTTGTTTCTATTTGATTGATTTCAGCCCTTAGTTTGATGATTTCCTGTCTTCTACTCCTCCTGGGTGAATTAGCTTCTTTTTGTTCCCGGGTTTCAGATGTGCTGTTAAGCTGCTAGTGTATGCTCTCTCCAGTTTCTTTTTGGAGGCACTCAGGGCTATGAATTTTCCTCTTAGCACTGCTTTCATTGTGTCCCAAAGATTTGGGTAGGTTGTATTTCATTTTCTTTGAATTCTAAAAAGTCTTTGATTTCTTTCTTTATTTCTTCCTTGACCAAGGTGTCATTGAGTAGAGTATTGTTCACTTTCCATGTTTATGTGGGCTTTCTGTTGTTTTTCTTTCTGTTGAAGACCACTTTTACTCCATAGTGATCTGATATGAGGCAAGGGATTAGTTCGATCTTCTTGTATTGACATCTGTCTTGTGACCAATTATATGATCGATTTTGGAGAAGGTACCGTGTAGTGCTGAGAAAAAGGTAAATTCTTTTGCTTTAGGATGAAATGTTATATATATATATATACCTGTTAAATCCAATTGGTCCAAAGATTTAATTAGTTTCACTGTGTCCCTGTTTAATTTCTGGTTTCCTGATCGGTCCATTGAGGATAGTAAAGTGTTCAAGTCACCCACAATTATTGTGTTAGGTGCAATGTGTGCTTTAAGCTTTAATAAAGTTTCTTTCACGAATGAGGGTGCCCTTGCATTTGGAGCATAGATGTTCAGAATGGTGAGTTCTTCTTGGTGGATTTTCCCTTTGTCCAGCAAGTAGTGACCTTCAGTCTTTTCATGACTTTAGGTTGAAAGTCAATTTTATCCGATATTAGAATGCCTACTCTAGTTTGTTTCCTGAGACCATTTGCTTGTAAAATTGTCTTCCAGCCTTTTACCCTAAGGTAGTGTGTCTTTGACACTGAGATGTGTTTCCTGTATGCAGCAAATTGTAGGGTCCTGTTTCCGTATCCAGTCTGTTAATCTATGTCTTTTTATTGGGGAATTGAGTCCATTGATGTTAAGTGATATTAAGGAATAGTAACTATTACTACCTGACATTTTTGAAATTATTTTTTATATTTGAGTGGCTATCTTCTTTTGTGTTTGATGAGAGCAGGTTTCTATCTTGCTTCTTCTGGGGTGTAGTTTTCCTCCTTGTGTTGGTTGTTTTCCCCTATTATCCTTTGTAGGGCTGGGTTTGTGGAAAGATATCATGCAAATTTGGTTTTGTCATGGAATACCTTGTTTTCCCCATGTATGGTGATTGAGAGTTTTGCTGGGTATAGTAGTTTTGGCTGAAATTTGTGTTCTCTTAGAGTCTGCATGATATCTGCCCAGGATCTTCTAGCTTTCATGGTCTCTGGTGAGAAGTCTAGTGTATTTCTGATAGGTCTTCCTTTATATGTTACTTGGCCTTTTTCTCTTACTGCCTTTAATAGTCTTTCTTTGTTTAGTACATTTGGGGCTTTGATTACTATGTGACGGGAGGTATTTCTGTTCTGGTCCAGTCTGTTTGGAGTTCTGTAGGCTTCTTGTATATTCAGGGGGCATCTCTCTGTTTAGGTTGGAGAAGCTTTCTTCCATAATTTTGTAAAAGATATTTGCTGGCCCTTTAAGTTGCAAATCTTCCCTCTCATCTCTATAATCCTTAGGTTTGGTCTTCTCATTGTGTCCTGGATTTCTTGGATGTTTTGGCTTACAAGCTTTTTGCATTTTGCATTATCTTTGATTGTTGAATCCATGGTTCCTATGGTATCTTCGCCATCTGAGATTCTTTCTTCTATCTCTTGTATTCTATTGTTGATACTTGCATCTATGGCCCCTGATTTCTTCCCAAGGTTTTCTATTTCCAAAGTTGTCTACCTTTGAGATTTCTTAGTTTTTTCTACTTCTGTTTTTAGATCCTGGATGGTTTTGCTCAGATCTTTCGCTTGCTTGTTTGTGATTTCATGTAATTCTTTAAGAGATTTTTCTGTTTCCTCTTTCATGACTACTACTTGTTGACCCACATTCTCCTCTATTTCTTTAAGTGATTTTTATATTTCCCCATTATTGGTTTCTACTTTTTGATCCATATTCTCCTGAATTTTTTTAAGTGATTTTTGTGTTTGCCTTGTAAGGGCTTTGAACTTTTGATCAATTTTCTCCTGTATTTCTTTAAGAGATTTATCCATGTGTTCTGCTATCAACATCCTCACCAATGATTTTATATCTGTATCTTGATTTTCTGGTGTGTTGGGGTATCCGGGGCTTTCTGCTGTCTCGGAATTGGGTTTGGATACTGCCATATTGTCTTGATTTTTGCTAGTAACGTTCCTACATTTGCCTTTTGCCATTTGTTTATTTCTGGACTTAGTTGGTGTTGTTATTACTGGTTGGTGTTTATAGCTCCTGAGAGCCTGGAGATTGGTGTTGCTGTCTCAGAGGCGTCTGTGCTCCCGAGGTGGAAACTGGAAGGTTTCCACCACTGGGCTCTGAGTGACTTCCTCAGCTCTGCTGGGCTGGATTCAAGTCTCCTCCCTGCTTGCCTCTGGATAGTTAACTGGCCTCCAGTCCTCTCCTCCTGGTTTGCCTTGTTAGTCTACCAGCTCCAAGATGGTGGCTCGTCTCAGGGCTCTGTCTAACCGCAGGATTCCCTGCAGGCCCAGGGCTCCCTGGCTGGGCTACTGAAGCCTAGGCAGTGGCTCTCCCAGTTGGCAGGGCTCCGTCTGGTTGAGCTGTTTTCCCCAGCATAGTGTTGGACAGCGGAGCTCTGTCTCACCATGGGCTCTCTTTATATCTGGAGCTCCCCCTGGTTGGGCTGGAGGGTCCAAGATGGTGTGGATCCTGGTCCTTGGGTCTCTGTCTATCTATGGGACCTCCTGCAGGTCAGAAGTTCTCCAGCCTATCTAGGCAGCCGTAATGCTGCCCAGCTCCCTGGTGCAGAAGGCACCCAGGCAGGCTATACCCAGTCCTTGGGTCTCTGTCTCTCTACGGGACCTCCTTCCTTGGTTACTCTCTCCAAGATCATGGCCTGTCTCAGGGCCCTGTCTATCCGCAGGATTCCCTGCAGGCCTGGGGATCCCTGGCTGGGCTGCTGAAGCCTAAGCAGAGGCTCTCCCAGTCGGCAGGACTCTGTCTAAAAAATGTGTTCTGGCAGGTGACAGGACCAGCTGCTGAATTGGAGTACTCTTTAACACATTTTTCTTTATTGGAAAAGATGTTTGATCTCAGATAACAAAGGTGTAGACATAATGACTGATTATCAAATGAAGTAAAAGTTTTAACACTTGGGGGGGCCTTTCTAAGTGATCAGTCAATGCTCACAGCCTGAAATATATAGATTTATCATAATAATATTCTTGTTTGCCTTCTGGTGCTCATGTCGTTCTTATTATGTGTTTGCTCATGGCCTTCAGAATCCTAGATAAATCAGAATCCTAGAATCAGAATCCTAGATAAATCTTACTCCACAACTTTCAATAACTAAGGATGGAGAACAGACAGTATTGGTGGGCTAAAGGAGAACAGATGTCTATGGTCACATTCTTGTTTCCCCTAATGAGGGAGCAGCATATGACTGATGTGATCAGCGGGATTTTTTAAAATTATTTTTTAATAGATATATTCTTTATTTACATTTCAAATGATTTTCCCTTTTCTGGTCTCCTCCTCCCCGAAAATCCCATAAGCCATCTCCCCTCCTTCTGTACCACAATCAACCCCCTCCTGCTTCCCTGTCCTGGTATTCCCTTATACTGCTGCATGGAGTTTTTCCAGGACCAGGGGCCTCTCCTCCCTTTGATGTCTAACAAGGCCATCCTATGCTGGCTATGGTAACACCATGTGTATTATCTGGTTGATGTATTTGTCCGTGGGAGATCTGGGATTACTGGGTGGCTCATATAGTTGTTCCTTCTGTGGTGTTACAAACCCCTTCAGCTCCTTGGATCCTTTCTTTATGTCCCCCATTGGGGACACTGTGCTCAGTTCAATGGCTGGCTGAGAGTGACCCCCTCTGCATTTGTCATGGACTAGCAGAGCCTCCCAGGTGACAGCTATATCCAGCTCCAGTCAGCATGTACTTGTGGGTTTCCATGATAGTATCTGGGTTTTGTAAATGTATATGGGTTGGATCACTAGTTGGGGTAGTCTCTGCATGGTCTTTCCCTCAGATTCTGCTCCACACTTTTTCTCTGTATCTCCTTCTGTGGGTATTTCGTTCCCCCTTCTAAGAAGGACCAGAGTATCCATACTCGATTCTTCCTGCTTCTTGGGCATCATTTGATATGTGAATTGTGTCTTGTGTATTCCAAGCTTCTGGGCTAATATTCACTTATCAGTGAGTACATACCAAATAACCCTACTAAAAATGGGGTACAGAGCTAAACAAAAAATTTTCACCTGAGGAATATCAAATAGCTGAGAAGCACCTAAAGAAATGTTGAACATTCTTAGTCATCAGGGAAATGCAAAGCAAAACAACCCTGAGATTTCACCTCACACCAGTCAAAATGGCTAAGATCAAAAACTCAGGAGACAGTAGGTGCTTGCTGGCAAGGATGTGGAGAAAGAGGAACACTCCTCCACTGCTGGTGGCATTGCAAGCTAGTAAAACCAATCTGGAAATCAGTCTGGCTGTTCCTCAGAAACTGGGCATGAAACTACAGGAGGACCCTGTTATATCACTCTTGGGCATATACCCAGAGGATTCTCTAGCATGTAATAAGAACAGATGCTCCACTATGTTCACAGCAGCCCTATTTATAATAGGCAGAATCTGGAAAAAACCCAGATATCCCTCAACAGAGGAATAGATTCAGAAAATGTGGTATATTTATACAATGGAATACTACTCAGCTATAAAAAATGAATTCATGAAATTCTTAGCCAGGACTTCATAAAGTGTAAAAATGCTGTTTAGATCAGTAGTGATAGACACAAGTATATCTAAACACTAAAAATAGTGTACTCCCATAGAATAAATGGGTGTTTTGAAAAATTTTAAATATTTCTAATATATGACATTATTGAAAAGATAGTACCTAGATGGGTTGCTTGTCTGTTTTTGCAAACTTGTCTAGTGTCTTCTGGTACCATGAAAGCTAATATTCAGGGTGGAGGCAGTCAGGTCTATTCCATCTCAGGAGTGTCTGGACCATGTTTCTGAAGTGCATGAGAAGAAAACATTGGAAGAGATGGCAACCACTACCGAAAAATCACAAACCATCAAAATATAGAGCCTTGGAGCCCAGTTCCAAAGGATACTCTACAAAACACTGCACATATAAGGCTTAGGGAGCATTGTGGAAGAGGGGTTGGAAAGATTGTAGGAGCCAGAGAATCAGGGAATTTGCTGTGAGATTGTTTCCTAGTAAGGTCAGAAGCTACACCCATACAGTTTTACCAACATGGCTTCCAAAATATGAGCTGAAAAAGGATGACAGAGATGGACATGGTAAAGTGAATGGAGGAAAGCCTGAATCTTACAAACAACTCGAGGGAAGCTGAGAGTAGGAAAGGTGTCCTTCCTTCCCCAAGGAAGAGTGCAGCATTTGGTTGTCAGTGCCAAACATTCAGTCTTGAGAACATACATATAAATAACGTTATACAGACTGAGCAGTATATACTTAAGAATTTTTATGTATCAGTGAAAGAAGTAGCCATGAATTTGAAGAACACAGAGAAGTTTATGGGAGTGCTGTGGGGGAAGGGAAGAAAGAGAAGAATTGTTGCCATTACAATCTCAAAATTAAAAACTGTAAAAATATCTGAGAGAGGGAGGGAGAGAGAGAGAGAGAGAGAGAGAGAGAGAGAGAGAGAGAGAGAGAGAGAGAGAGAGAGAGAGGGAGGGAGAGAGAGAGAGAGAGAGAGAGAGAGAGAGAGAGAGAGAGAGAGAGAAATCTTGGAAAATGCTGACACACAGGGAGCTCAGGAATGGAAGAGGTCAATCAGTTTTCTACATATAATTCAGGTGTATTGTGCTGTTAAAATACCTCAGCAATCCAAATTTCTTCAGGTGAAAAGTCTGTTCAACATCATTAGTCATTAGAGAAATGCAAATCAAAACAACCCTGAGATTTCACCTCATACCAGTCAGAATGGCTAAGATTAAAAACTCAGAAGACATCAGGTGTTGGTGAGGATGTGGAGAAAGAGGAACACTCCTACACTTATGGTGGGACTGCAAGCTGCTACAACCACTCTGGAAATCAGTATGGCGGTTCCTCAGAAAACTGGACATGATACTTCCGGAGGACCCAGCCATACCACTCCTGGGCATATACCCAGAAGATTCCCCAGCATGCAATAAGGATACATGCTCCACTATGTTCATAGCAGCCTTATTTATGATAGCCAGAAGCTGGAAAGAACCCAGATGTCCCTCAATGGAGGAATGGATACAAAAAATGTGGTATATATACACAATGGAGTAATATTCAGCCATTGGAAACACCGAATTCATGAAATTCTTAGAAAAATGGATGGAGCTGGAGAACATCATACTAAGTGAGGTAACCCAGTCTCAAAAAAATACCCATGGTATGCAGTCACTGTTAAGTGGCTATTAGCCTAGAATCTTGGAACACAAAAGACACAATTCACATACCAAATGATGTCTGACAAGAAGAAAGGAGTGGACACTGGTGCTGGAAAGGATCAAAGCATCAGTGTAGGGGAATACAAGAACAGGGAAGTGGGAAGGGGTGGATGAGGGAGCAGGGGGAGGGAAAAGGGCATGTGGGACCTTTGGGGCATGGGGAAACAGAAAAAGGGAAATGAATTGTAAATATAGAATATATCTAATAATAAATAAATAAAAATATTTAAAAAAAACAAAAAACAAACAAAGAAACAAATAAAGGTGTATTTACCAAAGTTTAGCAACTATTCAATATGTGTTGCTTCCCAATGGGAGATGAGCCTGACTAAGGGCTGTGGCATCCTGGGGCCTTTGGAATTTATTTAACAAATGATAAGCACCTGATTAAAAATAAATTAAATGCTAAAAAGGTATTATTTCTAAAGTGTTACTTCTTTTATATTTTGAATATATAAATATTTTCCAGATCCAACCATTTGCCTACAAATTGCATGAATTCATTATTTTTAATTACTGAGTAGTACTCCATTGTATAAATATACCACATTTTCTCTATCCATTAAAGGAGAGAACACTGGTCCAGTAAAGACTGGTTCCAGTTTTACAGGAGAGTAGCAGAACAGAGAAAGGGTTGGGGGGTGATTGGGGAATAGGTGTGGGGGGGAGATGGAGGGGGAGGGAAGAGGACTTATGGGACACATGGTAAGGGGGGAACTGGGAAAGGGAAAAGCCTTTGGAATGTAAACAAAGAATATAGAAAATAAAAAATATATAAATATGTGTCTATGTGTTAAAAAATACCTCAGCAAATTGGAGTTCAATGGTTTCAGAGGTTAATAGATTCAAGATGCAGTCTCTAGCTTCTCCATTAAAAAAGTCTTTTTATCGATTCTTAGTGCGTTTCATGTTATACACCCCATCCCACTCATCTTCCCATCTCTTTGTATTCACTGTTGTTCTGTTGTGAAGCCTCTGGCTTCTCCTATACTATCAATATTGGAACCTTACTGTGACTCTTCTCTGATACCTTGTTTCCCTGTCATGGAGATCCTGCAGCTTTAGATCTGCAGGACCAGCCACCTCATTCACTTTAGCAGTTTATAGATGAGGTAGATACTGGGGTGGGCCCACTCAAATCGCCTGCTCTGGGCCTGAGTGTTAGCTGAGTTGCTCAACTCACCTGCTCTCCTGAGCTCATGCTACTTTAGTGAGATCTCCAGCACTGCCTTGCCTAACTCACCCAATACTGCACCTAGCAGGGCCAGGGCCAGCTCTCCTGCTTTCACGCCCTCAGCATCGCTCACTCGAAGCCATGCTCTGAGAGCCAGCTCTACTCTACTTCCTAGTCGAGGTGAGTCTTGTTCTTCCTCTCCTGAATGTTGCAGCCAGTGAGGGCCTGGGCGAACTCTCCTGCTCTCATAATCCTGGGGCCAGCTCTCCTGCCTGCCACAGGTGACTAGAGGTGAGGAAGGGAGGGGATCTCTCTACATCCACATCACCTCACAGCAGATGAGGGGCCAGCCTCATTCTCCCATGCTCATGCCCCCGTGGCAGGGGGCAGCTAACCATAGCTGGGAAGACCACGTCTACTGTGCTTTCCAGGTGAGGTCCAGTCTCTTCCCTTTGAAGTAGAGCAAAATAAAGTTGAGCATAAGGAATAAGCTAAAAATTAATGTGGTGATATTATGGTCATAAACAATCTTTGAGAAGATCAAATTCACATTTCTTATAAATATGGTCTATGGTCATCAAAATTCATGTTGAGATTGGTCACCAAAATAAAAATATTGAAAGGTGGTGACAGAACTCTTCTATCATGATTCATGATTGGAGTCACGTACAATTCACTTTCAGGAATGGTTTATTTCACTTACTGAGGGCCATAGCTCCCGGAGTTTGGCTTTCCTCTCCTTCTGTCACATGCCCACCTTTTCCTTTTACTGTCATGGTATTTATGAAGCATTAGGAGGTCCTCATCAGACTGAAGCAGATGTGACCTCCCAAACTTCCAGTCTCTAAAACTATGAACTAAATACATTTAAAAATTACATCACATCGGGTGCTCTGGAACAGCACAAGAAAGATGAAGACGTGATTCTGCATTGCACAGTGCATCCTAGAACTACATTATTTTGGGTCCAGATTTTTTAGTGAAATAATTAATGACTTTTAAAATGGTATCTATTTGAAGTGATATTTATCTAATCTGAATGTACTTTTATTACATGGACTAGTTGTTGAAAAAGTCATCATTTCATGGGTATGGCATTCAGGGATTTCATTCATTTGTTTCAGTTGTTTGATGTAGAAGACATGACAAGACCACAGTTGTGCTTTACCTATGTTTTTATATGGACATTTGATAGCTTGTCAGGCAGCATAGACTATGTTCATGGGAGCTGTAATTAAGCCATAGAGTTCCTGTTTCCTCTCTGCTGCATCTGCAGTCATCAGTCCACATGCCTCAGGTTTCTAAACAGTATCATTAGTTTGCAAGTGCTTTGATGACAGGCATGCCAAGCCACTATTTTCCAGAATAAGAGCCTCATGCTGGCATGCATCGCTCATGAAATATTTGTGGATGGCTGTAGAAGCTATGTAGATCCTTTTGTTTGTAGGAATTATAATAAGCAATTTATGGGCTGGTGAGATGGCTCAGAGACTCAAAGCTCTTGCCTCACAAGCATGCTGACCTGAGTTCAATTTCTAGAATCCCACACTGAAAGGCGAAAACAAAAAACTGACTCTCAGATTTAATATTGGTCTGCCTTATGAATGTGTGGTATGCATGCGCACATGCATATATACACATACATAAATACATACACACACCACTAATGACAATAACATTAATAATCAAATATATAACAATAATAAAAGTAAGTGAAAAAATTAAAAGACAAAGCAATTTACTACAAAAAACTTCATTCCTAATGGTTTTAAGAGAACAATTGGTTCATGTTTGAATTTCAAGTTAGATGACAAAAATATTGTGGAACTATAGAGGAAACTGTAAATAGAATTTGAGAGTTTTTACAATAAGCTCCAAACTAAATTTGGGTAGACAAGAAGTAAAGGATAAAATATTGTTGGGAAAGTCCTAGTTTAAACAAGCAACATGCTTGCTTTTCTGTGGGATTTAATTTAGGGACTGATGGGATGAATGCAGGCTTACTTGTAGGTTTTATTTTTTATTTTTTCATTTTTTAAAAATTTTTTGGACCTTAACAAAGTTAGGAACCTCTCCTCCTTGTCTTGGAGTGTGCTACTGGGAGGAGAGTAGTAAGAATAGCATTTTACTGGGACAGGAGGCTCATGGATGTTAGGCAGATAGACACACACACTGAGAACTTTTCTTACGTGCCCAGAAAGGCTCACAGTGGGCTTTCTGATGGCTGACACAGAAGGACATTCATGTCACATACCTCAGTTAAGTTCCTAAATCTGGGAACACTAACAACAGTCTCTGCTACTATGGAAGAGGTCTCCTTCCTGTGATTTCTTTTGCCACTGGACCTTAGGCAGCATCATGTTAGTTTCAGGAATAGTGCGGATGATGAGAGATTACAGGAGCAGAAGATGTATTGGATACTCTGTAGTTTATAAGAGTCCATTCAACTCATCTAGATTACATGAGAGGAAATTTGTTCATCCTTTGATGCAGTTACTTTGATATCATCCATGGAAATTCTCTAGTGATCACAATTTACCATAGACGCGCTATACCTCTTTTGCTTGTTTCACATCTACAAATCCACTGGGCCATTCTCCCTACAGTACTCGGTTTGAATTTTTTGCTTTTGTATTATTTTAAGTTACTCTGGTATAATTCAGGCATACCAACATGTATTTATTTAATAGATTAATATGATTATGCTTTTTTACCCTACATATATCACCTCAAATTGGGATTCTACTATAAGTAAGTATAGTAATAATCAGAAAACATAAGATTTAGAAAAAACAAAATTCTAGAAGATTTATTCTGTGCAACAGTATTTTGTTATTGGTAATTTTACATTGTGTCAGTAGAACATTTTAAAGAATTTCCCTTTAGCCAAGAAAGCTATTTGCTTTAATCAAATAAAAAGACACTATAAAAAATGAGCTAGTGACTTATCTGAGAATAAAAATATATTTTATGGAAAGATTTTAACTTTTTGAGATATGATATATACATTAAAGTAATCCAGGGTCAAGTAAATATGAAATATTTGTCTCAATAAGATATTTTCAGAATGCATTTATTTCTAAATTTCAATGTTCTCATATAGGTCAAAAATACTTTATTCATTGACTCCCTAAATTTATTCTGACAGTCTAATAATGCATTTAATTGGATATTTTGTGAGGTGTCAAGTTCCATATAGATAATGTTATATAAGAATTCTTTATTCATATATTTGCTCACTTGATGTGCTTTGACATATGTATGGGCACAGGATGCAAGTATGGCAGAAAGCTCAATGCAAAATGCTTGACTTGCTCCCCTTTAGTATAACTTGTAATTAGTGACATCAGAAGTTGCAAGCTGAAGTAGTGACAATTAAAGAAAAACTGTGCAAGTAAGACAATACTGCAAAACTGTGGAAATAAAAATATGTCTGAATTCATTACATGCGTATCTGGAGGGAAACGGTTTTCAGGAAGTTTGGGTATGACATAGCTAGTATGCTGAAGATTAGGACAATGAAGAAGAAACATGGCAGTGTTCACAAGATTCGCTTCTAGTATTTGAAGGTATATGCTATGCAAAGCACACTTGAATAACTCTGTGTGGTTGACTATACATGTACAGTAGTAGCAAAAAGAGAAAATCTTAATGCCGGATAATGTTCATGCTCAGAGTGGGCAGCCTGTGAAACAATGAGTGGTCTGCGACTGGAGCAATCGAGGCTCAAATGCACTGCTTTTGGCTTGAACTTGAAGATGTATGACTTAGTGGCTTTTTTTATGGTAAGGCTATGTCCCTCTGTATAGTTGATGCCTCAGCCTCATGCGTGCTGGGATGACGGACATGAACTCATGGCTTCCATAGATAATAATCATAATCTTTATTCAAATGATTGTTACATTCTTTTAGTTTAGTTGGGGGTGGGGAATCCATATGCCATGATAATGGAGGCCAGACGATAACCACTGGGGTCAGGTTTCTCTTTCTACTACCCAAATCCTGGGATTGAGGAACATCTTCAGGCTTGTAGGCAGGTTCCTTTGGCTTTTGAGCCATATCACTGACACCTATAAGTTAAATTTTAAAGCTGGGCCTTTGATGCAACGATTCTGTTCTGAGTGGTCCCATTCTGTCTCATTAGACTGAAAGACTCCACTTATCTATCCTTTCCATTTTAGATTCCCTTTTCCAGCTTCCATCCCAGAAGCCTTTGGAGTACAGTGAAGCATCTGGCTCCTATAATGTCAATCCTGCTGTTAATCAGGAAGGGTTTCTTCCACATGATAAACTTTCTATTTAAGGATAAACCAGGGGTCACAGATTATTATGGTTTCTTCTGTTGCTATGATAAAATACCATGACCCAAAACAACTTGTGGAGGAAAGGTATATTTGGTTATATTTTTCTGGTCACAGTCTATTACTGAGGGAAGTCGGGGCAATAACTCAAAGCAGAACTTTTGGAGGAACTGTGCTTGTTGGTTCTTAGGTTCATGCTTACAAAGCTTTCTTGTATAGTCCAGCACCACCTGCCTAGTGTTGTACCACCCACAGTGGTCTGCCAACTGCTATGCCAATTAGAAACCAAGACAATTCCTCCACAGGCATATTCACAGGGCAATCTAAACAGTTTTTCAGTTGAGGTTGCCTCTTCCAAGCGACCTTTAGGTTGTGTGAAGTTGACAATGAAGACTAAACACCACACAGATTCATGATTGTCCTCATGTTAAATGAAAGCAAAGTCTTTTAAATGGTATTATTTCAGTTCATTTTCTAAGGGTATAAGGGTGGAATAAGTGTTTGCCTCGCTATAACAACCACCCTTCCTCCTCTGCCCTCAGTCAGACAGTTTTAAATTTTGGTGATGTGTGTAAACACCCTGTGATGGATGACATTAATAAATAAGTATTACACTGGCTCTGCATGAGCAGCCACTCTTCATCTTTATCTTTTTGTTTAAATCCTGTGGGGTCTCAGAATGCTCTTTATGGAGATCAAGAAGATTAAGCAAAATTAGCTCTCAACCACATAATGGGTTTCCCTCTACTGGCATGTGTCTCCCCCTCTCTGCACGAGGTGACCCCCTGATATCAACAGGAGCTTCACAGATGGAGGGAAAATTTATGTTCTGGGAGAGCACGATGCACACAGGGTTTCCGTTTTGTCTTACATTTCTAGCAGCGTGTGTAATGTGAATTGGAATCCAAACTGAATAGGATAAGTAAATTGGCTGGTGCTTAAGATACCTTCAAATCCTTCTGCCTCTCGGGGCAAGCTGACCTGCTCAGCTCCAGAGCGAGTGATATTGTCCTGGCATTTAGGACATCTAAACCACAGCTGCATAAACAGACACCTTAAAAGAGGCTCCTAGCAGGGAGAACGATGCTTCACCCATGTCAAACAGTGAAATTCTTGCTGTTTATAAAGTTCTCTAGAGAGAGACTGGCTCCCTCACGGGAAGAGACAGCAGCTGCCAGCATGGAATAATTTGAGAATCAGTGAGAGGCCCCCATGTTTAAAAATCCATCTCCTTCATCCATCTGCAGTGGTGCCTGAAATTTCCACTATTACTGTCATTTCTTAAAAGCTTTTAAGAGGACATATGCCCTATTATCTTGAGGGAGGTAACATTAATTAACTATATAACATATTAGAATGGATGAGTTTTCTTGTTAATAACCCATTACAACCATTGACATCCAGTAAAGATCAGGTCTCAGAAGAAATAGAAGCAAGGGCAGGTAAGATTTAATGAAGAAGGAGACAGCGAGTCACTGTATGTGTAGAGAGGCTCTATGTGTGGGCTCTTGCTCAGGTCTGATTGGGAATGGGTGCTCTAATTTAGGGACCATCAGCATAAAAGATACCCTGGTTGATTTTTTTTTTAGCAACAGTATTGCTTACCCTGGCTGTAGCCTCCTTAAGAAGTCCATAGCCTTGATTATCAAAATTGAAGTAATTTAAGCAGCCAGTGATCTCATGTGTAGACACAGAATGCTTCTTTACCACTACCCCAGGGAAATGGAAAAACCATTGTTTGTTATAATTTGGATGACAATCTTTCACTAATTTGCATTTTTAAACAGACCTACAATATCCTCTGTCCAAATAATCACACTGCTCCAGAAATATTATGCAAAATATTAGTCTAACAATAATATAAACTATTTCTAAGGCTTACTTATAATCATACCATTTTAGAGCTTCATTTATGGTCCAAAGTCACTTGCTTCAATTCCTGTACTTTAGGAGTGACAAAGCAAGACTCACAATCATAAAATGTCTCTATTTTTCTTAATTTATTAAAAAAATACTCATTCAATGTAGTGTGTTGGTCTTTACAGAGATGAAATGGCAAGCAAAACACGTGTTCTTCACAGATCTTTAATGTTATGGGGAAAACCTACTAGTTAACTGGGTGATCACAGAAATACATGTAAAGTAAAAGTTGTGGTAAGTATTATTAGGACTGATTCAGATTACAATAGCAATTGTATTACTTTTTTTGTGAAGATGATATTTGAATGAATATGTAAAGATAGAGCTAGAACTTCTCAAACAGGAATTAAAGGTTAAATGGGCCTAGATAACAGGTAAAGCATGTACACAATGCATATTGCAGAAAGTGGGCAAGGAGTTAGCAATGGCCTGCGTAAGTATGAAGCTTTACCACAATTGTAAGGAGCTGGAGTAGAAGCAGAGGCTGACCATGCAGAGCTCTCCTCTAGATTTTGGTGCTTCGTTCTAGGAATAATACAGTAAAGGTGCCACAGAAAGATATGGGGGTTAGTTGACAAAATCAGTCAACCAACTGAGAACATTAGAGGTAGTTTTCTAGCTTTCAAAAAACTTAGGTTTTCTGAACTCTTGAGTGTTTTGTGAACTCTTCCTTGTCCATTGATGTCACATTTGTAGTTGTACCTCCTACAACTGGTTCTGATCCTTTTTGTCAGTATTGATTTGATCCTAAGTGCCAAAGACAACCTGTAATTTAGACTTGACAGTAGTCTATTTAATTAAATAACAGTAGTCTAGTTAATTTAAATGGCACTCTTGAGACTGTACCAAGTGGCTCAGAAATGGTCATGTGACATCATCATAGCAAATTACACAGCTCTGGACTTTCGTTCTAGCTCCTAATACAGAAACCTAGGATGTTTAGTGAGTTTATGACATTCCATTTGACCACGCAGCAGGTAATATAGTCTACATTAGGAGAAATGGGAAGAAGGGATACTGGAATAATAGGATGAGGAAATATGTGAGTGAAGAGTGAAGGACAGGAGAGAAAGGGACAATGACGAGGAAGGAAAGCCAAGGTCATTACCACAGGACGGAAACGCAGGAGGAGCAAAGACGGTCAGAGAACACAGTCAAAAGGATGTGTTTAAGAATTCCAGCCAGACGATTCTTCATGGAGCGAGAGCTCTGGGTAAAGCTACTATAACTTTTAATTTTATGTCTATCTTACCTTGTGGTGCTTCCTATCATACTGTAGCATGGGGATAATAGTGATACAATTATGTGAAAAGTTATAACTCAAATTAATAGATTTTTCTCCCCTCTACTGATCCAGGTGCCTCCATAGAGTGAAGAAATTACTCTTTTCTTTCTAAATTTTTTATTTACTGATGCAAGACCCACATATTTCTTTCCCCATGTCCTCTGTTGATTCACAGAAAAATTTCAATGGTAGGATCTCTTTTTGTAGAGATAAAGTCCAATAGTGTACAAAAAAGTTATTATCACTAACATGATATTAAACAATTTTGAGCAAACAATGTATTTAACATTACAGACAATATATGTACACAAATATACATATATCTTCGGTGCCATTTATTTCTTGTAATGTTAATATTTCTAAACTGTAACTGTTTGCAAAGGGCTAACACCTGAAAGATGGTTTTAAGCTATGGACTTTAAATCATGTGAGTGGCTATTTTGAAACTTGTTTGTATATTCTTTATATAAAGTCCTTAAGAGTTCAAGAACTCACAACCTCTTTTAGAAGATTTCTGCGCTTAGAGACCCTTGCAATTAAACAATGAATGCCCTGTTGAAATCATTCCTTCTCCATTTACTCCCATCTGTCCAAGGTCCACCCACAGTTTCCTGCCTGGTTTTTGGGGGAGACCTATGGTGTTGATGTTCCCCCTTAGAGGACCAACATTCTATTATTCTGTGACTGTGAAATGACTTGAAAGGCACATGCCTCTCCCAATTGTTCAGTATCCATGATGTCAAGCCAGGATGTACTCTGGAATTTGTATGATTCAACGCTTGCATAATGGCAGTAGGGGTGGCAACAAATAGATTCAGAGAAGTTAATAATGCAACACCTCTACATTCTCAAGTGTTCTTTAAGGCCTTTTGTGCTTCTACATGCTGAGCTCAACTGCTTCTGCAGTCCTGACATTGACATCCCTAAGTGAGGACTGATGTAATATAAACATTTTCAGTCAAAAACTTTCTCATTTTAAAGTATAACAAAATGATTACATTTTGGGCAGAAATTCCAGTCTTCAAATAAGTTATTTATTCTTGTAAAATATGAAAACATGTGACCTGATTATAAGGCTCCCTGCTAGGTATTTGATAGTGATAGAGGTAGCTTGGAAACAGGGATGGACTAGCCTGGTTTACGAAGACATGCATGTGCTGAGTTCAGGAGGTATGCATTTGAAGAGCTCATGCTGCACTTGTGTGATTTTCAAAGTGTGTGTCTGCTCAGGTTTGTATTCTCAGTGTGTGCTTCCTTCAAACAAGTCACAGGTGGTGGTTGCAAACAAGTCTTTTGAAGATAGTATTAAACTTATTAGACTGTGAGTTGCAACTCCTCTCTGTTCCTCCCTTCTGAGACACAGAAATAATAGCAAGTTTAGGAAGAAAGGATTCTGTTCTCAATCAACAGGGCTTGGGTGTCTTTTAGGGTCCCTAGACTTGTAAACAACAGGACTGACATTCAATAAAAATGTAAAGGGGGAATATTGGATGGTTTCTACGCAGACACAGAAGTTTTGAAAACCATATTGAAGAAATATAAAAAAATAAGAGTTAAGAGGATATGTAGAAGAAAGACTAATAAGAGTAACAGGCATCAAATGCCTAAGTGAAATCTAGTATGTTGCAAACAAATAAGAAATGAATCGAAAAATGTCTCATTGGCAAACTCTGGACACAACATTCTCCTGTGGCTGTGGGAGAGTGGAGCAATGTGATATACATATCTACTCAAAAATCAGTAAGGGATAGCTGAATTCTCACAATTCATTATGGGTTTATTTTCCATAATTAATTGTAAATGTGTGAGTAAATGTTACAAAATTAGAAAGCAAATATTCATTCACTTCAGATGATAAATTAGGGAGTCTTGCTCAAATGTTTGGTATGTCTGGTCCACTGGGAGAGTTAGAGTCCTCTTCATGCTTTCAATAACATGTATGATTCAGCTTCACACACACACACACACACACACACACACACACACAAATTCTATGTAATTCACTTAGGACAATATCAGTCCTAGTTGATACTTGTAAATTTTTGAAAAAGTATAACATTGATACTGTAGGACTGTAACTTTAGTCTTCAAATAATGTATTTATTCAGTTAAATATGAGCATGTTTGCTGCAACTAATTGCTAAGAGACCTGTTAGGTAACAGATGGTGAAGAATGAAGGAGTTGTTTCCATCTGTGTGCTTTTTACTGTTAGAAGTGTGTGAAGTTGATGGAGAAGCACAGAAAGCATGATGCAGCCAAATGCAGGTCCATGCAACCTCAGAGCGGCTGAGCCTGATAGGGCAATTTAGAAGAGTAGATACTGGGTGAGGCAGGGGAAATGGATTAACAGTCATTGTAGGTTGCTCAAGAGTAGAAATGTATGGAAACATTTCATACCAAGAGTTCGTAAATGTACTAAGTGCACAAAGCAGAAAAGAAAAAGTCTCTTTCAGAAACATAGCATGCTGAAGTGCTACCCCGATTCATGAATCACAATCACTGGAGTCAGAACTTTTTCCCAATTACTATATTCCCATGCCAAGCAAGTCAGTTTCTTCTCATAAACGCTTTTTAGATCAATTATATGTTTAATGCCTTTTCATTTTCCTCAGTGCTATCAAAGATATTCTTATTTAGTTCCCAAGAGTATTTTTAAAGTAATATTTTCCTATTCAAACTGAGGCTCCCTTTACTATTGTATAAGAGAGATTATTGATCATTTTCCTGAATACCCTGTTTTAAATGCATAAATGCTTGACTTTCAGAGAGGCTTAGGGGTTTGTTCATCATCATCTTTACCTTCACCTTTGACATGTCCATGAGTAATTGCCTAAGAGTATAAATAATCAAAGATAATAATAAATAACTAATAATCGACGTCCCATTGAGCACCAAAGCATGCAAAATCCCAGTTTTGGGGTCTCTCCTTGTGGAATAAGCAGTAAACATGGAGAAAGACAACATCTGTACTTTCTTGTCATGCGTGTGTGCCTTAGACATATTTTGAATGGTAATAATATCTCATTTCTATTACTTCACTGGTTGGCAGTTCATCCCAAAAGTGAAAACCTCAGGCTATCAAGAGGCCAGATCTGAGCCCAAGTCCTGCCTTTGACATACTTCTTATAGGTAGGTATGGCCAATTTAACCATCATTTGTAGACTTCTTTTTTTCTCACTCTTCTAATATTATCATGTCTGATACACTATAAAGATAAATTTGCTATTAATTAGTAAAACATATACAAGGATTAGATAAAAATAGAATATTGTTTTTGTTTCAATATTATGGTTCTCCAGAAAAATAGGACCAATAGAAGTGGCTCTGTTTTAAATAAGTGCTTTATATGATCAGGGAACTAGGAAGACTGCAGGGTTGGACAGCATATCTGTGGACTTCAGCTCTGTGTGCTCCTTTAGCTGATTGGATGAGGCTCAACTACATATTGAAGGTGATTCTGCTTTATTGAAAGGAATTAGATAATTTATTTCATTATGGATAAAATAATTTCATTATAATGAAATTGATAAATTAAGTTAATAAAACATTCCCCACAGAAAATTTTATAAACTAAGTGCATGGCCTTGTATTTGGCTCAGGACTTTAGCCCAGCCAAGTTGATCCATAAATTTTACTATTCTGTTTCCTCAGCATCTTGATTGTGTTTTAAAGATGGTGTTGATATCATGTCTACTATTAGCAAGACCATCATTTCAGACACAGAGCTTAGGCTGGCTAGTATTTTGACAGGTGTGGATGTAGATCACATTTTCTCTTAGTTAATAATGAAGTAACAGCCTGTGGTAGGCTTGGTTTATCTGTGTTCTTTTACAAGCTGGCTCCAGCTGTGGATGTTCATGGTCTCTCATACATTCCCTTCTTACAAACCAATATCTGCTACATTGCTCCCACACTAATTAAGGAGTCACCTACACAGCCATCAATACTCACAGTCAACACTCTCATGTTTCTCTGGAGCAGTGACCTTCCCCTCAGGGACAAGTATTGACCTTTAGTGATTATTAATATTATTCAGATTCTGGTCATGGAATCTAGATTTGTTTTGGAATGAGCCCAGTGGGAAGCCATCAGCTGGTTTAGATATTTCAATTGGGCTTTAGTGGTTCGGACAGGTCTGTGGAAACTGTAATTTTCGGCTACCACTGTTCTGTCAGAGGCGGCAGAGAAAGCTGAGGCGTACCATCAATCTACTGGCTGACAGGCTGTAGCACAGTGGACACTCTAGCATGAACACTTTGGTTGTTGGAAGTGGCATAATTTGCCTGCTGCTAGTACATGTTATTAAAGCTGTTGTTTAATGTTCTTTTCCAAGGACATCGACTCTGGTGTTTTTAATCATCCAGGGAAATTTGTATTAACAGAAATGATCACATTCCTGGTGATTTTCTTTGGAAATGGTAAACTTTTTCTGAGTTTACTCTCTCTTCTATTAGGGGTGGATAATGAGAATTCGTGAGGATTATTAAGCACTCCTAGCTTTCAGTAGGAACTTATTTAGCACAGATGTTTCTATAATTGCAGTACACTGGGAAAATTCACAGTGTTCAATGGCCCAAAACTCATTATTACTTATTACTTCTACCTGTGCATTGTGGTGCCAGTAAGCTGAGCTGAAATGTTCCATTTAGCAGGGGCAATAGCTGAGGATCCCATGGACTTTAGAAAGACTACCAAGAAGAAGATATTGTGTTATGTTCTGCCTAAACCCTTACTATTCATTTATTAATTGGTACATCAACATTCTTATATTTCAAGGGACCAGGTCACACCATTCTTTTAATTTTCTCCAGTCAAATCTCCAGTTTATGCCTAGGAGTAAAAAAACAAGCAAGCAAACAAAAAACACCCTCCAAACAACATAGATTTTTAAAAGAGTTTAGAGACAAACAATATAACTAATTCATTGGAATAATACCATGGAATATGTGCAACTATAATTTTTCTCCCATTTCTTAGTAAAACACAGCTATCTTATTTTAGCAGTATGTTTATATTTTAATAAAAACTTGACAACATTTAAAAACAGGAGGTCAAAAATGTTTTAAAGGGCTACTTACTAGAACATAACCCCTTTCATACTATTTCTTTTCTGTATTCTTTTTTTAAATTATTGGTTATTTTATTTATTTACATTTCAAATATTATCCCCTTCTCAGTTTCTCCTCCACAAGCCCCATCCCTTTTCTCCTGCTCTTTTCTGTATTCTTAAACTAAATCTAAAAAGATTTATCCCATTATGTTGAGGGAGTCTGTAAGCAGCAGAGAAACACTGTGGGTGCCGCTTACAGCTGTGCTGATGACAGACTCAGTAGACTGACCTCAGAAGTTAGTCCAGGCTTTGAAGTCGACCAAAGACTGCTCAGGATGTGCCTGGCTTTACATTAAGCATGCACAGATACATTTTCCAAGAATCTTATTATTGAAAAAGTTGGAGTTGCTGGTCATTCCTGATTATTTAGGCTTATTATAGTTTTTATTTGTACTGAAGTCAGTATCTCAGAAGTTGAAGGGTTTCCAGGCATATGTGTGTGTATGTATATATATACATACATAATATATATATATAATGTATATATATATATATATATATATATATATATATAGAGAGAGAGAGAGAGAGAGAGAAGAGAGAAGAGAGAAGAGAGAGAATTTTACCTTCTATGTCCCAGACAGCCCACAGTTCATGCTACTGTTACAAAGGAAATGAGAGAATAAACATGAATTTAGTGGCTTTTTTCATACACAAAAAATCCATATAGATAATAATTATATATATATAGTCTAACATACATGCTATCAAGTTTGGGATTATATATGAAACATGTAACATCTGTAAAAAGATGTAGCAAGGTTGTAGCAATATGCTGTTTTTACATTTTTATTCATAGTAAAAATGAGTTCAGGTCTTTGTGTGTGTTTGTGTGTGTGTGTGTGTGTGTGTGTGTGTGTGTGTGTGTGTGTTACTGAAGGTATGTTCAATTCTTCAAGAGCATGGCTAATTTCTGCATCTGGATTTATTTTTAACTGTCTCAAGGCATCTCAAGTTTAAGGTATTTATGAAAATTATCTCATTAGTTTTCAAGCCTTTTGCTTTTCAAGCTTTTTACTGAGATCTAAAATGTTTAATCTACTTGATCCTCAAAACAATTTATTACGAATCAAGAAATGGCCTCTGTTTTGGTTGCAATGTCTGGTTTTAGATGGAATTTGGGAGCATGGAGATTTAAAATAAGTGTAAAAACTAATTAAAAGTTTGTACCAAGGTTATTTGAACATTTACTTAATGTCATTTTGACTCTTCATTGGGGAAATCCGATTTTTAAAACAGAAGAGCAGAAGGTTCTGACCTTAAATTTTGTTTGCATAGTTCATTTCTCATTCATGTGCAGTGATATTTTTGAAGCTCTAAATCAAATTCTTCTTAGAGACAGAAAATAAGTGACAGAGACACAGCTAAGACTGGTGACACTTGTACACGATGCGCCAGCCTCAGATGGAATAGTCATCAGCAGTTCTTTACTGTCGGATGCTGAAACTCTTCTTGCCCATTCCTTCCCTGGAATTCACCTGGCAAAGAGCTGAAATAATAACTTCTCTGCCAATTAAGGTGTTCTACCTGGGGCCAGTCAGAGCTTAGTTTGGGGACAAGGTCACTTGCTGGGATGGAGTTGTAGATCCCCAATTACTGGTAGTTCCACTAGCTCTTCTAACTTGCCAAATAATGAGGAGACTTTGAAGGCTAAATCCAGCAGTCGCTCCTAGTGGGGTTAATGCAGAGTGAATGACAACGATAGTGAGGCGTGTGAATCTGACAATGTCTGTCAAGCTCAGTTCATAAGGATGATGAAGTTCACTGCTACTCAGTGGTACTTAGAAAAGGTATTGGTCTTGCTCTTATCAGTGAGAAAAGACTACAACTCACACTTCAGCAGAAGTTCATTAACTCTTTCATGCCATTCACACGACCTGGGTGTGCACTTTGTTAATGACAGAAGATGAATGTGCTACAGCAGGGTGGCCTGTATCAGAACCATAATACTCTTTCTCTGTTTCTTGTGCCTTCCTTTTCTAGTAGGTGCCCCCCAATAATTCTAAATTCTGAGTTTACTGATGAGTAACAGCATTTATAAACCATTATATTCAGTACTCCTTATTAATATAACTGAGACAATAATAACAAAATGTTCTACCACAGGAAAGCCAGGAAAGTTTTATGCAATTTTTAATGCTGCTCTTATTAGCAAATTATTAAACTGAGTTCTGGACCAAAAATCATTCAGCAAAGAGCTGTATAAATTTTTTCTTTGATAGGTCATCTGAAATGCGTAGGAAGCTAACTAGGTACCCTGAAATCTCCTAATCTACATCTTCCATGTTTCAAGTTTCTTATGGGGAGTTAAAGAATATAAAAGAGATATAAGTCACAGTTTTTACATTTTTAATTTTGATAAGTGTGACAAAATTTTAGAGGAGAAACAAGATCACTCCTGAGGGTTTTAAATATGAATTGGAATATTCTTCCACCTTATGTGAATGTACACTTCCACCTCCTCACCTCCTCCTTGCCAATTGCCAATAGCAAAGTTATGCCATAGAAAACAAAGAAGAGATGATGCTGTCTGCTGACATGTTTCTCTAGGGACTCTTCTCTTTGACTTAGCGAGATCACCATTTTTATTTGTTAACAAATCTTGTTTTCCTTTGTAACCATTTCCAGTTCATAGTACTAAAAATATCAGATGTGTAATAGACTAAATATTCTCTCTTGAGAAGAAGTCCCAAGGCTTGTTCATGATATACTTTGTGTTAGTGGAGGATTGGCTTTTCTCTTCTGACTTGCTGGGACCTCATAAGAGCTGAGCCTTTCTCCTGTACTCTGTAGAACAGTTCTTTCCTCCTAAGAGTCAAGTTTACTGTGTGGTTCAGCCATTGGCATTCTTTCACTGAAAGTTTATTGCTGTTCCTCTCAGGGCATCAAATGTCACATCTACTAGCTACATTAATAGCTAATTTGCTCTTGGAGACCCATACAGGTAACACATATATTTTAAGTTGCAAAGAGTTGTGCTGTGTTGAATATATGAACCAGATTTTGTTGAATGGAGTTGGTGGTTATTCACAGAATATGATAGTATGCAAAGCTGGGTCAACCAGCATTTCAAAACTCTCCCCATTACCACATACCTACCCCATGTGTGTCACCACAAAAATCACATGAGGCACATATAGCTGGGAAATCCTGTTCAGATTCTCAGGTTACAGTTTTTGAGATGTCTAGTCTGGAGAATCAAAACTATTCAGATGAATGGAGTATGGGAATATATGGCAGTCTCAACCACATCTTGCCATAGAACTCTCTTAAAATAATTTCCATATTTGTTGCAGCTAAAATTATGGGAAAGCCAAAAATAATTAGAAAAGTACAAAATACATTTCTCTCAATCCATCTATAAGAAGGCATGAACTGGACTAATTCTTTTGAATGTGTAGTACCAGAGTGCGTAGTCAGTGACTAGAGATAAAAGCTCCTTGTGAATTACTGCAGGCATGATGTTAACACTGTGGTAAATACCACCTCACTTAATTCTCACATCAATCTCAGGAGTGCTACGATTCTTAGTCCCATGTCATAGACAGGAAAGCATAGCCTTATTAGTTTTGTAAGAGGTGCACAAGTGCTCTCAAAATTAGCATTTCTTTTCTAGTTGTTGTTATAGTGTTAGCTCACACTTGTGTTCATGTTATTTTATTATACTTTGGTTGTAGTCTGGTTTTCTCACCTGACCAGTTAAATGGTATATTTTCTCAGGCTGAACCTTTGCTGGACCTTGAGTTTCCATTGTTCCAACTCTTCTTTGATATAAAGCAATATTTCAATGACATTACAGTATCAACTTTCTCTGCTGATGGGTGAATTTACTAGAAATATTTTATGAAGACAACATAGAAATGAAAGATATGATACATTATTGAACAATTTATGAAGAATTAGAAAAATATTTGGGTCTGTAGCCCAGTGTCCACATAGAGTGCATGAAGCCCTGGATTTTATCCTCAGTACTTGGGGAAAATATTTGTAGGTACTTTATTCAGTGTAGAAAGCATTTTATAATTTTAATTTTCCCTATAAATTGTAGAAATTTCTTTCTTCTATATTATCATGAGTAAGAAAGTAGATAAACATTTAGATTAGTAGGAGTTAGGAAGAGTGATATGTGCTCAGGAACTTGAGACATTAAAAGACATTTTACATAATTAATTATGAATAGAGTTATGTTAGGAAGTGCTTTACTTCCCTTTATAAGGCTTATTTAACATGCTATATTTTTTTTTACTACTTAGCCAGCTTTCTTCAGATATACCAAAAATAAGAATATAATTAAAATAGTACCCATGAGAAACAGAAAAAGGAATATATAGTTTATTTCATATCAACCTGACAAAAATCAAATTTTAAATCCTAATAGTCTCTTCAATTTATTATTCATTGTTAGAATTTTCTGTTTAATGGAATTTCCTGGTTAGTTTTGAGTCACCTGGGAAGAGAGAACCTCAACTGAGGAGTTGCCTCCATCTTACTGGCCTGTAGGAAGTCTTCAAGATATTTTGTTTGATTAGTGATTGATACAGCAGGACCCAGACCTCTGTGAGTAGTGCCACCTCTGAGCAGGTTTCTAGCTTCTACAAGAAAAAGCAAGCTAAGTAAATCATGAGGAACATCATTTCTCCATGGTCTCTGCTTGAATTTCTGCTTATTCCTCAATAATGGACTGTGGAGGGAATGTGTAAGCCAGATAATCCCTTCCTTACACAAGTGGCTTTTGGTCATGGTGCTTATCACAGCAACAAATAGTAGTAACCAAAACCAGGAAGAATATAAGGAGAGAACAAAATTTATTTTTTTTTTTGAGAGTCAGTGGCAGGGGGTCATTCAGAGGTTTGCTAATTGGTTTGCTATATCTATTACTAGGCCCTTTTTAAGAGTGTACCTTTCTTACTGAAATGTATAATGTTTGTTATACAAATGAAACATTGACGTTTCATTCAAAAGGAAAAGAGTTATGATCAGTAGATAGTTTCCCTTCCTGTTTCTATTTGAAGATTTTCACTAGGTTTTTGACAAGGACCATAAAGGAATTTGCCTGCAGCATGAATAATTTCATAACCTGCAAGAGTTAATTCTTAAATAGTCTTAAATTAAGTAAGCATAACACATTTTCATGTAATAATAATAATAACATTCTTGCCCATATAAGTGGGCTAGAAAAACTATCTTCAGATAAGAAGAGCAAGAAAGTATATCACATATACACACATTTAAAATAGAAACTCAATTTTGAGCCTTGATTATTAATATTTTGGGATTTTTTTTCCTGGACAAAGTATGAGTTTCCCAAGAGGCAGAATTATTCATATCATCTGTCTTAGGAATTATGCGGCATGAGAAGTATTTTAGTTATTCTAAGCCTACATGAACAATAGCCAAGAAGAACACACAATAGCTTCTTAATCACTGGACATCTTCTAGTAAAATGTTTTTACCCATAGGACTAACCTTTTTAAATAAGTATATAAGATAATTCAGAAATCTTTGAATATTCATGTTGAAAAAGTCAACAGACTTTTTTCTTTGGAAGTACAATGTCAATATTTACATGGATCAACAAGGCATAATAACGGTAAAATAATGTGCTATTTAAGAAATGCAATTGAAAGGAATCTTAACTATGCATATAAAAGATAAGTATATTTTTATTAACCATACTTATGTGCATTTATAATTGGTTTTAAAAGGATTTATGGGTTGATGTTTTATATTGTTGGATAAATATCCACACTTTTATTTGACTATCACAACAGATCAAACTACTATTTCTGTAGATTGAATAAAATTAAATTAGTCTGGGTTTTTACCTAGAGTAGAAAAAAGAATAGGACGTTACTTCCTAAGACCAGCTAGGCTAAAAAAATATCTAAAATGAAACTTTTAATAATAAGCAACAAAATTTAGGATTTGCTTAGGTTTAGGGTTCAAGCTTAGACTTAAAAGGTCAAATTTAATCCAAAGCTACTTAAACAAATCCCCCATGAAAATTCAGAATTTTCCCCTTAATGGTTTGGTTATTTCAGCAAGGACTTCACAACTGTAGAACTGTAGAAAATAATTCATACGTGAGAAGATGGAAATAAAACTGTATAATACATAGTATATATGAACACATATGTTAAAATATGCTATCAACAGTGAGTTCAAATGTATGTAAAATATAAGTTGTGACTTAGGTCACTAGTGTGCATCTTTTATTAAAGTGCAATTTAATGTCACTTGCTGAAAATAGCATGTATACTATTTATTTCAAAGTATTATTTCATTAATAATTTTATTTTAAGTGCAATTTAATATGATTATAATAGTTCAACAAAGTTCACATAGGTGTTATTTTTAATTACAGATTTGAAAACTACCAAATTTTAAACAACTCTATTTGCCAGATAGGTAAAATATTGCATATAGAATATAACAATATGTAACATTTATATTTAATGTGTCAAGGTACATCTACTGATGTGAAAACATATTGTTGATAAAATGCTAAGTATGAAACACAGATAGTTAATGCAACATGAGTTAGTCATAAATTTCTTCGGGTAGTGGCCTCAAGAATATTTTTAATAGAGTCATTAAATTACACTAATGCAAATAAACTTCTTTATAATAAAAATGACTCTTTAATTTCTAAATTTGAACACAAGCCTTAAAATCTGGACAATTTGAACCCAAAGTTCAATTTCACTCAATGTTTTTGTGACATTTAAAAATGATTATTTTTTAAAAAATGTTGTTGCACCAGTCAGAATGGCTAAGATTAAAAACTCAAGAGACAACAAGTGCTGGTGAGGATGTGGAGAAAGAGGAACACTCCTCTACTGTTGGTGGGATTGCAAAATGATAAAACCGCTCTGGAAATCAGTTTTGTAGTTCCTCAGAGAATTGGGCATGTCACTTCCAGAGGACCCTGGCATACCACTCCTGGGCATATACCTAGAGGATTCCCCTGCATACAATAAAGACACATGCTCCACTATGTTCATAGCAGCCTTGTTTATAATAGCCAGAAATTGGAAGGAGCCCAAATATCCCTCAAAGGAGGAATGGATACAGAAAATGTGGTATATTTATACAATGGTATACTACTCAGCAATTAAAAATAATGAATTCATGCAATTTGTAGGTAAATGGTTAGACCTGGAAAATATCATCCTGAGTGAGTTAACCCAATCACAAAAGAATACACATGAGATGCAATCACTGATAAGTGGATATTAATGAGCCCAGAAGCCCTAAACACTCAAGGCACAATTAGCAAGTCAAATGATTCCCAAGAAGAAGAAAGGAGAGGACCCTGGGCCTGTGAAGATTGGATCCAGTTTTGTAGAGAAACCGTGGGGGGAGAGGGAATGATTGGGGAATAGTTGGGGGGGGAGAGGAATTATGGGACGTATGGTGGGGGGGGAACTGGGAAAGGGGAAAGCCTTTGGAATGTAAACATAGAATATAGAAAATAAAAATTAAAAAAAAATGTTGTTGCAGATAATAGAAAGTTATATTTTTTATAGAAATTTCTCCCTAGCTTACACAAACATACCATTAACAAAGACTGACTCTCCACACAGAATATTAATTTGTTTTGTTTTTGTTTATCTAAGGGGACAGCAGAAAAGCTGGCAGTAAATGGTGGATGGTATGTTGGTTAACATGAACATATGGCTCTGGGTTGGGGCTGAAACTTCTACTTCAGCATTTGCGTAATGGTGTAAGTATTCTGAGCACAGCTAGTTTTAGTTTCTTGCCATGGGACTCATGGATGGGGAAGAGATATGCCCACCTGTCTATAGCAGACTGGTATTTGATAGCTCAAGCAATTCTCTGGAGTGATCAGATCCCTATATAGATGGGTTTGTTTTCTGATAGAATGAGACAAAATTGAAAACCACTTTAGTTTCAAGATTACACCAGAAGACAGTGTAAGAAATGTAAACCTTCCTATATCAAAGAAGAATATGACAATGTTGAAAGAACCATAATATGGATGAACATAATGCATAGGACAAGGGTCAGGCAGTTTTGATAGTTGTTGTAATTGGACTGTTGATCAGAAGAATTAACTGCAGTACTTGATGAACAAAGTAACACAAGTCTCTCCATGGCATTCATGTGAAACCAGAATTTTTGAAAGATGCTTAGGAAACTTCTACTAGTCAAGAAAGTATGGATTAAGTTGTAAATATTGTAGTATTCTGAACTATTTAATTCTTGTTAATATTCATCATTCCACTGAATAAATGGGTTACCCTCCAAAGTCTCATGAAAGCCATTCAGAATGGTAGATGCAATCCAGAATCATTCTTGGAAGACTAAATTATGATCATGCTTCTAACAACCCTCTGGAAATTACAAGAATGTCAGAACAAAAACTGCAAACCATAGGATCATGAAATGCACAAACTGTCTGTTGACTTTTGTCTTAGCCTGAAAAGGAGTGTAGAAGTATTTGAGTATGTGAATCCTTTTACAGAAATACTTCATTCAGCATGAGAAAGTCTTCCCTAAAGTGGGTTCAAGTTCAAGTTATAGACCACTAAGACTATTTCTATAGGTTCTACTTTTACTTCTTTTTATCTTAAATTCTGTCTAGTTTTCCACAGTGTTTCCTATTGAAGGATCATCTAGCCAAGCTTGCTGGTGAGGAATGGCTTAATGGTAGAATCTGAGAGCTACCGAGGGAGGAGATTCTTCCTGTCTGGTGTTAAGTATGATCCTCTAAGCATAACACTAACCGTCACCTAAGCGCTCACTCTATAATAATCTTTTAGTTTCCTTCCATAAAGGATCCAGGATGAATTAAAGCTCACACCAGGTAACTTTGGGCGGTGTGAAGAAGAGTCCATGCAATAATGGACACACAATGGGAAGTCACCCTAGGGAAGTGATTGGCATTACTGAAATGCCAGAGTAGACAGTAATGTTGGGAAGAGTAAATTCATATCTAGACTGGTAGTAAAAACTAGCAGCTCTGCATACAATCTTTGTGATAGGTATTTCTACTAGATGTGAAAACATTAACCAGATTTCTTAATATAGACTGACCCAATGCAGTTTTCTCCATGTTGACTGAGTTGAACCAGCTCTCTACCTGGAGACCTACATTTCTTTTTTTTTCTGTCTTTTATTTTTTTGGTTTTTTGAGACAGGGTTTCTCTGTGTAGCTACGGCCGTCCTGGAACTCACTCTGTAGTCCAGGCTGGCCTCGAACTCAGAAATCTGCCTGCCTCTGCCTCCCAAATCCTGGGATTACAGACGTGTGCCACCACCACCCGGCTGAGACCTACATTTCTAAGAAATGATGCTGCTGAGTAGAGTTTTTCCAAGTCATTTAACTACATGTATTTAAAAAATATGATTCTTTTTTAAACATTTCAGTGAATTGTATATTATCTTTAATCTTTGAGTAGGTGACAGTGTGATTAATACAAGGTTTAAAGCAGAAAGCAATATTTTCCTGAGTGTTCACAAACATAATAACTTTTGTAACATTTAATACTTTATACCTTTCTTGGAATAGTAATGTAAAATCAGTTATTGGGGGAGTAGGTAAATTTTATAGGTTGGGACACATTTTCTTATATATGCTGCCTAGGAATCATGGCACAAGGCAAGATGGGGACAAGCAAAGTGATTTTTCTCTGCATTTGACCATACCCTCCCTCTAGTAAGCTTTGGGTTCAAGATTCTGGGAAAAGGACAGAAATACAATGAATAAGACATGACTCTAATAGGTAAGGAAATGTGTGAAGGAGACAATGATTTTATGAGCTCAATGAATGGAATGGAATGGAAATGATGGAAATATTTTAGAAGAGTCCTAGAAATAGCATTTCCTTGGAAATCCTTGGAATTCAAGAGAGAATATGTTGGACAGTCATCAAAATGTTAACCTTTGGGGCAATTTACATTTCATAATCCTTTGGGCTATGGAATTATACATTTTCTATGGTGCATATTTTTAAAAATATCAGTGACATTGGAGGAAGTCTTTATAATAAATCTTATTCAGTATACCTTGTTTAATAAGAATGATTATTCCTCTTGACCTTATCGCATAAAAAGTTTGAGGCCTTAACCCCCAAACCATGACTAAAGAAAAAAAACTGTTCAGTGCCTGTATTTCTAGTAGATTATTTAATCTAAATTCTTTGTTTACCTGTAATTTAGGGCAATGCCTGCACTTGTTTCCTAGCTTTTCTGATTTCTTTACATTTTCTTGGATGCTCCCAATTTTTGCACATTTTTTTTGCTAAGTAAGTTATACTTCTGCCCTTGCAAAAAGGATACTATTTTCTCATCTTTTCTCATATGGGTTTATGTAAGTTGACATTTGCTGTGTCTCCTCTCTCACCCTTTGCTATTTAAAAGTGCTTTCCCAGTGTCTCCTTGGGGACCTGGTTTCCAGACTGAGGGCTTGTGTTGCTTTCAGGGTGAAACCTCCCAACCTCTTCAAAGAACAGATGAATTTGACCCCAGAGCCCTTATTTATAACAACCAGTCATAAGGTGGCCTTCATACATGACCCTATAGAATATGCCTAGCATCAATCTTAGACTTCATAGATGGTGCTCAAGGACAAATGACACATTTCCTAATTGGGAATGAATGCTTGCAGTACTATTATTAAATATTAAGAGGTATGGATAGATTTATTGGGTGGGTTTTTATCCCAAAGCATCTCTTAGCCATAGTTTTTGTCATTTAAAAGATTCCATGGTGGGTTTTTTTGAGACATTTAGACATTTCTTTAAAATACTTAGCTTATTTGTTTTTTGCTATTAGAAACACCTGGAAAAGATAAATACATATTCGCTAAAATGGCAAAGAAAGTCTATTTTAGAGAACAGCTTAGTGATAATTTTTAACCTTCCAAATCTGAGTTCAGCATCTCTGTGTTTGATAATGAAGACAGTACTGAAATGTGGTAACATCAGAAAAGAACAGGGAGCATACATGATCTCTCTCTATATATATAAGAAGTGTAGGTATCTGAATAACAGACAAGTCATTAATTGAAATATATGTATTAACTTGGAAATATGCTTAATGCATATTCCTTTAATTATATTTAATTTTTAAAACTCCGTTTTGCAACAATGAAAGCTATGAAATAAAAGACATAACCAAAGTCAAATCCCATCCAAATATTTTATTTATGTGTTACCAGACAATAGAAGTTATAAATTTATTTTTCTGAATGCTTTAAAAGGTAGCGTTGAAAAAAAATCAATACATTTTCAATATATATAATGTTAAATAGATAGCATTGCTTACATTTTTAAACAAAGCTCATGTGGATTTTGCGTATATTCAATATAGTGTAAAAAAGATTACTACCAATATCTAAAATACATGTTAGTCAATACCTCTGTAACATGAGAAAGTGTAGTATAAAATCTTGTTCTTAATAGTTACTGGAAATCATGTGGTTTGGAATGTCTGCAACACATTTTTATGAGAGTTCAAAGATAAATTTTTTGAACTACATCACTGGGTTTATTCATTTTGTCGCTTTCTGAGTTCATTATCTTATTACAGTATATTAGTAACACCCACAAAGTGCTAAGAACTTCCCTTTGGCTGAGTCTTAAGCATTTGAACAGTACTGTTCTTTTCATGTTGTATATTTAATTTATATTAGATAATCTTTACATGACTTAGGTGGATTCTATCCCTACAGCTTCCTCTCCAACTTTCTAGTTATCTCCTATGACTCTTTTTACTGCTGCAAAAGGTGTTTTAATCATTAAGTATTCATCAGTTCTAATTATGATTACTCCATCAATGCTACTCTCACACTGAGGTTACTGAGGCATTTTTCTTTACTGTTATGTATAGATTTATCACATTTTGAGAATATTATCCTCCCAGAAGTATGGCAATGAAGAGCTGTGCTTTCTCAGGATCCTTGGGTACTGTGGAGAGGAATTAAGTCATATCAAAAATCAGTGATTGTTTAGCAGTTGCAGACTATATCAAAAAATAGTCTAAATATTGGAAGACACAGTTTAGACCAGGAAAGGTTCCCCAAGGAGTTCCTATCTTTTGGGACACAAAAATTTATTTTCAGAAGAAAACAGAGGAAAGCAGACCACCTATCAGGATTCCAAGTGTTTTCCTACTTAATTTAGATGACTGTAAATATGAAAGGATTATTTTTCTCCTGATTCCTTCATCTATGTGTATATGGATATAATGTGTTCTTGATCTAACTTTCTTTTAAATAGGGCAACATAATCTTATTTAAAGGATGGACTAAAGAGCATTGCGTGGTCTGAGAACAATATAAAAACCATTACATTGGATTGAATATAGTCATTATTTGCTGCTGTTAGTTTTAGTTGGTTGCTTAGGTGTCATAATAATTTGCCATAGCATGTAAAGGATCAAATACACATGACTTTCTACATGCTCCCTTTTTCTTTCTCACTGACCACCATATCCTGTCACTCTAATATTTTTTGTTTCTCAGAAAGGAAGTGTTAAAATATGTTACTTGTGTTAAAATATGACTTAAGTACTTCCAGGCTTATTACTCAGAGCGTAAGCTTCAACATTGTAGCTGCTTAGGTGCCTTTTCTAGATAAATGATGACAGCAATATTTGTGCTACAATAATTAGGGATCCCAGCATTTCCATTCTAAACATCTATTTTCAAGTTTTACAACTCTGCTTATAAAATGTGCTCCCAGCTGAAACTTGGCATGTAGAATCCTAGCCCAGGAGTCATCTTCACTCTCATATATTAATCTGGAAGAAATGGTGTGACTGTGATATAAAGAACTAGAGTGTTCACAGTAATAGAAGTTCAGGACATAAGAGTGTCAAGAAGGATCGGAGTATAAACTGCTCTGTAATAATGTGATAGGTTTATCTGAAATTTAGTCAACATCTGTCTGTTCCTTCTCTCTGTGAAGAAATAAATCTAGTTTTATTACTTTTATTATTTGTTTCAATAGCCTCATTTGTGAAAATTATTTAGCAGTCATGCCATTTCGATCTATGGCGCTCTGCACAGGTGGCCTACAGGTAAAACTCGGCCATGCTAGGATAAGGGAAGATTCGGGGCAATTCGGTGTCAATTTGCTGCTGCTGTGATTGTTGATTTATTTGTACTTAAGCATAAAGACAAACTAGAAGATTGGCATTATTTTGTACTGACAATAGTTACAGAAAAATTGAAAACAAAAAATTAAGTAATTATGCCATACTTTTCCAAATTGCTTTCAAAATATTAACTTGCATATTCATGTTTTATTCTAAGAATCAGCGTTCTCTCTAGTTAATATTCTCAAATATGTAAATGTTTTCTTCAGAAATATATTACTAATGAATTGAGTTGGCAATTAACTATTTTTTAAATATCTAATAACATGACTTTTGGCTGGAATTTCATCTTCCAAAAGTGCATTTAGTTTTAAAATCTAGATAAATGATGTTAGATTTTTTTTATTTCTCAGATATATGTTTATGCTTGTTAATTAATATTAGTATTATCTAATTGAGAGTTTTATTTTATTGTGTTTGATATAATTATAAACATTATTTTCTTAGAATATTAACTGTTTTCTTTGGATATTTTTTGTCTATAGCAACCATCATTACAGTCATGGCTTGATGAAAAGGTGGAATCTTTTCAATTAGAGGTTTGGGGTGCAGCAGCAGCAAAGAAAGAAAACATTATTCTCAGGTTTTAGTTGTATTTTAATTTTTAACAGTTATTTCGGGAGTAATGAAATATAACAAGAAGGAAAACAAACAAAAGCACCCATTCTTTATAAAACCTTTGTTTTGAAGACTACATAAACACTTCTACATGAAAACAGGCACAGACTAATGTGAAACCTGTAGAAAATTTTGTCCTTTAAAATTTGCCTCAGATCTCATTTGTGATCTGAAATCATGAGTGGGCACTGGGGAACTTATTATTCATAAGAATTGGATAAAATGGATTTTTTGGTAGTACTTGCTTTAAAAAAATACACCAAACAGCATCCTGTCTAAGCCCTCACGATAATATGCCCTTCTGTATCCATTGCCCTCTCCAATGGCACCCTTTTCAAGTTGCCTTCTCTGATCATGGGAATTGTCAGGGTGGAAAGATGAAAAGTGACAAGCTTTGTGGGGCCAGGAAGGCCTCAGTGAGGCACAGAGAAGGGGAATGTGTGAGCGCATATGTGTCCTTCAGGATTCTCAGTTATCCTTTACCATCTGCCCATAGTGTGAATTCTTTAATAACTACTTCAGAATGTGTAACATTTACTTGGAAAGTCACAGATGTATTAAATTACAAATATACATTAAGTCAAATATAATCAAATTTACTTTCATATTCAATGTATTATATATATTTATATATGTAAATAAATACATGTATGTATACACACATACACTCATTCATTCATCAAACATTCATTGAGTGTCTTGCCTATATCCAGAATTGTAAGGAAGCCAAGACGATTTATACAAAGTTAGCTGGCTTTCAGAGAAGGTGGGGATAAAGCGTGAAGAACAAATAATTTTAATGTAATCAGTTCAAAATGATACTTAGAATGTTTGATTTGTGATGGAGTTCTAGAAGTGTTTAACATGAAGGGAGACATTCTTTCTGAAAAGGTTTCAGAATGCCTCAAAGAAATGCAGAGCTTTGAAAAATTAGTGAGATTTTGTGGTAGCATTTTAAAAACCAGTACTAGTTGTGTATGGTCAGGTTCTTTGATTTGCAGGGATGTGAGGTGCAGCTAGGCTAGCACATAGGAGCTAGTGCTTTGTGAATTATTTTATGGGTGTATTTACATGAAAGTGCTTGTTCCTCATCCTGTAGCAGATGGGCACACAATGAAAACTTTTAGGTAGTATCAGATGTGATGTACATTATAAAAGTCTAGTGGCAGTGAAGAGGTTGCAAGGGTTAAGGACAAAGGGGAGACAAATGTGAAGACCTTTTGTTATTATAAGGGATACATGATAAATAAAAATCAGAATTAATTTGGTGCAAAACAGTTTGGAATACAGGATGGCTGGTGAAACATGAAAAACCAGGATGTTGATTTTTGCATGTTAGGCTAAAATGAGAAGACTTTGTATACTTCTCAAATGTCTATTAGCTAACATGGATGATAGTGCTGTGGTTATGATAAGTCAAAGATTTTGCTTTGTCTGTTCATATAGATGATAAATTCATCTTGTGGTATCTATAAATAGTTCAGAGGAGATCAAATGAGAGATTTAAAAACTAGATTAAAAACTTAAGAGAAAGCTTAGAGATAAAGATAAATTCAGTTAGTGATCTTTCTTATTTATTTTTAGTATTGGAGATACTTAACAATAAACAAGTTTCAATCCTTGTAAGGTGAGGACAAGCATCCAAATGCCATTCAATGCTGTGAAACTCAGAAAAATATTGGTATATGATGATATAAAGTCAGAAAAATTGATAACTCTTCTTTCAAGGCTTATAGAAGAAACCTGAGTTGACTTTTCTGAGAAAGCTGTAATTGGTCTAAGATTCACAAGATGAGTACCATTCCTTAAAATTAAAAATATGTCGATACATTTGATCAAAGTTAGATGAAGTGAGGAGACGAAGAAGTAGTGCTGTGTACCATCTGAAGCCCAGGAAGTCTAGCATACAAGGAGGACGGGACCTTAGGTTAACAAAACTTATAGGACAAGGAAATTGGACAGAGAACCAGAAAGATAACTAACTATTGGGAAAAAAACACAATTTTTATCAGTTACACTTCAGAATTAGTAATATCATAGAAATAAGAAAGAAAAGGAATGATTATTAATAAAAGAATCTACATAGAACAATAGGTACAAAAATATTCTGATAAGCTTTAATTATTACTGGTTAAGTACCTTTTTCTTAGAAAATGTTTAGATTTGGACAGTAAGTGAGTGAGTACGAATGTTCCTTTCCTTATGCAACAACATATAGGGCCCCATCTATGCTACCCTTAAATACTATGTCCATCCAAGCTTCCCACATCCTTCTTCATGTTCTAGCCTTAGGAGTCCCCATCTGTGCCATCTCCTAAACCCTCTAGATCTCTTCCAGCTCCTACATCTTGTGACCCTGCTTACTATTGCTTCCTCTGACTATACGACTGTCAGGACCCTCCCTACCTATTCCCTAGCCCTCAAGGCTCTCTTGCTCTATATTCAACAATTGAACTCATCCAGATAGAACCCCACAATCCAAGCTTGAATCAGGAAGTACATAATGTACAACAGCTTAGTGCCTTCTGTCCACTTGATTTCATTTGACTCAAACCATTTCTAACCCAGTCCATCCATATAATTTCTGCTTCTAAATGCTCTGTCCATATCACCCTTAGAACGAAAGAAATCCACATGCCCAGATCTCACTGCAAAAATAGAAATGACAGTATTTTCTCTCAAAAATCTTCAGTCCTGTAGAAATGTTTGTCAATGATTATTACCTAGTAGGACCTTAGGATACAGACTTTAAAGATGATCAATCATAAAACTCACTAAATAACAGAATCAATTTAAAGAAGGCACAGGGAAACAGCTCAGTGAAATCAAGGAGAAAGTGCTTCAGGAGAACAAATCTGAATGATGCCAAAGAAAACATAAACAGAAGGCTGATGGAAATGAGGAAGACAGTTTGTGACTTGAGAATGGAATTTGATGAAAACATTAAAGAGAATTAAAACTAAACTGAAGATGAAATTTCAAATTCAATAATTCAATGATAAAACTCAGAGTAAAACTTTACAAGTACAATGAATAAAGCAGAAGATAGAATATCAGTATGTGAAATGATAAAAGTAGAGAGTCTAGACTCAATAGCTGAGGAATATGAAAATAAAATAAAAATACAGGAAAGAAACATAGAAGAAGTGTGTAAGCCTATGAAAAAATCAAATCTTCAAATTGTAGGCATTACAGAAAACCACAACCTATAAATTTTATAGTCCTAATAGATATATCTACAAAACACTACTGTTCCTAAGGTTCTAGAAAAGGAATCTGGATGGAGATCGGATTTACTATCTACTTTGGATATGGCATCTGGCACAGCTTGGAAGAGAAGAATGACCAACAGCCAACAGTAGCACATTCCCAGGTGCTCCAGGAACATACTCCTTGTGTTGAACTACCTTAACTCCAGAACCTGCATGCTTCCAGGACGCCCTGGGTGTCAGTTTCCTTTCTTTTCCTTTCCTTTCCTTTCCTTTCCTTTCCTTTCCTTTCCTTTCCTTTCCTTTCCTTTCCTCTCCTCTCCTCTCCTCTCCTCTCCTCTCCTCTCCTCTCCTCTCCTCTCCTCTCCTCTCCTCTCCTCTCCTCTCCTCTCCTCTCCTTTCCTTTCCTTTCCTTTCCCCTCCCCTCCCTTCCTTTTCTTCCATGTGTGTGTGTGTGTGTGTGTGTGTGTGTGTGTGTGTGTGTGTGTTGGGGAGGCAGTACTGGGAATTGAACTTACAGTCTTGTGCATCTGAGGCAAATGCTTCACCACTGAACTATCTCCTGCAGGTGTCTTTAGGCCAAGGAAATGTTTGAATATTTGTGGGTTGTAGATGGACTTATTTTTATAGCACTGTTATTTGTGAGCAAATTACTTAACTTTTTTTTTTGTGTGTATACTGAAATTGGATCCATGAATTTGAATATGCTAGGCAAGTACTCTACCACTGAGCCGCATCCCTAGCCCCTTTAGTTATTTAACTGACAATAAAATTTAGATATTCACATATTATAGAATGGCTAAATAAAACTGATTAATGTATCTGTTTCTTTTTATGTTTGGGTAGGGTTAGGCTCATATAGCCCAGGTCAGACTTGAACTTGAGATCTTCTGAACATTACTTATGGAGAGAGAGAGAGAGAGAGAGAGAGAGAGAGAGAGAACACCTGTGCCACAGTGTTTGTGGAGGTCAAAGGACAACTCTGTAGATTCCTTCTCCCTTTCCACCTTTCACGGATTGAACTCAGATCTTCAGGCTTTTGTGGCAAGCACTTTACCCACTGAGGCATCTTGTTGGCGCCTAGATCCCTGCCCCCCACCCTCTGACAGTATAATAGCTGAGAGCAACCATGAGGTCCTGACCCTTGTGTCACCAGTTCTCCAAGTGTCAGTATTACAGGGGTGGACCGTGGTCATTGTTGTTTTTTGTTCTGGTTTTCAAGACACAGGGTTTCTTGATGTAGTTCTGGCTATCCCTGTAACTTACTGTATAGTCCATGCTGGCTTTGAACTCAGAGATCTCCCCCCAACCCCCCAAAGTGGTGGGATTAAAGGCATGTGCCACCCCTGGCCTGTCTCCATGCTCAGTTACTCTGTTGCTAAAAATCATGCCAGGGCTCTAAGCATATTAGGACAACAAATTTACTAACCAAGCCACTCCAACCCCAGCTCTACATTTATGTTTTGAGATGAAAACATTTAAAAAATTTTGTAACACTGTTCACCTGTGGAAACATGTATATGAACTTGGAGGATATATATTATGTTAAGTGAAATAAATGAGGTTTGAACCAAAAAAAAAAAGGATACTGAAAGATGGGAAGAATCATCAGATACAGGAATGTGCTATGAGATTGGGTTCTCCTAGAAATGTCAAAAGGCATACCTACAAATACTTACAACAGACAGCCCAAACATGAGCTGAACAAGGACAACAGCAATGTGGCCCAGGGAAAGATGATGAGTCCCAGTTCTACACAAAATAACTATTAGGTGAGTAATGAATGATGAGAATGGGGAACATAAGCTGTTTTTATTTATTTATTTATTTACTTATTTATATTAGTACACTATAGTTGTTCATATAGATGTTTGTGAGCCTTCCAGTGGTTACTGGGGACTGAATTTTTTCTTTCCTTTTGAAGAAAGAAATTAGTACAATAAAATAATTATAGGAATTAAGCCAGTAGAATAGAAGATACTGGTAAAGATATAGGCATTTAGTTTGGTAGGAGATAATGAGAGAAATGAAGACTACAAGTGTGACTTTAGAAAGGGAATTGGAAATGAAGGTAAGAATCACACTTACATATATCAGCTCTTGTGAGGTTCTCTACTGTTATTAAATGTTGGATATTTTACCTTAAAAGAGAGTATTCGTGTTTCTTTGTGAATTTTGTGTTGTTGACACAAGCCAAATATTGCCATTATTTGTTTATTTATGAAGCAAAATATAGAAAGGAAAGGAAGATGCAATGTCCCAGTAGAAACAATTTCCACTAAGACTGGCCACCCTAGAGTGCTCTTGGGACACAGATGAGAAGTGACTCTTGGAATTTATGGGACCATTGGCTCATCTAGCATGTGGCACACTTTCTCTTCTAGATACATAAATAAATCTAAAAATGTAGTGGGGTATTTATGAATATTCCTAAAATCTTTATTCACATATTTAAGAGATATTCAACAAGCACATTTGTCATGGTTGAGTACGGGGTATTTGATTAGGATCAGCTTCCTGTAATGTGTTAAGCAGGCTTTGCAATTCATTTTATTGGAACACCTTTGAGACCCTATGCTAGATAATATAGATGACTGAAAACAATTTTCATAATTTCTAAGTGGAATGGGGTAGAGCTAACACGCAAATGTAACATTTGAAGTGGTTGACACGAAAGAAGCAATAAAATCGCTCTGACTTGTAATGTTTATATGAATGTTTTATACAATGGTCTTTTTACTGTTTTTCAAATGATAAACAATTATACTTGATGATAGGGCAATTATCACACAAAGAAACAGTATTTGGGAAGTGATCAAAGTCTTACCATAGGCCCTGTCTCCCTGTACCATATTAATCTCCTGAAAAAAAAGTCAAACTTTTGTGGGCACCAAAAATTTAAATTTGAATAACTAGAGATGGAAAATTGGGATGTTTTTATAAATATAAGATTATTTTTATTCTGAGAAGCAATGATGCAATAATATTTTTGTGAATTAAATATTAATTTTGCTATGGCACTCTTCTTCCAATCTCTGAAGCTTTAATTCCAGAAGGCTCATACATTCTCTAAGAGAGCAAATGACAAAGTGAACCATTCTGCATTTATAGACTCCAGCAACTGGGGATCCTGATTAAATGCTTGTAGTCACAAATGTTTTCTTTTGGGTCTCAGACACATAGAGTCAATCTCTGTGCTTTTTAAAAATTAAATGAGGAGCCACAGGCAGCTTTTAAAATTGACTTTCTTCCCAGACCTAATGACTTACAGGTGGCACCTTTTTCTCTTCTATTTCTTCCTGCAAATGACAACATTTCCCCATGTCTGTCAATGGGAGTGCCACTGTGAACATTATAGAAAAGGGGACATATGAAAAGAAGTAAGTAAAACCCTCTTCATTGTTGTCTATTAAAAGCTTTTCTCAATTATATTTGAAATATGGGAGTAGTTTCATTTATTATTTAAGCTGTTTTGTATTAAAGTTTTTGTACTTAAGGCTCAAATCATTTAATATTCACTCACTGTTATATACTGTGCATCAGTCTCTGACACATACTGGGATCATTTTACAATTGGCACACCAAGTTTAACTTCTTCACTCCTAGAAATTGGGTTCAATGAAAAGACAATATCGAATCCTAGTTACTCTCAATGCATTTTGCAAGATATGGGCCTTTCAAGTAGAAGTTAAAATTATGACGTGATGGAGATGGATATAAATACAGAAGAAAGAGAACCTAGGGCAAAATTAACATTAAGGAAGTCTGAAAAGGCCATAAAGAATTAACTGCTTACCTTTTTAAAAAAGTTACAGTATATGTAAGTATAAATGTACATACATAATGTGAATGAAATTCACTTTCTCAATGAAGGGAAAAGCCATCTATCAAAACCCCCAATACCAGGCAAGAGAAGCTTTCTTTTAAGATGTTGTTCAGAGCTCCCCAAGAGAATTTTGAAACATTATAGGATATTGCAGTTGTCCATGTCTCTCAGAGGTGGAAGGTAAGTTCCTGTAGCTGAAGGTACTCTGCAGTTCAGATGCATTGAACAGAGTCTCCTGAATTACAACTGATTCGAAAGCCTCCCTTTTGAGGACTAGTTATCATGTATGGAAAGGAGACATATAAACTTACAAAGGAGAGAAGCAAAGAACAGTCCTTCCCAGCTATGACACATATGTACTACAACAGGGACTAGCATAATACAACCAGAAAAGGGTGCAATAATGGCAGTCAATACAGACAGTAACAAACAGATCTCTAATTGGACTTAAGACCCTCTCACCAACATGACTTCCTAATCATAAGCTGTAACTAGGGCAAAAACAATAGAAATGATAGTGTGGACAGAAGAGAGAAATTCCATGAGCTTCAACCCTACACAATAAACTACACACAATGAAGGACTTCTGAGAGCGGGAAATATAATCCCCAGGGAGGATCAAATATATTGATTATCAAATACCAAATGGTCATCCCAGAAAACATTTATTTAAGTCACATACAGACTGAGGAGGATGAATTTTTCTATTTAGCAATATGTGTGATTATATATAGATGAATATAACAATGCCTAAGGAGTCTGCAAATTAGAAAGAGAGCAAGGAGGGGCATATATGAGGATTTGGAGAGAGGGAAGGGGGGAATGATACAATTATATTATAACCTAAAGCAATATAATAAAGACCCCCCAAATGCATTCATGTAGTTAGTATCTATTACTAAGTAGGGAGGAGACAGGTAAAAAGATAATTTAAACTTCATTGAAGGATGTAATGCAAAAAACATTTTCTCACTAACCCTCTCCTGTCATGTAATTTCTCTCACATTTGTACTTTTGATTATTTTAGTAAGTCAAGCTGCAGTTTCCTCCATAAGTTCATATGTTACAGGAGCTGACCATACCACCACTTGTCTGTTAAGTGCTATGCAGAGTCCCGTGTGTGTGTGTGTGTGTGTGTGTGTGTGTGTGTGTGTGTGTGATTTCAATTCTGTCACCTATTATTGAGGCTACTAGGGCCAATCCTATTCTTAGCCCCCATAGTGGAGATGTTTTCTTAAGAAAACTTAAGAGGACATTTGGGACATATGGTGATGGGGGAATGGGGAAAGGGGAAAGCCTTCGGAATGTAAACAAAGAATATAGAAAATAAAAAAATATTAAAAAATAATTACTACTCAAAAAAAGAAAACTTAAGATAAAAAGAATAATTAACCATTTATGATGTCAATTATCCTCTGAGTTTGATGAAAAATCCAACCAAGCAACCAACCAACCAAACAAACAAACAAAAATGATCTTCTTAGCATGTTTGAAGAGAATTTATTTTTGAAAAACAATATGAAATAGAGGAGTATATGGGATTATGTCATGATATGGACCTTAGTACACATGTTCCTTGCAGTTGCCACCCCTTGATATCTTTTCTCATATCTTTCATTTGTTATCTCTTCCTCTCCATTCATGAAACTTAAACTATTTTTAAGTGTGTGTGTGTGTGTGTGTGTGTGTGTGTGTGCGCGCACATGTGTGTGCACTCACAGATGCCAGTGGAAGGCAGAAGAGGGGTCAGATTTGCTGGAGTTGAGATTCAGAAGTTGAATACAGGAACTGAACTTAGGTTTTCAAAAAAGTAGTTTGTACTTTTCACTTCTGAACTATCTCTTCAGCCCTCATCCTATCTATAGATGATGACTTTTTCATATCAAAATCTTTCAAAGAGAGAGTAGAGGACTGACAAGAGGATCCAATTGTCAAAGTTCCTTTACATACTTTAGGGTATGTTATGAACCTTGGTCTGTCATAATTAGTTTTAGCATTTTAAATTCACAGAATAGTGTTATATCTGTTTTTTAATTACCATGGATTATTTCTTATTATCTGAATGATATGTGTTTTAAGGAAAAGCCTATCACCTTTCACTGAATTTTACTTTTGAAAACTCTTCATATCAGACTTAATTTCAATTGTAAAACATTTATCTATGTCAATAAGAGTTGGTTAACTTGAATTAACAGCTGATTTCTATCTAATGGACAGCAAGGGATACACTCATATTTATTTTTCTTCTTAACTTCATGCTTTTTTCATACCACATATTCCTACAGGATTTCCTCTCCCACAACTCCTTTAAGACTCTCCCCTCTACCTCATCTACCCAACTCATGGCCTCTGTTTCTCTATCTTTTTAGAAAACAAAAGTAAAAAAAATCTAAACAAGTAATACTAATTCTACTAACCTAATACCACTACTAATAAAAGCACAGGAAACACACACACACACACAATTAAAACACAAAGTCAGAGAATATACTATACTAGGAAAAAGAAAAAGCTCAAAGAATGGAATATGAGATAAAATGTCTACAAACATAGCTTTGAGTTCTCTTTGCATTGACTGATAATTGCTTGTCCTTGGGCTTATCTTTAGTATAGTTAACACACACAGTGAGACTCTATTAAAGAAAACTAATTTTTCCTTTGTAAGCAGATGTCAAGTGGCTATATCTTTGTAGTTAGTGGATAGCAGTCTGTGTCAACTTCACCTTCTCTGTGCAGGGATTCTCTCTGGTTTGAACTTGTGCAGGCCCTGTGCATTCTGCCACATTCTGTTAGTTCATAGGTGCGTCTGCCCTATAAGTTTCTAAAAGACAGTTTCCTGGAGTCACCTATTTATTGTGGCTCTTAAAGTATTTCTATCTCTTCTTTTCTGTAGTTCTCTGAGTGCTGAAGTGATAGGTTTGAAGAGATACCATTTAGGACTGAGTACTCTGTACCTCAACTCTCTACATGTGGTCTATCAGGGCTTCTCTGTGCTAGTTCCAGTCTACTGCAAGAGAAAAGAAAGGTTTTCTGGTAATGGCTGAGTGAGGCACTGATCTACGGATAGAGCAGAATGTTCTTAGGAGTCATTTTATTATCACGGTCTACCCATGACCTATCTAGTCTCAGATTCTTGGCCAACTGAGCAGTGTCAGGCTGAAGTTTTATCTTGTAGAGTGGGTTTTATATCAACACAGAGAGTGAGTAGTTACTTCCCTAACATTTGTGTCTTTCACACCAATATATCATATAGACAAGTTATTCTTGTAGATTGCAGGGATTGTAGCTAGATGTATGGTTACCTTTCTTCTCTGGTACCATGCAGAATACCTGCTGGTACCACAGACACTAGTCAGTAGGGATAAAGGACAGGCTCTACCGAGGCACCAGCTTGAGTTCTCTTCTCCGTGCTCACTGGAATGTGTAAGTTCTCTCTTCAGCTATAGGACCTTATGATTTTAGAATGCAACCAAATAACCTGAGAATGGGTGAGGATTTCTGGAAAGGTCCCTGCCACCAACTATGAAATTTACTTGATTCCTATCACTGGAGGTTCCCCTGTTAATTGCTAACTCCTTCTATATTTCTTTCATATATGTATACATTTTGGAAGATTCTACAGTAGTTTGTGTTCTTATGACTCCTCATATGACCCATAGTTTTCCTTCCCATTATTCCCTTTCTTTTTCCTCCTGTTATCCTCCTCCCCATTTAATCCTGCCTTATAATTTCCCTCTGTCTCTGCACATCTGTAGATTTCTATTTCCATAGGAGATTTCCCCCTCATAATGCAGTCACTTACTTTATATCTAAGATCTATGATTATGTAGCTTATAGCATGTCTATTAAATGATAATATTAATATATAAGAGAAAACATAGAATATTTGTTTTTGATGTCTTGATGAACTCATCACGGTGATTTGTTTCTAGCTTCATTCATCTGCAGATCCATTTACCTGCGAATTTCATAATTTTGCTTGTAAATAGCTGAATAATATTCCACTGCATACTACATTTTTATTAATTGTTCATCAGCTGATGAACAGTTGAGCTGTTTATTATTTTTAGATATTACGAATATAGCAGCAATGAATATGGTTGAGCAAGTGTCTCTGTAGTAAGATGCAGTCATTTGAGTCTATGCCCCAGAGTAGTGCAGCTGACTCTTGAGGTAGTTGTCTTCTGTTTTGGTGAAACAGCCATATTTATTTTCATAGTGGTTGTACTAATTCATACTCCCAACCCTTGTTCTTTTCTAACCAGTATAAGCTGTCATGTGTTTTACTAATCTTAGCCATTTTGATAGATGTAAGATGAAATTTCAAAGCAATTTTGATGAATAAGGAAAATTAACACTGCTTATTGGTTTTCCAGCCATGTGTGCTTTCTGTTTTGAGAACTCTCTGTTTAAATCTATACCTCATTTTTTCTTTTTTTTATTGTATATATTCTATATTTACAATTCATTTCCCTTTTTCTGGTTCCCCACCCCCAAAGGTCCCACATGCCCTTTTCCCTCCCCCCTGCTCCCTCATCCACCCCCTCCCACCTTACTGTTCTTGTACTCTCCCACAATGATGTTTTGGTCCATTCTAGCACCAGTGTCCACTCCTTTCTTCTTGTGAGACATCACTTGATATGTGATTTGTGTCTTTGGTGTTCCAAGCTTCTAGGCTAATATCCACTTATCAGTGACTGTATACCATGGGTATTCTTTTGAGACTGGGTCACCTCACTTAGTATGACGTTCTCCAGCTTCATCCATTTCTCTAAGAATTTCATGAATTCATTGTTTCTAATGGCTGAATAGTACTCCATTGTGTATATATACCACATTTTTTTGTATCCATTCCTCTGTTGATGGACATCTGGGTTCTTTCCAGCTTCTGGCTATTACATATAAGGCTGCTATGAACATAGTGGAGCATGTATCCTTATTGCATGCTGGTGAATCTTCTGGGTATATTCCCAGGAGTGGTATGGCTGGGTCCTCCAGAAGTATCACGTCCAGTTTTCTGAGGAACAGCCATACTGATTTCCTTAATTAGGTTATTTGATTTCTTGATGTCCAGTTTTTTTTTGTTCTTTACATATTGTACATATTAGCTTTTTATCAGATGTGCCTGTGCTGTGGGTGTCCTGTCCAGAAAGTCTTTTCCTGTGCCAATGAGTTCAAGATCATCCTCCATTTTCTTATCTGTCATATTCAGTGTACTGGGTTTTATGTTGAGGTCCTTGATCCATTTGGAGTCTAATTGGGCAGGGTGATAAGTAACAATCTATTTGGATTCTCCTAAGCAGACCATCCAGTTTGACCTGCACCATTTGTTAAGGATGCTGCATTTTTCCGCTGTATATTTTTATTTCTTTGTCAAAAATAGGTGTCAGTTGGTAAACTCACATGCTTTAAAGAGAAAAACAGATTGCCTATATGATATAACTGTCATTTCCATATATATTATTTCACAGGTATAATCAAAAAAGATATTTGGAAATAACAAACATGAAAACTAAAATATATCAATAAAATATTCATGGCTTTATTGTCTCAGCAGTCTTTGTATGTACTTATATTGATGTACATTAAGAGCAAAAGAGAGATGAGAAATATTATCTATATATGTAATGTTATTATTAGCTTTATGGTCATACTTCATGGACAAAATACCCCTTTTATGATACAGAAAAATGTTCTTGATGTTCTTTCTGTTAAATCTTACAAAATATTTGTACTGTTCCTAAGTGATAGTACTTTGTTTCATAATAAAAAACATATATCTGTGAGTATTCCCACACTCATGAGGTGCCCTGAGTATATTCGTTCAGTAATAATGACTATGATAGACCAATTAATGTTTCTTTTAATTTAAATTTTTCTCTTTATCCCAAGGAAGATAAGGAGAAATTCTTTGTAAGCCATAGAATACATATATACACACACACACACACACACACACACACACACACACACACATATACACACACACATATATATGTATATATATATTACCTATAGCATAATTTTTATTGTTTTCATTTTTTATTCTATATTCTTTGTTTGCATTCCAAAGGCTTTCCCCTTTCCCATTCCCCCCCACCATACGTCCCATAAGTTTTCTCCCCCCGAACTATTCTCCAGTCACCCCCCTCCACCATTTCTCTGTTCTGGTAGTCTCCTGTAAAACTGGAACCAATCTTTTCAGGCCCAGGGTCCTTTCCTTTCTTCTTCTTGGGAATCATTTGACTTGCTAATTGTGCCTTGAGTGTTTAGGGCTTCTGGGCTCATTAATATCCACTTATCAGTGATTGCATTTCACGTGTATTCTTTTGTGATTGGTTTAACTTGCTTAGGATGATATTTGCCAGATCTAACCATTTGCCTACAAATTGCATGAATTCATTATTTTTAATTGATGAGTAATATTCCATTGTATATATATATACCACATTTTCTGTATCCATTCCTCCTTTGAGGGATATCTGGGCTCCTTTCAACTTCTGGCTATTATAAACAAGGCTGCTATGAACATAGTGGAGCATGTGTCTTTATTATATGCAGGGGAATCCTCTGGGTATATGCCCAGGAGTGGTATGCCAGGGTCCTCTGGAAGTGACATGCCCAATTTTCTGAGGAACTGCCAGACTGATTTCCAGAGTGGTTGTACCATCTTGTAATCCCACCAACAGTGGAGGAGTGATCCTCTTTCTCCACATCCTCGCCAGCACCTGTTGTCTCTTGAGTTTTTAATCTTAGCCATTCTGACTGGTGTGAGGTGGAATCTCAGGGTTGTTTTGATTTGCATTTTCCTGATGACTAATGATGTTGAACATCTCTTAAGGTGTTTCTCGGCCATCTGATTTCTTCTGGTGAACATTCTTTTTTAGCTCTGTACCCCATTTTTGATAGGGTTATTTGGTTCTTTGGGGTCTAACTTCTTGAGTTCTTTCTCTGTCGGATGTGGGGTTGGTGAAGATCTTTCCCACTTTGTTGGTTGCTGTTTTGTCCTTCTGATAGTGTCTTTTGCCTTACAGAAACTTTGTAATTTTATGAGGTCTCATTTGTCAATTCTTGATCTTAGAGCATAAGCTATTGGTGTTCTGTTCAGGAACTTTCCCCGTGTGCCCATGTCCTCCAGGGTCTTCCCAAGTTTCGTTTCTAATAGTTTCAGTGTGTCTGGTTTTATGTGGAGGTCCTTGATCCACTTGGAGTTGATCTTAGTACAAGGAGATAAGAGTGGGTCTATTCGCATTCTTCGGCAGGTTGACCTACAGTTGAACCAGCACCATTTGTTGAAAGGGTATCTTTTTTTCCACTGGATGGTTGTAGCTCCTTTATCAAAGATCAAGTGACCATAAGTCTATGGGTTCATTTCAGGGTCTTCAATCCTATTCCATTGATCTACTTGCCTGTTGCTGTACCAATACCATGCAGTTTTTAACACAATTGCTCTGTAGTACTGTTTGAGATCAAGAATACTGATTCCCCCAGAAGTCCTTTTATTGTTGAGAATAGTTTTAGCTATCCTGGGTTTTTTTTTGCTCCAGATGAATTTGAGAATTGCTCTTTCTAGATCTATGAAGAATTAATTTGGGATTTTGATGGGGATTGCATTGAATCTGTAGATTGCTTTTGGCAAGATGGCCATTTTTACTATATTGATCCTGCCAATCCAAGAGCATGAAATATTTTTCCATCTTCTGAGGTCTTCTTCGATTTCTTTCTTCAAGGACTTGAAGTTCCTGTCATACAGATCTTTCGCTTGTTTGGTTAGAGTCATACCAAGGTACTTTATGTTGTTTGTGGCTATTGTGAAGGGTGTTATTTCCCTAACTTCTTTCTCAGCCTGCTTGTCCTTTGAGTACAGGAAGGCTACTGATTTGCTTGAGTTGATTTTATAACCAGCCACTTTGCTGAAGTTGTTTATCAGCTGTAGAAGTTCTCTGGTGGAATTTTTGGGGTTGTTTAAGTAAACTATCATATCGTCTGCAAATAATTTTAGTTTGACTTCTTCCTTTCCAATTTGTATCCCTTTGACTTCCTTATGTTGTCTAATTACTCTCGCTAGAACTTCAAGTACTATATTGAAAAGATATGGAGATAGAGAGGGCAGCCTTGTCTAGTCACTGATTTTAGTGAGATTGCTTCAAGTTTCTCTCCATTTACTTTGATGTTGGCTACTGGTTTGCGGTATATTGCTTTTACTATGTTAAGGTATGGGCCTTGAATTCCTGCTCTTTCCAAGACTTTTAGCATGAAAGGATGCTGAATTTTGTTGAATGTTTTTTCAGCATCTAATGAGATGACCATGTGGTTTTTTTCTTTTAGTTTGTTTATGTAGTGAATTACATTGATGGATTTCCGTATATTGAACCATCCCTGCATCGCTGGTATGAAGCCTACTTGATCATGGTTAATGATCATTTTGATGTGCTCTTGGATTCAGTTGGCAAGAATTTTATTTAGTACTTTTGCATTGATATTCATAAGGAAAATTGGCCTGTAGTTCTCTTTCTTTGTTGGATCTTTGTGTGGTTTTAGTATCAGCATAATTGTGGCTTTGAAGAACGAGTTGGGCAGTGTCCCTTCTGTCTTTATTTTGTGGAATAGTTTGAAGATTATTGGTGTTAAGTCTTCTTTGAATGTCTGGTAGAATTCTGCACTAAAACCATCTAGTCCCGTACTTTTTTTGGTTGGGAGGCTTTCTATAACCTCGTCTATTTCTTTAGGGTTATGGGACTATTTAGCTGATCTAATTGATCCTGATTTAATTTTGGTATTTGGTATCTGTCTAGGAAATTGTCCATTTCCTCCAGATTTTCCAGTTGTGTTGAGTATATCCTTTTTAGTAGGATCTGATGATCTTCTGAATTTCCCCAGTTTCTGTTGTTATGTCCCCCTTTTCATTTCTAATTTTGTTAATTTGGATACTTTCTCTGTGTCCTTTGGTTAGTCTGGCTAAAGGTTTATCTATCTTGTTGATTTTCTCAAAGAACCAGCTCCTGGTTTTGTTGATTCTTTGTATGGTTTTCTTTGTTTGTACTTGATTGTTTTCAGCCCTGAGTTTGATGATTTCCTGTCTTCTACTCCTCCTGGGTGAATTAACTTCTTTTTTCTTCCAGGGCTTTAAGGTGTGCCATTAAGGTGCTAGTGTATGTTCTCTCCAGTTTCTTTTTGGATGCACGTAGAGCTATGAGTTTTCCTCTTAGCACTGCTTTCACTGTGTCCCATAGATTTGGGTAGGTTTTACCTTCATTTTCATTGAATTCTACAAAGTCTTTGATTTCTTTTTTTATTTCTTCCTTGACCAAGGTGTCATTGAGTATTGTTCAGTTTCCATGTGTATGTGGGCTTTCTGTTGTTTTTGTTGCTATTGAAGACCACTCTTACTCCATGGTGATCTAATAGGAGGCCCGGGATTAGCTTGATCTCCTTGTATTTGTTGACATTTGTCTTGTGACCAATTATATGATCAATTTTGGAGAAGGTACCATGCGGTGCTGAGAAAAAGGTATATTCTTTTGCTTTAGGATGAAATGTTCTCTCTCTCTCTCTCTCTCTCTCTCTCTCTCTCTCTTTATATATATATATATATATATATATATATATATATATGTGTGTGTGTGTGTGTGTGTGTGTGTGTGTATGTGTGTGTGTGTGTGTGTGTGTGTGTGTGTGTTTGTGTGTGTTAACTCTAATTGGTCCAAAGTTTCAATTAGTTTCACTGTGTCCCTGTTTAGTTTCTGCTTTCCTGATTGGTCCATTGAGGAGAGTGGAGTGTTGAAGTCACCCACAATTATTGTATTTGTTGCAATGTGTTTGTAAGGTTTATTTTACGAATGAGGGTACCCTTGTATTTGGAGCATAGATGTTCAGTATTAAGAGATCTTCTTGGTAGATTTTCCCTTTGACGAGCAAGTAGTGACCTTCAGTGTCTCTTTTGATGACTTTAGGTTGAAAGTCAATTTCATCTGATATTAGAGTGGCTACTCCGGCTTTTTTCCTGAGACCATTTGCTTGTAAAATTGTCTCCCAGCCTTTTACTCTAAGGCAGTGTTTGTCTTTAACACTGAGATGTGTTTCCTGTTTGCAGCAAAATGTAGGGTCCTGTTTCTGTATCCAGTCTGTTAGTCTATGTATTTTTATTGGGGAATTGAGTCCATTGATGTTAAGAGATATTAAGGAATAGTAATTATTACCTCCCGACATTTTTGAAATTATTTTTTATATTTGAGAGGTTATCTTCTTTTGGGTTTGATGAGAGGAGGTTTCTATCTTGCTTCTTCCGGGGTGTAGTTTCCTTCCTGTTGTTGATGTTTTCCCCCTATTATCCTTTTTGGGGCTGGGTTTGTGGAAAGATAGCGTGCAAATTTGGTTTTGTCATGGAATATCTTGATGATCTATGGTGATTGAGAGTTTTGCTGGGTAAAGTATTTTTGGCTGAAATTTGTGTTCTCTTAGAGTTTGCATGATATCTGCCCAGGATCTTCTAGCTTTCATGGTCTCAAGTGAGAAGTCTGGTGTAATTCTGATAAGTCTTCCTTTATATGTTACTTGGCCTTTTTCTCTTGCTGCCTTTAATAGTCTTTCTTTTTTTAGTACATTTGGGGCTTTGATTATTATGTGACAGGATGTATTTCTGTTCTGGTCCAGTCTGTTTGGAGTTCTGTAGGCTTCTTGTATATTCATGGGCATCTCTCAGTTTAGGTTGGGGAAGTTTTCTTCCATAATTTTGTAGAAGATATTTATTGGCCCTTTAAGTTGTAAATCTTCCCTCTCATCTATAGCTATACTTCTTAGGTTTGGTCTTCTCATTGTGTCCTGGATTTCCTGGATGTTTTGGTTTACAACCTTTTTGCATTTAGTATTTTCTTTGACTGTAGAGTCCATGGTTCCTATGGTATCTTCAGCATCTGAGATTCTTTCTTCTATTTCTTGTATTCTATTGTGGATATTTGTATCTATGGCCCCTGATTTCTTCCCAAGGTTTTCTATCTCCAAAATTGTCTCCCTTTGTGATTTTTTAGTTGTTTCTACTTCTGTTTTTAGAACCTGGATGGATATGCTCAGATCTTTTGCTTGCTTGATTGTGTTTTCATGTATTTCTCTAAGAGATTTTTGTGTTTCCTCTTTCATGGCTTCTACTTATTGACCTATCTTCTTCTGTATTTCTTTAAGTGATTTTTGTGTTTCCTCCTTATTGTCTTGTGTTTCTTGATCCATATTCTCCTGAATTTCTTTAATTGACTTTTGTGTTTGCCTTGTAATGGCTTCTAACTTTTGATCCATTTTCTCCTGGATTTCTTTAAGAGATTCATCTATGTATTCCTCTACCAGCATCCTGACCATTGATTTTAGATCCAAATCTTGTTTTTCTGGTGTGTTGGGGTATCCAGGGCTTCCTGTTGTCAGCAAACTGGGTTCAGATGCTGTCATGCTGCCTTGATTTCTCTTAATAACATTCCTTCATTTTCCTTTTGCCATCTGGTTATCTCTGGTGTTTGTTGGCCTTGTTGTCACTGGCTGGTGTTTGAACCTCTAGTGAGGCTGGTAGTGCTGCGGTGACCTCAGAGAGGGCGGTTCCCAACTGAGTTGGTGCAAGGCCAGAGGGTGTGGAGATGTCCCGCAGAGCCTCAGCCCTGGCTGTGGCTGGTGGCGAGAGCCTGGCAGATCCACCTGCCAGAATATATATTTTAAAAATTTTCACTAATGCCTAATCTGACCTAAGGGATTTATGCTATATAAATTAGGTATAGAATTTAAAAATTCAACTTGTTACTTGGGGATTTGATTCGATGAAGAAAAAAATGTCAGTGACCTTACAAAAAAATTCCCCAAACATTTTGTAAGATACAAAACTTGACCTCTTTTGTAGAATAGTTGGAAGGGCTAGTTTAAATCAAGTTTCAGACCAGATGGGAGTTTCTTAGAATAAGAGAAAAATCATATTTTAAATGTTCTGTCTTACTAGTAATAGGTAGTCTTAGGTTTTGGATTCTACTATGCAGTGTGACCCACAGTCAAAGTTATATCTCAGAAAATATTACTCTCAGATAACTGTCCACTTGGAGACTGATCTAAAGTTAAGTACCCACTTTACTAGAGCTTATTCAGTGTGTGTGTGTGTGTATGTGTGTGTGTGTGTTCTCTAAAGTGGAGAAGAATGGAGTTAGAGAGTTCTTGTATTGTTAGATATTTTTCTCTTATTACTGACTTATTTTCTAGTTTATAGAGATCACTTCATTTGAACATGTCCTCAGTATTTGAACCTAACAGAACAATTTAAAAGATTATCTGTAAGACTGTATATGCTGAACAGCATCCTAAAGCATCCGTGTAACTCCCACGTTCTGCCTACTCTGAGCTCAATTTTGAAGCATTCTGTATGAACCTTTACTCAATTTAAATAAAAGATACATTCTGTGTTGCTGTAGTTAGCAAGTGCAATGTAAAACTCCAAGACCCATGGATGCATATAATAGAAATACCCACCTCTATTCTATGTTTTCTCAGTGGCCTCCAAAATATTTATGTATTATTATTGTAAGCACCCACAGTTTTTGCTTGGATCTTAGCTTTTATTTTCTGTCAGCTATAGCATGAGCTTCTAAGGAGTAGTTTTGTGACTCAGTAAATGGAGGCTTTATCATTGTTTACACTAAGCTTTGTAAGCACTTAAGCCACAACAGATAATTGTCAAAATGATGAAGCAGGAAAAGCCCACCCAGCCACCAGGTCCAGTGAGAGGTAGAGCTCACGCACAGTTCGTTAGTGGGTCAGGAAAGCAATCCTTTCTGAAAATGTATCATAAACACCAAACAGTAAAATAATCCTGGGAAGAAATATTTTAGGACCCAAGTACCCCGTAAGAGCTGCTTATCTTTCCTTTCATAGCTTTCTTAATCTGTGTGATTTGTATCTCATCTGTCTCACTCTATGTGATTTATTTTGTTTATGTCATGTCCTGATGTAAATGCTGCTTGAAAAGTATCTATAAGAGGCACTTGATCATCAGATCTTCATGAAAGAAAACTTTGTCTTTTGTAGGGATCCTGATAATTTAAACATGATCACAAGTAAAGGCAATGCTGATAGTTTATACTCTAAAGTAAAAAAAAAAATTACACAAATACCAATTTCATTAACTGCCTTCTTTCTTAGGAATTTGAGTTTTATCAGCTTTCAATTTTACAGTGGGTGTTGGTTATGAGAACTATCTACATACCCACTTTTAGCCTCAGAATGTCTGGCTGGGTCTCTGTTTTCGTTAACTAGGACATCAGTGGAAACTATGTTCTGTCTATGGTGATGTATCTGAGTGCAAACAGAACCCTGTTAGCTATTATGTACCTATTAGCTCTGATTACCTTCTGATAGTTCTTCAGCACTTGGTTTCTTTCACTTTGACAGATCTAGTACTTTGTTTAACCTTTAAGTCAGTAGGGCAATAACACAGCTGACAGAAGGAGAGAAATAATTAAGGAAAACTTAGCCAGGACATTTTAAAACCTCTAACAAGGCAGATATTTCTGTTCAATTTAAAAACTTGTCAAGGCATGCATACAATTCCCCATAATTGCTATGGCAAATGTTTCATATTTTTTGCTAGATTGAAATTAATTTTAGCAATGTAGCTTAATCAAATTACTAAGTGTCTTCCTTTTAAAATATCTATAATTTACACTCTCAGGAAGTAAGTTTTAATATTGTGATACTTCTAAGAAAAGTGATATCTGAGAGTACTTACTACTTTCTGGAAGAATCATAAAAGAAATATATTTTTAAAGCATTGTCTAAAAATCTATCAGCAGTCTGAGTTTTACAATTCCTTTATTGTCTGATACATGTTTTTGTAAAAAAAAACACATCATAGAAAATGTTTACTTCCATTTTGCTACCAACTCTTAAAATATGGCACATAGTAATTACAACAACACCAAAACAAACAAACAAACAAACAAACACCAAACAAAAAAGCCCCAAGACATCCAAAACTTATTTATTGGCTTTTATTTAGAAGTACTTCTGTGGGCAAATTTAGATAACAAGTGTCCAGGGAAGTTTGGGCAGCACTTCTTCTAGCATTGTTTTGCAGGAATTCTGCCCGCGGCTGAGCCTGCTACTTGGGGTAGTCCATGGTCCATGCATGTTAGGTGTTTTACTCTCTCTGCATCCTCCTTCCACTAATCCATATTCTCAAAGAGCAGAAGAAAAAGTACTTCATTGTTTCATGAAGATATTTAATTAAAGTCTGAAGAACTTCTAATTGAGAAATTGCAAATAGTCTCTCCAGATCATTAATAATTTGGCAGTTTATAAGACATTAAAATATAATGTGTTCATTATTTTCCATAAATCTATTAAGAGCATTACATAATTCCTCTTGTTTAATGATTTTCTTCCCTTTTTCTCAATCCCTTCCCCTCTCTCTTTTTTCCTTTGTCCTCTGCTTATAATTGACAATAAGTCTAATTTCACATTGTCTGGCCATCATTTATCAAGAGTCTTAGTTTCTGTGTTATCAACTTTATGGTAATTAATTATAACCTTTTACCTACTCCATGACTATGCAAATATTTTTTCAATATATTAATTTACATTTCATATGATTTCCCACTTTCCAGGCTCCCCCCTCCCCGCAAGTCCCATAAACCCTCTTCCCTCCCCCTGTTCCCCTACCAATCCCTTCCCTCTTCCCTGTTCTGGTATTTCCCTACACTGCTGCATTAAGCCTTTCCAGAGTCATGGGCCCTTCCTTCCTTCTTCTTAGACATCATTTGATATGTGGATTGTGTCTTAGGTATTCCAGTCTTCTAAGCTAATATCAGCTTTTCAGTGAGTGCATATCATGAGTGTTCTTTTGAGATTGGGTTACCTCACTTAGAATGATGTTCTCCAGCTCCATCCATTTGTCTAAATGTTCATGAATTTATTGTTTCTAATGGCTGACTAGTACTCCATTGTGTATATATACCATATTTTTTGTATCCTTTCTTCCATTGAGGGACATCTGCGTTCTTTCCAGGTTCTGGCTATAATAAATAGGGCTGCAACGAACATAGTGGAACATGAATCCTTATTACATGCTGGGGAATCCTCTGGGTATATGCCCAGGAGTGGTATAGCAGGGTACTCTGGAAGTGTCATGCCAAGTTTTCTGAGGAACTGCCAGACTGATTTCCAGAGTGGTTGTACCAACTTGCATTCCCACCAGCAGTGGAGGAGTGTTCCTCTTTTTCCACATCCTCGGCAACACCTGCTATCTCCTGAGTTTTTAATCTTAGCCATTCTGACTGCTGTGAGCTGAAATCTCAGGGTTGTTTTGATTTGCATTTCCCTAATGACTAATGATGTTGAACAATTCATGAAATTCTTAGAGAAATGGATGGAGCTGGAGAACGTCATACTAAGTGAGGTGACCCAGTCTCAAAAGAATACCCATGGTATACAGTCACTGATAAGTGGATATTAGCCTAGAAGCTTGGAACACCAAAGACATAAATCACATATCAAGTGATGTCTCACAAGAAGAAAGGAGTGGACACTGGTGCTAGAATAGACCAAAACATCATTGTGGGGGAGTACAAGAACAGTGAGGTGGAAGGGGGTGGATGAGGGAGCAGGGGGAGGGAAAAGGGCATGTGGGACCTTTGGGGGTGGGGAACCAGAAAAAGGGAAATGAATTGTAAATATAGAATATATACAATAAAAAAAAGAATGAAGTCCAAAAAATAAGTTTATATATTTCAGTCCCAAAGACATCACTTGAATAAAATGAACATATTAATAGCATTGCTGAAAATTAACCCTGATGTGTATGCAAGCTTATAATATTCCAGAAGTTACTTTCATATCTATTGTTCCATCAATTTATCAACAAAATTTAATCATAAGCATTGCCATGACATGAAAAGGTGGTGAAATCTAGTGCATTATTGTAATATGATCTTTTTATTTTTTAAAACTGCTTGAAAATATCTCTGTTCTCTTTAATACCTCTCAAGGAAATTATTAAAATGAGAAAAAATGATTAATCAACTGAAAAAAAAAGATGCTTCTCAGCCATCTGAATTTCTTCAGGTAAAAATTCTTTGTTTAGCTCTGTACCCCATTTTTTAATAGGGTTGTTTGGATCTCTGGAGTCTACTTCCTTGAGTTCTTTGTATATATTGGATATTAGCCCTCTGTCGGATGTAGGGTTTGTGAAGATCCTTTCCAAATTTGTTGGTTGCCGTTTTGTCCTTCTGACATTGTCCTTTGCCTTACAGAAACTTTGTAATTTTATGAGGTCCCAGTTGTCAATTCTTGATCTTAGAGCATAAGCTATTGGTGTTCTGTTCAGGAACTTTCCCCCTGTGCCCATGTCCCTGAACTGTCTTCCCCAGTTTCTTTTCTATTAGTTTCAGTGTGTCTTGTTCTATGTGGAGGTCCTTGATCCACTTGGAGTTGAGCTTAGTACAAGGAGATAAGAAAAGATCAATGCTCATTTTTCTGCAAGCTGACCTCCAGTTGAGCCAGCACCATTTATTGAAAAGGCTCTTTTCCCCACTGGATGGATTCAGCTCCTTTGTCAAAGATCAGGTTACCATAGGTGGGAGGGTTCATTTCTGGGTCTTCAATCCTATTCCATTGATCTACCTGTCTGTCACTACCAATACCATGCAGTTTTTACCACTATTGCTCTGTAGTACTGCTTGAGGTCGGGGATACTGATTCCCCTGGAAGTTCTTTTACAATTGATAATAGTTTTAGCAATCCTGGGTTTTTGTTATTCCAGATGAATTTGATAATTGCTCTTTCCAACTCTGTGAAGAACTGAGTTGGGATTTTGATGGGGATTGCATTGAATCTGTAGATTGCTTTTGGTAAAATGGCCATTTTTACTATATTAATCCTTCCAAACCACGAGCATAGAAGATTTTTCCATTTATCTGAGGTCTTCTTCAATTTCCCTCTTCAGAGACCTGAAGTTCTTCTCATACAGATCTTTTACTTGTTTGGTTAGAGTCACCCCTAGATACTTTATATTGTTTGTGGCTATTGTGAAGGCTTTCATTTCCCTAATTTCTTTCTCAGCCTGCTTATCCTTTGAGTATAGGAAGACTACTGATTTGCTTGAGTTTATTTTTATAACCAGCCACTTTGCTGAAGTTGTGTATCAGCTGTAGGAGTTCTCTGGTTGAGTTTTTTGGGTCGCTTAAGTATACTAACATATCATCTGCAAATAGTGATAGTTTGACTTCTTCCTTTCCAATCTGTATCCCTTTGACCTCCTTATGCTGTCTAATTGCTCTAGCTAGAACTTCAAGCACTATATTGAAAATATATGGAGACGGGGGCAGCCTTGTCTATCCCTGATTTTAGTGGGATTGCTTCAAGTTTCTCTACATTTAATTTGATGTTGGCTACTGATTTGCTGTATATTGCTTTTACTATGTTTAGGTATGGGCCTTAAATTCCTAATTTTTTTGTGCAAATATTTCTTAAGATACAGCGTACTTCTAATAGATGAAAAAACTAAATAGTATTAAAATGATAATATTTTAAGTGTATATATATATATACACACACATATATCATATTACTTACATTAAACACTGTCAATACTACTGACATATTTTAGCACATGAATTGTACAGCTTAAGATGTATATTAGTCACGATATTCAAGAAACTCACTCTTTTTTGTAGTGATAAAGAAGGAAAAACACTCCTTCACAAATTCAAGGGGAAAATGGCATTTCCATCTAATCCAAGCATTAGTTTGAATTGCCATCAGTGTTGAAGTGATTATGTCTATATAGCACAGCTCAGGGCAAAAAGAAGCCTCATGGAGTAAAAGAAAAAAAATGAATGTTTGTGGGTAGGAGGGTGGGGAACACATCTTAGACACATGAAGCTTAGAAATGAGGGAATCTGAGCTATGCATAGAGGACCACACGACTGCCCATCATAGGCCAAGATGTAGAAAGGAGATGGTGAGAAGGCTCCTAATTAGACATGAATGTTTTGAATTGTAAAAACAAATGTCTACTTGTACAGCTGGGAGATTAGTTAGAAATTACTAGAAGTCACTAACTGGTAACTACCAGTTTAATATTAATATAGAAGTATTTCTTTGATAAAATAAAGAATTAGTATATACCAGAAAGGAGGGAGGCTGGAAGGAAGTAATGATCTTCTGAGTGTTATAAAGTTACTGACTGTGTAGACTAGATCACATCCCTCTTTGGGAAGAATTTGAGATACATGTTTTGTCTTAATTGTTGCATATAAATTAGATGGGAATAGAAGAGGTTGCCCACAAGGAGAATGTTCATTAATTAATTAATTAAGTTAGGTAAAAGACACAGTGCTTCGAAGACTTTTTTGTTTTTAAAGTTCAGGTATCCTTGGTTGATCAGGAACTTACAGAAATTTACCTGCTTCTGCCTGGCAAATGCTGGCAATAATGACAGGTGACACAATGCCTCATACAACTATAAAAGCAAGCAAGCAAGCAAGAAAAAGCAAACAAACAAAAACCAAAACCAAAAACCAAAATCAAACCAACCAAACAAATATCATTGGATAGGAATTTAAGAGGCTGGGGAGCTTTGTGCGGGGTAACACCTTATGGTCAAGTTTCTATTTTGATACATTTTCTATCTGAATATGGAGAATGAATCATAAGTCAGCAAGGCAAAAACAAAGTATTAAAAAGATGGTACTGTTCTTTATGAAACATAATGGTAGCCTGGCAGCTGCTCATTCCTGTGGGGAAAGTGAGAGAGAGCATATACAGAAGAGCCGTACAGGAAAAGGATCAGTTGGTCTGTCAATTGAGTATTAGAGCAATCACTTGGCACAAGAGATTAAGAGCAAAGGATAACAAACCAAAATAACACACAGAAATATGAGTTTCAGAAACAAAAACCCATGCAACTTAGTTTGATGGGCGGGGGAGAATGTTGTGATATTTTGACTTAGGTGTAAGTCACAAAGCTACTTAGCTATAAATACTTTATAAAGAAAATCAGCTATGAGGACAGAAGCTAACAAAACTTCTAAGGTTCTTCAAGGTGATCTGAAGAAAGCTAGGGGGAATGTGAGGCTCAGTGTTAGTGGCCATCACAAAGAAAAGATCTCTATTTCCTCTTAACTTTTGAATTTTTCAATTAAAATATAATGATGACATTTCTCCCCCTTCACATGCTCACAGCCTGCTTTTCTTTACACACACACACACACACACACACACACACACACACACACACACAACTTGATGAGACCCTTTGAGGTCAGGGATATTGATTCACCCAGAAGTTCTTTTACTGTTGAGAATAGTTTTAGATATCCTGGGTTTTTTTGTTATTCCAGATGAATTTGAGAATTGATCTTTCTAACTCTATGAAGAATTGAGTTGGGATTTTGAATGGAATTACATTGAATCTGTTTATTGCTTTTGGCAAGATGGTCATTTTTACAATATTCATCCTGCCATTCCAAGAGCATGGAAGATTTTTCCATCTTCTGAGGTCTTCTTCGATTTCTTTCTTCAAAGACTTGAAGTTCCTGTTATACAGATCTTTCACTTTGGTTAGAGTCACACCAAGATACTTTATATTGTTTGTGGCTATTGTGAAGGGTATCATTTCCTGAATTTCTTTCTCAGCCTGTTTATCTTTTGAGTATAGGAAGGATACTGATTTGTGTGAGTTAATTTTATATCCAGCTACTTGGCTGAAGTTGTTTATCATGTATAGGAGTTCTCTTGTGGAGATTTTTGTGTCGCTTAAGGATACTATCATATCATCTGCAGATAGTGATAATTTGACTTCTTTCCAATTTGTATCCCTTTGACCTCTTTTTGTTGTCTAATTGCCCTAGCTAGAATTTCAAGTACTATATTGAATAAATATGGAGAGAGAGGGCAGCCTTGTTTAGTCCCTTATTTCAGTGGGATTCCTTCAAGTTTCTCTCCATTTAGTTTAATGTTGGCTATTGGTTTGCTGTATATTGCTTTTACTATGTTTAGGTATGTGCTTTGAATTCCTGTTCTTTCCAAGACCTTTAACATGAAAGGATGCTGAATTTTGTCAAATGCTTTTTCAGCATCTAATGAAATGACCATGTGTTTTTTTTCTTTGAGTTTGTTTATGCACTGGATTACATTGATAGATTTCCATATATTGAACCATCCCTGCATCTCTGGGATGAAGACTACCTCAAGCAGTGCTTCAGAGCAATAGTGTTAAAAACTGCATGGTATTGGTACTGTGACAGACAGGTAGATCAATGGAATAGAATTGAAGACCCAGAAATGTACCTACACACCTATGGTCACTTGATCTTTGACAAAGGAGGTACAACCATCCAGTGGAAAAAAAGATAGTCTTTTCAACAAATGGTGCTGGTTCAACTGGAAGTCAACATGCAGAAGAATGCAAATCTATCCATTCTATCTCCTTGTACTAAACTCAAGTCCTAGTGGATCAAGGACCTCCACATAAAACCAGATACACTGAAACTAATAGAAAGAAACTGGAAAGAGCCTTAAGTACAAGGACACAGGGGAAAATTTCCTGAACAGAACACCAATAGCTTATACTCTAAGATCAAGAATTGACAAATGGGACCTTATAAAATTACAAAGTTTCTGTAAGACAAAGGACACTGTCATCAGGACAAAATTGTAACCAACAAATTGGGAAAATATCTTTACCAACCCTATATCTGACAGAGGGCTAATATTGAAGATATACAAAGAACTCAAGAAGGTAGACTCTAGGGAGCCAAATTACCCTATTAAAAATGAGATACAGAGCTCAACAAAGAATTTTCACATGAGGAATATTGAATGGCTGAGAAGCACCTAAAGAAATGTTCAACATCCTTAGTCATCAGGGAAATGCAAATCAAACCCTGACATTTCACCTCATACTAGTTAGAATGACTATGATCAAAAACTCAGGAGACAGCAGGTACTGGGGAAGATGTGGAGAAAAAGGAATACTCCTCCACTGCTTTGGGGGTTGCAAGCTGGTACAACCACTATGGAAATCAGTATGGAGGTTCCTCTGAAAACTGGGTGTGACACTACTGGAGGACCCCATTTTACCACTCCTGGGCATATACCGAGAGGATTTCCCAGCATGCAATAAGGACACATGCTCCACCATGTTCATAGCCTTATTTATAATAGCCAGAAGCTGGAATGAAGCCAGATGTCTCTCAAAGGAGGAATGAATACAGAAAATGTGATATATTTACACTATGGAATACTACTCAGCTATTAAAAGAATGAATTCATGAAATTCTTAGGCAAGTAGGTGGAATTGGAGAATGTCATCCTGAGTGAGGTGACCCAATCACAAAAGAACACACATGCTATGCATTCACTGATAAGCGGATATTAGCCCAGAAGCTCGGAATGGCCAAGAAAGAATTCACATATCAAATGATGCCCAAGTAGAATGAAGGAGAGGCCCCTAGTCCTGGAAAGACTCGATGCAGCAATGTAGGGAAACACCAGGACAGGGAAGTGTGAAGGGGTTGAGTAGGGAATAGAGGAGGGAAGAGGGCTTATTTGACTTTCAGGGAGGGGGGATCCAGGAAAGGGGAAATAATTTGAAATTTAAATAAAGAATATGTCAATTAAAAAAAACAAAAAAATGAGTCCCTTTAGGGTTTCTGATATGTCCATGATTTCAGGGCTAACCAATTAGTAATATAATGTATAACCAATATAGAGATGCCTCCTTATTTGAGATTGATTATTTCTCTCTCACAATAGTTACTAGATGCTTGTATTTTTTTGTATATATTTCTCTCTTTTAAGTTAGCGTATTTATTACTCTGTCATTGTTCAGGTCTTATTTAGATAGCCACATTATTGAGCTATATCAGGGCAAGCTTTCTTGTTATTAAAAGAGACACACTATATGACAGTCTTACAAGTGCTCTGAGTCTTATGTTCTTTGTATTCTCTCTTCCATGATGTTTCCTGATCATTAGGTGCATGGTTTCTGTTATAACTGGATTCCTTAGTTGGGCACTTCACCATCAGTTCTTCTCTATTTTGTCTAGTTTTGGTTTTCTATGAAGGTTTCATCTGCTGCAAAAAAAAAAAAAGAACAAAAAACAAACAAAAAAAAACCCCAACTTTCTTGAACTAGATGTGAGAACTGTGCTTATCTGTGGGTACAAGAATAAGTATCAAGGATACAGTTAAGAATTATGCTTGTCTAGTAAAGTTGTTGTAGTAAGTTCTCTCAAATCTTTGACCTCAGTAGTTTCTGGTAGTTACAGTAAGAGGGCCACAAGAAAAAGTCGACAAAGCTACAGAAATCTATTTTACAGAAAACTGTCAAGTGACTTCAGTCATATATTTTCTTAATTTGCGAAGTAACCTATGCCTAATTAACTACCTATAGAAACTTACTGTAGAAAACCTTGCCATTACAATGAATTACTATGGTATAATATACACAAAACATTTTTATTTATTTATAAGGGGCATTTGTGCCTCATCTATAGGCCTAGAACAGTGTAACATTTAAAGCATTTGCTCATTTATACAAAGGCACAATCAGTTTCAACTGTTGTGCTCCCACAGTAATTGAATATAATCACACAAAAATTTCAAGAGGTGATTTCATAGCTGTTGCTTTGAGTCGGCAAAGCCATGGCACACACTGCAGATAGTCAGCACTGCTCCACGGCAGAGCAAACACTGCAGATAGTCAGCACTGCTCCACGGCAGAGCAAACACTGCAGATAGTCAGCACTGCTTCACAGCAGAGCAAACACTGCAGATAGTCAGCACTGCTTCACGGCAGAGCAAATGCCTGGCTGATGTACAGAGAACGTATTCACAGAGGTACCAAGTCAATACAAGAATTTAATTGCATGACAAGGAGTCATATTTTATAAACTATTTTTCTGGTGTATCTAAAGATTAGTCACACAAATATTTCTGACAAAATGTATGAGTATAAAATCTAATCAAATAATGTATCATTAATTTAGACTTAAGTAAAAATCTCAAGATATGTTTTATTATTGAGACACTGTAAAGTAGACATTTTCAGACATTGTCCTCTAAAGAGAGTTGGCTGGGAGGAGCTAGTGTTATAATCAGTAACTTGAGACTATAAAATTTTAAGAATACCTTCATCTATGTGTGTTCTCACAGTACGTACTGTTTGTTAAATTGTGAACTTTGGGTATCTATGTAATGCTTAAATTAAGGAGTTTCTTTACTCCACATGAAAGATGAAATAATTTCTTTTAATATAATGTTGATATCAAACTTCATTTTCCAGTTGTATCTTGTCATAATAAAATTTCTCAAACTTAGAAAAACCAACGAAGCTAGAGAGACTAAAATAAAGTCTTGCCTCCAAGTTTGAGCACCTGAGTTCAATACCTAGTAGCCACATCATGGAAGAAAAGACTCTTATAAGTTATCCTTTGCTTTCTACTCACACACCATACACATGCATACCCCTCAATAAATAACAAATGTAAATATATAAAAACACCACATATTTATTTACCTTAGCTGTTATCAGAAATATAGACAGGAAAATCACAGAAGCAGCTCCTTCTGGAGACTCCTTTTGTGTGAGTTTTCCTGGAGAGATGGGACCCCATCTCTAATCACTCCAAATAGCACCAGACTAATGAAATAATCCATTCATGTCTGTTGGTGAACCTAAGGCCTTGTTGAGGTTATTCAGATGAGCATGAGTTATTCAGAAGCAACTAAGAAACCATCTCAACATGGGTGATACCTCACAAAAATGCCACTGCTAAAGTCTCCTGAACAACCTGTAAGCAATTGCACCCTACTCTCCTCTAACATTTGTTTGATGCTTATATTATTTGAGGAGGGGCCTTATAAGGCTTATGAGCCTCCTGGGCGTTATGAAATGTTTTCCTCTTTCCAGAACAAAATATTTCAACTTGGAGGTAATAGTTACATCACAGTTCCAGAAGAGAATTCATTTCTGTTTCTGCCCAATCTAAAGTCTGGCTGTTAGCATTCCTTGGCTCATAACATCATCCCTCTGTTTCAACAGGCAGCTCACTTCCTCCTCTCTCTGACCTCCCACCTGCCTAGAAAAGAAAACTTGGCAATTTGATTAAACCAGATCATCTAGGACAATCTCTTCATTTCAAATATTATACCAAGCTTAATCTCAATTTAAAATTTCTCTTCCATGTTGTGAGACATATCCGTAGCCTTGAGAGATGGGACATGAACATCTTTAATTGTTACTGTTCAAGTTAATTTTTTAGATTAAAAAGCACTTGACTTCTAAACATCAGCAAGTCATCATTTCTGTTTTTATAACATTTCCTTTTGCTAATATGGGTCCCGTTTTGAACCTCTGAATTCCAAGAAATATTGTTTTTCTTGTGACTTGGTACTATAGTAACGTTATCCTCAAGTTGGCACCATCAGTGAGTGAAGACAGCAATCACAGGTCCTGGAACTGGCTCTGATCTTTAAGGGGTTTCTAGGAGAGCTGTTTAGGTCAGAATCCTGGCTCTCAAAACAAACATTGTGCTTTTCTCAGAAAAGTCCTGAAATCAGAAAAAGTTCTGAGAAGTCAGAAAGACCTGAAGGTGAGGTCAGAAATTTGGTAGCATTTAAAATAGATATTGTTTTAGGGAAGAAAGACAGTCCTGGTTTTATCATCTATTTTTCTTTTATACCAGATTCTGGATTTATTTGTTTTGCTTTAACATGCCAATTCTGCACCTGCTGCTTGTGAAGGTTGTTTTCCTTTTAGATGTGATGTCCCAACTGCATTTTTACCTTTATTTATTTTCTGTAATTTATAGAAGGGACTGTGGACTTTTCCTTCTCTGCGCAGGATTGATTGGTTGACCCTTCCTTGAGTGGGCCTAGGTAGGTTAGATGTGTTTTCTGTAAAGAGATGCTTTCGGGCTCCAGTTTCTGCCTTTGAAGGGAACGGTAGGTTCAAGAGGTCAGCACAGACAGGTCTAAGGTCAACTGCTGAAGCAATCTCGCCACCTCATGACTGTAGACTACTATTTATTTTTTTTAAAAAAGAAGTTGTGACCGGGTGAAATGTCATAAGAAACCTCAGGAATTTATGGTCCATTAAATAGGAACTTTTGCCCTCTTGGAAGGTTTTGGCGGGATGCTTCTAGTCCCCCTCTCCCACGGAGCTGGAAGAACAGATGACTGAGCTTGCAGTGCTGTGCCTTCTGGCCCTGTGTTTACCCTGAACCTACCTGCAGTGGCTGGACCACTTCCTCCTCTTTACTGCACTGCTGAATAATCGAAGTGTGGACCACACCTCGCCAAGCTGCTCATCCCGACTGGGTATGAAATGCTGACATGGACCGAGAAACCTGGTATCTGGTTTAGTTTTAGACTAATCCCTAACACAATGTTTTCCAGCAGTAAAAAATGAAACATGTATGATGGTTTTGTTTCTACTCTGGAAAATTTGGTCGCTCTTGAAGAGGGATCTGATATTGGTGTAAGAAGCCCAGAAGAGGAGGAGTAAAAGTTGTTGTACCTAAAATTCACTTTTGTGATTTAAAACTGGAAAATATATTGTGTATAATTTCTCCATGGTAACTGTTCTGTTGATCCTCCTCTCACTTGTGTCCCTACCTTTCCTCTTTCTCCTCTTCTTTATCGTAGTCTCTTTCCTTATAGCCCCACTCATGTTTCCACTCTTTTCCTTTCCCATCTCTCTCACCATAGAGGCAAAGTAGACAAATTGAACACTGGAACTCTTCTTCATATTTAATTTATTTTGGTTGTGGTCATACCCATGAGTCTTTTGGAATTGTGAGGAAAAAAGCATTATATGTGACTGTTATTAGTGGCATTTTCATTTAGTTCATGCCATTACAAATATCGACTATCTACAATATAGAATCCTTTGTTGTGTATATGTGTAGAATACACAGATGAAATAAAGAGAAAAAAAATCCATATTCTTAGAAACTGATAGTCTTTCAGGAAGAATCACTTAATAAATACTACAGATAAGTGTATATTACATGGTCTATTGTAAAGTAACATGTTACAGAGAGTAAAAGTAGAATCCTTGGCATATGGATGGCATGTCAGTTTGTACTTTAATCAGGATGCTCAAAAGAGATGTCTGGGTAAAGCACTGATGTTAGGGGGTGGAGTGATAGAAAATAGGAAGCTGAGAAACTACTTGGGATTGGGGATAACATCCTTTCATGATGGGAAAGACTGGGCAAATGCTGGAGTCAGAGCTTGACCAAATACATCTTTTCACTATTGGAACTCATTGTCCACTCCATTCTCATAATGCACAGATGCTTCCATGGTGACAAGTTTGAACCATGAAGGATGGATGTGGAACTGGTTATGGGAAGAATACTGGACTAGTGGAATTATTTCATGAATACTTCATGGAATACTTCAAGACTTGCAAATTAACTTTAGGGTTTTACCTCCAAATACCATGAGATAAGGGACATAGTTTTTGGTCTCACTTTCTTTATTTGTCAAATGAGAGTATTGGTCATATGATGCTAATTTATTATATTTCTTGGATTCTCTAGAAAGAAACAGGTAGGTGAATTGAAAGAAATTATTAAAGGGTAGAAAACGTTAGAGTCAGACAAAGTGGCAATAGAAAAGTTAGATGAAGGGAAATAGAACTGACAGAGAGAAGAGAAAAGACAAATACAAAATTAAGTAGGAAGCAGGGTGTCACAATTCAATTACAACAACACATTTGAGTAAATACCTTTTCTACTTTTATATTTCCAGAACGCTGTTTTTGCTAAACTACATAAAACGAGATTTTCTTCAACTCTATGAAAGGGTTATTTCTTCATTGTGTATTTTGGGCCTTTACATGAAATACCTTTTCTACTTTTATATTTCCAGAACGCTCTTTTTGCTAAACTACATAAAACGAGATTTTCTTCAACTCTATGAAAGGGTTATTTCTTCATTGTGTATTTTGGGCCTTTACATGACTCTTGTAAGGGCTTTACAGCCTTAGATAAAAATATAGTGTTAATTTTTAATGATTTATACATAAAGGTTAAACTTTGTAGAACTTTGCTAAACTACACACCTTGGATAACACATTTTATTAGGCAATGAGTATTCAAACAATTAGGAGCACACTTCTATAATCCCACTTCTTTTTATATCTTAATTAATTTGACCCCATTTTAGAGCATATATGTTTACAAAGTGATTCGCATTTAGCTTTTGCTTATCTAGCTTACATATTGTATTTTGTAGTTTTTTTTTTCTGACCAAGCATGGTCTCCTTTGTTTGGCATCTTCTTTCCTCCTGACCATTTCCCCATTTATTAGCACTGACCTCCAGAGAGAAGATAAGGAGAAGAAATAAAATATAAATCACTTCGTTTCTATAAACTATTGCAAAATCTGGAAAGGGTAGAGGTTGAAAGCAAAGGCCAAGTAAAGTTTAAGTTGCAGACTAGAAAAAGATAAGGCCTTTCCTTACTTTGTGCATTAAAATTGGATCCACACCGCAATGAGGATGTCTTAAAATATTTATGAGCCTTTCATAGCAATTCTGGGTAGATTAAGAATGATATAAAGTACAGAAGGTGAGGGAGTTAGCCTTGGAAAGGAGTAGGGCACCACTCTTTTAAAGAATGTGACCAATACAAAGTGAAACTCTAAGGGTAATGCAGACACATTTAGAGAGTTGAGGGAAAGGTGCCAAGGCACGGGGGTTCTGCATTCTCTATTTTCTTTGGAGACAACAATAAATAACCATGATATCTAGGGAGCTGACCAGGATTGGGTTTGAAGAAATGATAGTGGGTTGGATCAGCTGGTGTGAGATGATCAAAAGGAGTCAAGGTAAGGTACAGGAATTGATGGGATGTGTTGGTACATTTAGGACTTTCTAAACTTGAAGAATTTGTAGTACAAGCATGAAATTTTTCCTGAATTCCTTCAGTAGTAAAGGAACAGGAACAACTGAAAATAGATGGAAAGACTACATAAAACCACATACACTGAAACTAATACAAAAGAAATTTAGAAGAACGAAGGAGAGAGAGGGCCCTGGTCCTGGAAAGGCTTGATGCAGCAATGTAGGGGATTACCAGGACAGAGAAATGGAAGGGGGTTCATTGGGGAATGGGCAGAGGGAAGCAGGCTTATGGGACTTATGGGGAGGGGGGGAACCAGGAAAGGGAAAATCATTTGGAATGTAAACAAAAAATATAGAGAATAAAAAAATAAAGAAAAAACCCTAGAGAACAGAGAAAGAGAGAAGGTTGGACTCCTAACAGCAGGAGCAGAGGCTGTCTCTGACTTTGTTGAATGCTTTTCGGACCCTTTTCATTAACTAGGTTACCTCATCTAGCCTCAGTAGATGTGCCTAGTCTTTATTTGATATGCCAAAGCTGGTCCATATTAATGGGAGATCTCCCCTTTTCTGAAGAGAGTAAATGGGATGGAAAGCAGAGTTGTCGAAAGGACTGGGAGGAGAAGAGGGAGGAGAATCTGAGGTAAGGATGTAAACTAACTAACTAACTAACTAACTAACTAACTAAATAAATAAATAAATAAATTTATTAATTAAAATATTTTGGAGAAAGAGGTTTGTAACCCTCGGATTAGGTCCTCTTATTTTCTCGAGTTAGAATTCTGTAATTTTTTTCAGAATATAACAAATTTATTAATTTTTTAATTTATTTTTTATTGAGTATTGTCTTCATTTACATTGCCAATGGTAAAACCTTTCCCAATATACCCCGTCCCCTAAGACTTCCAACTCCTCCCCATCCTCCCTCCCCCTGCCTCTACATATATGCCTCTCCACCCAACACATTTCCCCCCCCCCCAAACACACACATACACCACGGTTTCCCTTTGTTCAGGCCTCTGTTGAGCCTATACCTGACCAAGGACTATTCCTCCCTCTGATGCCCAATGAGGCCTTCCTCTGCCACATTTTTGGGTGGAACCATGTGTGCCCTTTAGTTGATGATTCAGTTCCTGGGAGTCTTGGGGCATATGGGTGGCCAAGATCATTGTTCTTCCCATGGAGCTGCAAAACCCTTCAGCTCCTCTGGACCATCCTCCAGCTCCTCCATTGGAGACCCCATGCCCAGTCTAATAGTTGGTTGTTAGCATCTGCCTCTGTATCTGTAAGGCTCTGGCAGGGTCCCTCTAGAGCCAACCATGGCATGCTCCTTTTGGTATACATTTCTTGTTGTCCATAGTAGTGTCAGGGTTTGTTGATTCTTTATAGGGTGAATCCCCAGGTAGGGCAGTCTCTGGGTGGCCTTTACTTCAGTCTCTGCTCCACACATTGTCTCCCTTATTGCTCCTGTGACTATTTTGTTCCCTTTCTTAGAGGAACACTTCTACATTGTTGGTGGGATTGCAAGCTGGTAAAACCACTCTGGAAATCAGTTTGGCATGATTCCTCAGAAAATTAGACATAGTACTACCAGCGGACCCAGCTATACCACTCCTGGGCATATACCCAGTAGATGCTCCTACATGTAGTAAGGACACATGCTCCACTATGTTCATAGATGCCTTATTTATAATAGCTAGAAGATGGAAAGAACCCAGATGTTCCTCAACTGAGGAATGGATACAGAAACTATGGTACATATACACAATGGAGTACTACTCAGCTAGTAAAAACAATGAATTCAACAAATTCTTCTGCAAATAGATGGAACTAGAAAGTGTTATCCTGAGTGAGACAACCCAATCACAAAATAACACACATGGTATGCACTCACTAATAAGTGGATGTTAGCCCAAAAGCTCAAAATAAACAAGTTACAATTCAACCAAGCTCAAGAAGAACGAGGACTTAAGTGAGGGTGCTTTGGATCCTGTAAGACTTCTGTAATTTCTATGTCAAACCATTCTTCTAACTATCTTTGTGAATAAGATCGATGGAGAGGCGGAGCCTCAAAGAACAGCTGGCTTTGAGGAAGATGGCAAAACACTAGAGGGCTGATTGAGACCGAAGAGTGCCATATACTGAAAAATCACTTTGTTCTTCATTAATTGATTCAAATATAGGAATTATCACAGGTTCAAACTTGCATTCTGGAAAGATAAGAAAAAGACATGAGATGTCATAATGAGCTAATTTTAACATATGGTAATCATAGGGGGAAACCAGGGTCCAATGTTAATCACAATCATACTAAGATCATTTACCCTTCTATAGGAGTCCTTGGGAGGCTTCCAACAAAGAATCACCTTGAATGAGGTGTTTTTTTAAAATATTAATTACCAAAGATGAATACTTAATGGTAATTGCTTAGAGAAATAAAAAAGGCTTAAAATGTCAAAGTGGGCCAAAGCACGCTGAGATAAAAGAGAAAGAATTTATTAAGTAAGGCAAGCAGACCTTTTCCTGGATGTCAAGGCAGTGGTACTTGAATTTATAATATACAGTGGTCCAGGCAGATTGGTTAGATAGCAGCAATCACATGCATTTTGCAAGGAGTGTCTCTCACCCTGTTGCCACTTTTTTCAGTGTTCCATATGTTAGGTTGCAACTACAGATTTAGCCCTTTTGCCCAAAGGCATCTGAACCTGTGAAAAGCCTAGCTAGGGCACTGTCTATTGTTCATTGACAACTTGTCAATTTACTTCCAGGCAAAATAACTCATAAACATGATAAGTAAGGCAGATAAAACAAGAATTCTTTCACACTTTGCAACTTTACTGCAAAAATGGCTTATTTTCCATAAATGTGTGAAATCTCCCCTCTGAATTGTGACTGTGCACTGAACTTTAAAACTGTTTAGAAACAGCACAAGCATTTCACAATTTCTGTCTGTAATAAGATGAATGTTAAATATTAAACATGCATTAAAAGTGATAAAATAAAAGATTCTCAAAGGTTTACTAGCACCACTATATTTCTTGTTGATTCCTTGAGTTAATAAAAGTTAAGTTTAGCAATACTCCCCCCAAAACAAATGTTTAAACATTACGTTCTAAATTTGACATTTCCTATATTTATAGTAGCTATTATCTAAACCCTTATTTCACTTTAAAAAATAGATATAGTGAATCATAATAGAGTTAAATTCAAAAGCCAGTATGTGGTGTGTTAGCATATGCTCATCCTGTAGTGAAGTGGCTTTTATTTCTGATATTTACACACATTCCATTTCTAATGTACTGTTTAAATATTGAAAGCTAATTATGAATTCTTTTAGGTAAAATATTTCAAGTAGATAATAATTTTCAAATATATTAGTCTCTAAGGCAAAACCGTCTGTTTATGTGCAGTTATTTATAAAGTCATACTTTTTAATGAATTCATGTTCCCTGAACTCAATTCCCTGGTAATGAATTTGATTTTAAGCTTCTTGCTTACTGTAATAGCATCAGAAAGTTACACACAGTGCCCTACTGATTTTTCCCAGGTGATTCTCAATCACACCAAACATTCCAATTTTGGAAAGAGTAAACTGGGAGACGAGAACAGATGGGATGTGATCCAACCGCCCAAGACCAGATTCTGTCTCCCCACCACCCGCCTTGGAGTCCTTTGCTCAGGAGATCAGAGGATGCGCCCACCGATTCCAACTGTAGGGTTTTAGGGTCTTTGGAACTCACCCCTGCATTTTCCCGTATTTCATTCAGTTACTGTAGAATATCTATAAACAGTAACACATGTGTATTTGTTATATAACAAATGACTTTTGGGAAATAAGTGAGAGAACACAAGAAAAGAATATTAAAAGACTGTAAAGAAAAAATGGGTGAGTGGAGGAAAACAAACAATACCTTGAAATAGGCAGTCCTTTCTCCTCAGGACAGTAGACAGAGGCTATAATGGGCCAGAGACCTTGCAGGACAGCAGACGGAGCCTGTGATGGGCCATAGACCTTGCCTAAATCAGGTCACAGACACTAGCTACCTATGACCTTTGCAAGGTCCTCTTTTCCTTTGACCTCAAGTTTGATCAACTTTTGCCTTTTGAGGGAAGATGGTCTAGATTAATGGGTGCCAGACTTGTTCAAGAATTTGCCTTCTGAATATAGGGTTGCTATGAGATGTTAAAGAAAGACAGAAATGCAAATATTTACCACCAGATCTCTAATTAGATATTTGCTGTGTGAATTGTATAATTGGGTACCATAAGAATTCTCTCTAACTGGAGCTATGCATATTTTCAGAGGACACCTATATTTGCTTTAAAACAGGAAGTGGACATAAAGGCCTTCCATACCTGGTGTTTTGTGGGATGTGGGTTGTATACCTGTGTAATAAATCTTTATTCTAAATGCATCTCTCTCTGACTTTCTACTCCCTTATCATGCAAGCTGTGATTTTTAATTTTTTTGAACTAACAATTTTTACATCTCATGTAAGATTTCAGTTTCTAAACACTGTTACTCTGGCTTCTTCATATGCATTTGACTACATCAATCCTTGGCTGTACAGAGGTTTTTTCTCTGCCTGTCACCCTTGGGAGCTAGCCATTGCTTATTACTTTCAATTTGTGTGTGTTTTTTTCCCTCTTCTTAGTGTGAGGGATAGGGTATTCTCCTGTGTTAACTTAAACCCATTTCTTATGTGCTCTATATTCTAGCCTGCCAAGATCATTTTGAATTTTCATCTAAAAAATGTTCTGGATATTCCACTTAATCTGCCACTCTTGGAGAGTTAGTGAGTCATCATCCATATTAGTATCAAAATTCTTAAATATTCTAGAAACCTTGGAAACAGAAAATGCAGTAACCTAGGAGTAAAGATTTTCAGACTAGAGTTTGTGGCCACAATGGTTCCACAACAGATTTGTAAGAAGTTGTAAGAGACGCAGTGAGATTAAAAAAAAGGGGGGGAGCAAATAATAAGAGCTTTGTAAGACTCAGGAGCACAAGAGAACAAAGACGAAACTGAGGAGGAGGAGGAGGAGGAAAATAAAGAAATAAAGATAGAAGCTAGCTGGGTTTTGGTGCTTTCAAGATTCAGAACTGATGTTGAATATGCAAGTGTGGAATGTATTTGTTTAATTTGAAGCATGTAGTTTTATTCAGAAACACAGGAAAAAGGCTGCTGAGTGCTGGACGTCAATTAATATTCTTCCAAACGACTGGCAGGAAGCCACAGTGGACGTCTAGTCAGAGACAGTGTGTCACACTACTGTTGACTGTAAAATTAATTACCATTTCTAAACAAGAACTCTGTGGCGCATATTCTTCTGGCATACTATACGGCCCTCCTGGCATTAAAGGTTACAAATAGTTATTTTTTTAAAGTGCTCTTTAGAGAACTCACAAGTGAAAATATTAACAATCCTAATAATAACAACAAGAAAAACACTGCATGGCAGGGCAGGTCGACATTGTGAAAACAGGGCTGAATATTAAGAAGTGTCACCTACCTAAAGTAAGTGTTAGACATTCACATGATGGCATCAGCTGCTGATCCAGTGCATCTGGAGCTGCCCTGTCACCAAGGCATTGCTAACCAAGGCAGGGACACAGACAAAGCTACTTCATCATTAATGTCAGTAAAAGGATCCGGAGGAAAAATAGAGAGTCTCTGGAGACCTTGTCTGGACTTCTTGGAGCCCGGACAACAGTTTTTTCCAACAACAGTCTTTTCCAACCTTGGAGCAGCTGCAACAAAGGGAAGAAGGAGAGCATTGACTCAAGTTGTCACTAAGTTCAAAGAGGTGAGAATCGTCATCTGTGGTAAACCTTTACAGGCAAAGTCATTAATAGGGACTTCTTTTGTATGGCTTTTTGAAAATATCACATTTATGAACAGTGTTAAATTATCCTAGGTTATTGTTTGGCATATGTTGGACAGTCAGATTTAAGCTGATAAAATTAAAAATCTATCTTTGTTAAGAGGCTAAAGGAATACAGAATTTCTCACCCTGCATTGTAACACATAGATTTAAAATAGCACTATCAATCTAGGGAAATGCAGCTCTGACTCTTACTTGAGTGCAGACTGGCTCAAGGATTATATTCAGTGAGAAGTTACTAATGTTTCACAGGAAACCTGAAGGACACATCAGATGCTGTCCTATAGGGGTCTGTCTAATGTGGTGATATTTAGCATTTTATCAGTCAATGACATGTATGATAAAATATAGAACATGCTCATAAGTTTCACGGAAGACCTCTAAGTTGAGAGAGATAACAAGAATCCTGCAAGATCTGCTTATAATTCAAAATGACCTTGAAAAGTCAGAGTCATTAACAACCATGATTATGACCACTGTGTAGCCTAACAAGTTAGGTTTAAATAACTCGCATAATGAGAGAACAGATTTGAGTAGGTAAAGATAAAATGCACTAAATACAAATGACTTGATAAACAGCATTTACCTGGGAAAGAAATGCACATGATCCTGGAATTTCATATGATATAGAGGAGGATGAAACATCCAGTGCTTTATTACTTAATTTAAAAGACAAAACAAAGTGAAGACAATCTAATTAAGACAAAACCCAAAGAGCTATAAAAAGAAAAGTGGAATTCCTGTGGTCCATGAGAAATTGACACCAAACGCCATCCAATATACAATTAATTGCTGGTATCTCCTGTTTAAGGAAAGATACATTTTCTTTCATTTTTGAACCCACAGTTGTTTTTATTTTGATTAGTCTTCTAATTTCTCTTTTTTTAGAAGTTATGAATACAGTTCATACCATTTGTAGCTCATGCATTTTAAATTTGTTATAGAATTCATCTATAGCCATTTAAAGAACTTAATCCTATACAGACTGGATACTCTCAGTGACAATCAATGAAGAAAAGTTACATTGCAGGGATGACATATTTGTACATGAGGTATTCTTTAGATAACATTCAATTTGGATTGTTTCTTTAGATTAGAAGACTTGATTCCATATATTATTATTTTTAATTTATTAGCTCACATTCTTCTAAAAGGTAATGGGTTTCTTGGCATTATCATTCAAGTGCACGAGGTACTTGAACTGTATTGATCCCCTATTGCCCTCTTCTGTTTCTCTCAATGCCCACTAGCCTTTTTCCTCTTGCAAGTCATTCCCTCATACTTCCAACTTTACACCTTAGGTCTATACCGGCTTTAGACCAGTGTGTAAAAATGAAAGAGGAAGAATCTCAACCCAGATAACAGGCAATTGGACATGTTACAAAGAGCATCCCTTTAGAAGAGTAAATAGCCTCAGTTTCAGGTAGTGACTAAGTAGCAGAAGAAGCAAAAATTCCAGATACTAAGGACTTTTGAAGTGTGAACTCAGCCACAGAAAGACTTTTAGCTTTCATTATTGCTTTTTTAATTACTAATTGAAAGAATAATCTTACATTCATGTGCCTTGCTACTAGCAGTTGACTTCATGTTAGAATGACCTCACCAGCATTTACAAGTTCCCCTGCCTATGTCTGAATATCGAGAGCCCCTGTGGTTTTGACTTGGGGGTCTAGAGAGTGTGTCTGGGGGATAAGGAAGGAAAGCAGAGCTAGTTCCACAGGTGTCTTACTGAGCAGAGTCAGTAATGACATGCAGTTACGTTTGTGTCTGCTCAGAATGTCCCCGTCTTCTCTCTCTGGCTGCCTTCTGCTTAGCTTTTGTCATGATTTACTTTCCAGACTTTCAGCCTACTGCCAACTGTGTGATATTGCACTTTGCTGTCTCTGATTGTTACTGCAGATATCCTTTCCTGCTTTTGCTAAGCTCTTAGACATTTGTGTTGTCCTTCAAGGCTTTGGTTCTAGCTTGCATATCTGTTTGTTTGGTTTGGTTTCTGTGAAATGAGAGGACAGCAATATAAGATGTGTTAAGATAGAGCAAGTTGGGATGCTGAAGTAACCAACCATATTACCATGTGGCCATATTTTAACCATCAATACAGACAGGTTATCAGAAGAATCTCTTAGTAGAACCAAAATGGAATGGAACGATAATGACTGAAGTTCTTACCTCCTTAATATCAAACCCAACACTTTGTCCTGTGTGTGTGTGTGTGTGTGTGTGTGTGTGTGTGTGTATTTGTTTCAGTGCACAAAGCTATGTTATATAAATCCTAAAGTCAGCATATATTGTTCACATTATGATATTTCATCAGCCATTTTAACCAATCTATTTTAAAAATCACTTGACATTAGTCCGTTTGTTTTAGTTTCTTTTGAAAAAAGAGGAGGGGAAAGGTGACTGGTTTCTACAATAATTGAATGAATAATCTCCTACAACAGAGACTACCTGCTTATTATGTTCAATGGACTTTGGGGAGTTGAGTAAAACGGTTTACTCAGGCTCAATATCTTGTCTACTGGCCTTGCTGGAATTCAAAACTGGATGGGGAAGAATACAATATTTTAATATATAAGATCAATAAAATCAATAAGGAACAAATTCCAATACCTTCAACTATTATCACAGATATGTTGTAATAATTTTATTTTAATCAAATAATACATTAATTAATTTGAGTTAAAGTTTTAATGTGGTATATGAAACTTTTAATCACTTAAGAATATATCACGGTGAAAATAGACAGTAAGTTGGCATGAGAGCTTTTGTGTATAGAACAAACGTAAGGAGCCCAGTTTCTTCAAGGGATTGAGCTGACAGTATCTTACTCTTAAATATATGTATATATGAAAAACAGCCTATTTAGCTGGAGTGAAAGCAGATAAATATTATGATCTTTATATCAGTAATTTCTGTCTCTTTCCTCACCTGTTATTTTTTTCCTTTGTCACCCAGTGAATCACTATCTTCTTTTGATCCTACTTTCAACTTTGAAGGTAAGTGTCTAAAATTTATTTAAGTTTAAAAATTCTATTTTGGACTTTATTAAAAGAAGTATCTAGAACAAAAATTTTAAATATAAAAAAAAATCCCAAAGAAGGAATTAAGGTAATGTGAAATTTCCATGTGTCCAAGACTGTTTTCTTTTAAAAGACACAGCCATCCCTAAAGTTCTGCCTGGTCTCCCTCATTAGGAGGCAGGCATGGGGGTGGGGCTCCTCTGTGAGCCACCTTTGAGGTTCTGATCTGTTATTTTACTCTTGGCTTCAGCTGAGACTTTGGTAATCCCAGGAGATGTTTTACACCTATTAATAAAAAGATAGTACAAAATTGAATAATGGTGTCTGTGTCCATAAAAAGGAAAATGACTCAAGGGACTCAGTTCCCACAGTGCCTTCATAAATAAGGAACTAATACTCGCCACTAATTTTCTAGTCTGAATTTTAAGACTAGGATCATATTTTCCAGTTAATAGTGACCTATTTTTGAGCAAGATTCTCATTCTGTTTCAAACTCTTGGGGAAATAATTATTATACAAGGGTGTCTCTATTTTCATCAAACTGAGTAACCTGTCAATTGTGCTCCTATATTGGTGGTATTGGATTTTTTTGTGCCTCTACTCTCCCATTCTTGTGCCATCTACCTCAGATGTGGCGGATAAAAATACCACAGAGATGAAAAACATTTGTTTCCCTGCTCCTACATGGTGCTGTGTTCTCTGTCCCACACCTTCTCAGGTGTGGTGTCTTTCCTATCATTCCCCTATCATAGTGGATCTCCGTTTTCCTCCCTCCCTGTGCCTTGCCCAGGAATCCTAAACATCTTGCCTCTGTGTGTCCTGCCTAGTCATTAACTACTGGCAACTTCATTTACCAGTCAGAACCAACTAGGAGCAGGGCATATTTCTTACCTGTGGACATGCTGATTTGGGGACCCAAATTAACATAAGTAGCATTAAGCCAAACACACTACAAACTGGCTTCCAGGTAGCTAGGATGAAGATCTTAAAGCCCATGCTCACAGTGACACACTGCTTCCAACAAGGCCACACCTACTCCAAGAAGCCCACAGCTCCTAATATGGGACAATCATATTCAAACCACCACAATTGACTTTGCTGGGTTGTTTTCTTCAGGCTTTCACAAGATTGAAGGGACTGTGTTTACTATCACCTCAACCAGTGATACATACATACATACATATATATATATATATATATATACACACATATATATTTATATTTCTTAATTCACATGAGTGCTGGCAATGTTCCACTCTGGAACCTGTAGATCTCAGACTCTCATTGGTTAGGGGTAGTGGTCACCTTCCCCCTTTACATATATCTTCTTCATAAAACAACTCATAACAAGAAAATTTTATTTATTGAATCCAGAAAGAAAACATAATCTTCCTTTAAAGCAAACACTATATATTTGTAATATAACCACAAAATATGAACATATATCAATAAAAATTTAGAAGGGATGAAGTTAACAGCAATGTAAATAAAACAATATGTGTAAAATAGACAAATGGGCCAATTTTAGCAACCATACTTAATCAGGTGAAAGTCTTGTCACAAAAGTATTTCTTCAAAATCAGTTCTTGTCTACATAGTTTCATAGAATAAATGAATAAAGAATGGATTAAGCCACAGGACTCTAGACTTTCCTGATTCTAAGAATTTATCTGGGTTTTATTAAACTACATAGTATTAGGGCTCATTCTTGGATGTTTTGACTGACTATATTTGATCAGAGTTCCATGATTAAACAATATCTAGAAAAACTGATTTAAGTGTCTTGATGAATTTCTATGTGCGGTTGCTGATATACCCAGAATTGAGAGCATTGGAGTACATACAGATCAGACTTGTATGGAAGAACATAAGCAGTGAAGCAATAACTATCCTCTGTACAAGTTGGGAAATACTGGATAGTAGAAGCTCAGTGCCTAGGGGTTCTCTAACACAGGATTACAGCTGCTCACTTAGTTTGAAAATCATTTGAGGAAAAAATTACTATAGAAGATGAGAAAATTGAGAATAGATTATGACATCATTCTTGACATATGGAAGAAATGAAACATATTTGAAATTTAACGTCAGGTAAGAATGATGATACATGGTTCATGTGTAACACAAGGCAAATATAGGAGTAGATAGAAATCAATGAACAATAAATGGGAAACTTCCATTTTGAATTTCAGGAACATGGAATGTGAAGAGGAAAACAATCATGGAGCCAGATTATAAGGATGGAAAGAAACATATTGAATCTATCAAAGAGCATAGATTATTTTCCACTTACATTGAGAACTGAAGTTAAAGAAAGACATACAAGCAAAGCCTGCATGTCCTCCATTCGGGGCTGCACTGAAGTGTTCTCAGTATCATAAGAGAGTCACAGTTCTCTAAAATGATATACTTTTACATAGAATTCTGACACACACACACACACACACACACACACACACACCATGGCTTCTGCAGCATATATTTCTTACTTTTGTATATTGCATTTGTCAAATTAAAGGGCTGAGCTCTGTTAATTAACTATCCAAATGTTTAATCAATACAGCAAAAGCAAGATGTAGTCTGGCCATAAAAGACCTTAGAAAGGCCCCACTTGCCTTATTCTTCACCCCCAAGAGGAACATCAATGAACTGTTACATGGTCCCTGCATATAAATGTAGCAAGGCTTAGAAAAAATACAATGTTAATGGATAATTGTGGGTCACCTTGTCAAAATATGTTAAATGCCCCTTGAGTATGTTTTTTTTCCTTATTAAAAATGACAGTAAATTGTGACCTTGTTGATATCAAACATGCTTTCAGGAAGCAAATATTATTCAGTCTCTAAAATGGTTTATTGATTTATGGGTCAAAAATTAATTAGAATTAAATTATAAAACATGCATTCTGTGTTGATAGAGATGGTAATTGTATGGCAAAGTGCTAAGCTAAAACTTTTAACCTAGTTTAGGAACAATACCTTTATGAACATTCACTCAGAATACACACAGAAGCAGCTTCCAAGTGATTCATCAGCAAGGCCTGTGTCCCAGGACATCTGGGATATCAACAGCATGGAGTCAGTGAAAGTTCACTGGGTGACCAAGGTCCTTGGACTCTGACCAAGAATATGCCATCTGTCAGGATGGTGGCATACACAGGAAGCCTGAGGCTTGGACTTCTGCCTCCCCCAGCTCTATTCATAAGCCATAAACGCCCACACGGATCCTCCACTGTTTCTGGTGCTGACGAAGGACAGAGGCTTTCTTGTCATCTGGTGTCATGAGTCACAGTTGTGGCACTTGGGACTTAGATTCCAAGGGCTGCTCTGGCAGTATGAAACACAGACTGCAATGGGTGAGGTTGGCAGTCATATTTGAGGTTTTCTTTTCTATCTTAAAAAAAATAAAAAAATTTCTTAAGAGGCTGGTAAATGAAGATGGCCAAGAATGTAGATTAGGAAGTCAATGCCAGATTTTATGATTTCATCATTTGTTGCTACTAAGCCTAAGATAATGCTAGGTTGAAACTGAAAATCAGATAAAAATGACATAATTGGCTAAGTTATTTCCCTCACTACAAAGTCATTTTTCTTCTGAGAAAGAAAAAATATTTAAGGCTGTAGGTTGTGTGCTATAAGCTGCAGGAATACAGAGAGTGTTATGCTACTTTAATGGGTCATGATAGAAAAATATGTTGCAAAGGTATAATGTACACATTTAGAATATGTAATAAAGGGTATTGTCTTCTTTAAAAATGAAAGAAAACAGCATAAGTAACTGAAATGGAGTCTCTTAACATGTCACTAGTTTTACTACGGGGATAGTTTCACTTTGTATACACATCTGCAATTTACCTCTGGGCAGTCAAGTATAAAGTAACAATTTACACAGTATAAAGAAAGGGAAAATGTCTCAATTTTAAATTTTACTATGTGGTAGGAATTTATTCTATCAGAGCACAGGGAGCTTCTACAGAAGGCATGCTACTGGTCATATGTGGAATATGAAGTAGGTATGTATATGTATATACACATGCAGTTTGAGACTATAGGTATCAAATGAGTTTACATTTGCTATTCTAATTCCATGAAACTTCAAAGTAGCATCTTTCACATACTTCTGACTGCTTGTCTGAATACTTTGAGAGAAGGAAATGAACAGCACGGGGTTGTCCTTACACACAGAACACATCCTATGGCTTTTAAACTGTTCTTTCCTCTATACTAGGGACATTCAGAGTTTTAAGAATACTTCAAATCAAATGAACATTTCTTAGATTCTAGATCATAGCAAGGAAGTACAAAGTAGCTTCCAGGGGACCAAGCAGCAAGGCAGGGGCAGGACCAAGGCACATGTAAATCCAGACTGTACAGGCAGTTTCCATCACAGTCACCTTCTTCAAAGAGGGAACATTTATTCATTTATTCCTTGTGCATTTCTTTCCCCATGTCCTTTTTAAATTTTTTTTACTAAATATTTGCTTTATTTACATTTCAAATTATATCCCCTTTCTACATTACCCCTGCAAATACCCCTTTTCCCATCCCCCTCCTCCTGTTCAACGCCCCCCCCCCAATTTCCTGACTTGCATTAGCCTATTCTGGGGAATCCATGCTTCACGGGACCAATGGATTCTGCTCTCATTGATGTCTGAAATGGTCATCTTCTGATACATATGTATCTGGAGCCATGGGTCCCTCCATGTGCACTCTTTAGTTGGTGGTTTAGTCCCTGGGAGCTCTGGGAGTACCCGTTGGTTTATATTATTGTTCCTACTGCAGGGCTGCAAACCTCTTCAGCTGGGTCCTCTCTCTAGCTGCTCCATTGGGGACCTTATGGTTGACTGTGAGCCATGGGTGTTTTGATACACTTTCCAATAAGGGTCTTAATATCCACACTTTTATCTTCCTTCATCTTGAAGTTCATGTGTTCTATGAGTTGTATCTTAGATATTACAAGATATTGGGCTACTAATCACTTATCAGCAAATGCATACTGTGTGCTCTTTTGTGATTTGGTTAAGTCACTCAGGATGATATTTTCCAGGTCCATCCATTTGCCTAAGAATTTCATCAATTCATTGTTTTTAATAGCTGAGTACTACTCCATTGTGTAAATATACCACATTTTCTGTATCCATTCCTCTGTTGTGGGACATCTGGGTTCTTCCCAGCTTCTGGCTATTATAAATAAGGCTACTATGAACATAGTAGAACATGTGTCCTTATTACATGCTGGAGCATCTTCTCGGTATATTCCCAGGAATGGTATATTTAGATCCTCAGGTAGTGCTATGTCTGAGGCACTATCAAGCTGATTTCCACAGTAGTTTTACCATCTTGCAATTGACCCAGCAATGGAGGAGTATACCTCATTTTGAAATCCTCTCCAGCATTTGCTATCCCCTGAGTTTTTGATCTTGGTCTTTCTGACTGGTGTGAGGTGGAATCTCAGGGATGTTTTGATTTGCATTTCCCTGGTGTTTAAGGATATTGAACATCTCTTTAGGTCTTTCTCAGCCATCCGGTATTCCTCAGTTGAGAATTCCTTTGTTTAGCTCTGTTCCTCATTTTTTTAATAGGGTTATTTTCTTCTCTGGAGTCTAACTTCTTGAGTTCTTTGTATATGTTGGATATTAGCCCTCTATTGGATGGAGGATTGGTAAAAATCTTTTACAATCTGTTGGTTGCCGGTTTTGTCCTGTTGACAGTGTCCTTTCCCTTATAGAAGCTTTGCAATTTTATGAGGTCCTATTTTTTAGTTCTTGGTCTTAGAGCATAAGCCATTGTTGTTCTGTTCAGGAAATTTTCCCCTGTGCCCATGTGCTGCAGGTTTTTCCCCACTTCCTCTTCTATTAGATTCAGTGTATCTGATATTATGTGAAGGTCCTTGATCCACTTGGACTTGAGCTCTGTGCGGGGAGTTAAGAATGAAGCAATTTGCATCCTTCTGCATGTTTAGTGCTAGTTGATACAGCATCATTTGCTAAAATGCTGTGTTTTTTCCCACTGGGTGGTTTTAGCTCCTTTGTCAAAGATCAAGTGACCATAGGTGTGAGGGTTCATTTCTGTGTCTTCAATTCTATTCCATCAATCTACCTGCCTGTCACTGTGCCAATACCATGAAGTTTTTTATCACTATTGTTTTATAGTATAACTTGAGGTCAGGGATAGTGATTCTGCCAGAATTTCTTTTATGGTTGAGAATAGTTGTTGCTATTCTGGGTTTTTTGCTATTTCAGATAAAATTGGAAATTGTTTTTTCTAACTCTATGAAGTATTGGGTTGGAATTTTGATGAGGATTACATTGAATAGGTAGATTTCTTTAGGGAAGATGTCCATTTTTACAATATTAGCCTTGCTGATCCATGAGCATGGGAGGTCTTTCCATCTTCTGAGACTTGAAGATTTCTTTCTTCAGAGACTTGAAGTTCTTGTCATATAGATCTTTTAATTGCTTGGTTAGAGTCACACAATGGTATTTTATATTATTTGTGGCTATTATGAAGGGTGTCATTTTCCTAATTTCTGTCTCACCCTCTTTATCCTTTGAGTACAGAAAGGCTACTAATTTGTTTGAGTTAGTTTTATTTCTATCCAATTTGCTGAAGTTGTCTATCAGGTTTAGGAGTACTTTGATTGAATTTTTGGGGTCACCTAAGTATACAACCATATCATCTGCAAATAGTGATAGTTTGACTTCTTCTTTTCCAATTTAAACCCCTTTAACCTCCTTTTGTTTTCTAATTGCTCTGGCTAGGACTTCGAGTACTATATTGAACAGGTAGGAGAGAGTAGACAACCTTGTCTAGTCCCTGATTTCAGTGGGATTATTTCAAATTTCTCTCCATTTGTTTCAAATTTCTCAGTGATGATGGCTACTGGTTTGCTGCATATTGTGTTTATTGAATTCCTGATTTTTCCAAGACTCTTATCATAGAGGTGTTGGATTTTGTCAAATGCTTTCTCACCATCTAATGAAATAATCATGTGTTTTTTTTTCTTTGAGTTTGTTTATATAGTGGATCACATTGATGGATTTCTGTATATTCAACCATCCCTGCATCCCTTGGATGAAGCCTATTTGATCATGGTGGATGATCGTTTTGATATGTTCTTGGATTCAGTTGGCATGAATTTTCTTGAGTATTTTTCCATCAATATTCATAAGGGAATTGGTCTAAAGTTCTTTTTCTTTGTTGAATTTTTTTGTGGTTTAGGTATCAGAATAATTGGGGCTCCATAAAACAAATAGAGTACTCTTCCATCTGTTTCTATTTTGTGGAATAGTTTGAAGAGTATTGGTATTAGGTCTTCTTTGAAGGTCGGATAGAACTCTGCATTGAACCCATCTTGACCTAGACTTTTTTGGGGGGTGGGTGGGAGACTATTAATGACTGCTTCTATTTCTTTAGGGGTTATGGGATTATTTAGATCATTTATCTGATCCTGATTTAACTTTGGTACCTGATATCTATCTAGAATTTTTTCCATTTCATCTACATTTTCCAATTTTGTTGAGTATAGATTTTTGTAGTAGGATCTGATGATTTTTTTTTTTGATTTCTGCAGTATCTGTTGTTATGCCTCCCTTTTCCTTTCTGATTTTGCCCATTTGCATACTGTCTCTGTGCCTTCTGGTTAGTTTGGTTGAGTATTTATCTATCTTGTTGCTTTTTCAAAGAATCAGCTCCTGGTTTGGTTGATTCTTTGCATAGTTCTTTTTGTTTCTACTTGGTTGATTTCGGCCCTGAGTGTGATTATTTCCTGCCATCTACTCTTTTGGGGTGTATTTCTTCTTTTTTCTTCTAGAGCCTTCACTTCTGCACTTTCCAGTTTCTTTTTGGAGGCACTCAGAGCTATGAGTTTTCCTCTTATTACTGCTTTCATTGTGTCCCATAAGTTTGGGTATGTTGTGCCTTCTTTTTCATTAAATTCTAAAATGTCTTTAATTTCTTTCTTTATTTCTTCCTGGTCCAAGTTTTCATTGAGTAGAAGGTTGTTCAGTTTCCATGTGTATGTGGGCTTTCTGTTGTTTTTGTTGTTATTGAAGACCAGCCTTTGTCCATGGTGATCTGATAGGATGCATGGAATTATTTCCATGTTCTTTTATCTGCTGAGGTCTGTTTTGTGACAGAGTATATGGTCAATTTTAGAGAAGGTACCATGAGGTGCTGACAAGAAGGTATATCCTTTTGTTTTAGGATAAAATGTTCTATAGATATCTGTTAATTCCATTTGGTTCATAACTTCTGATAGTTTCACTGTTCCTCTGTTTAGTTTGTGGTTCCCTGATCTGTCCATTGGTAAGAGTGAGGTGTTGAAGTCTCTCACTATTATTGTGTGGGGTGCAATATGTGCATTGAGCTTTAGTAAAATTTCTTTTATGAAGGTGGGTGCCCTTGTATTTGGCGCATGTATGTTCAGAATTGAGAGTTCATCTTGGTGGATGTTTGAAGTGTCCTTTATCTTTGATTACTTTAGATTGGAGGTCAATTTTGTTCGATATTAGAATGGCTACACCAGCTTGATTTTTGGGATCATTTGCTTGGAAAATTGTTTTCCAGCCTTGTATTCTGAGGTAGTGTCTCTCTTTGTGCCTGAGGTAAGTTTCCTGTATGCAGCAAAATGTTGGGTCCTGCTTATGTATCAAGTCAGTTATCCTATGTGTTTTCTTGGAGAATTGAGATATTAAGAGATATTAAGGAGAAGTAATTGTTGTTCCTGTTATTTTTGTTATTAGAAGTTGAGTTATGTTTTTTGTCTCTCTTCTTTTTGGTTTGTTAAAAGAATATTAATTTCTTGCTTTTTTGAGTGTGTAGTTTCCCTCCTTTTGTTGGTGTTTTCCATTCATTATCCTTTGAAGGGCTGGATTTGCGGAAAGACAGTGTGTAAATTTGTTTTTTTCATGGAATACCTTTCTATGAGGTTGTCTGTGCCTTGGGTGATGAGAGGTTGACATAGATGACTCACCTATACCTGAGAACTTAGAATTACTTATCCTTCTCATTTGCCTAGTTAAAAGTTTCTGTATTAGCCACTACCCATTGCAAAGAGAAACTTTTTGAACCAAAACTGAGAGCAACATAAGTCTATGAGTTGGAAAAAATTTAGGATGTAGTCTATCCATATGACCATTTAGTAAAAGACCAACGATGGAATCCCTTTTGGATCTATAATCTCCTCAGTCAGGGATTTAGGACCATGCTTACTGTACCAGTCATGAAAACCGTCCTGAGAAACAGGCATCACACAGATTAGAGAATGCTTAGTTTTCTTCATAACCACCATACTGTTGCATCAGTGGGCATATATTACTAGTAGGTCAGAAATTGCAAGGTGCAGCACTCAGTAAGACCCATGATGGTTTTTTCAACAGCAGTCTGCATTTGAATCTTAAATTATTTTGTTAGCATATATTCAATCTCAAAAATGTTGGGTTTCCTTATGACAGTTTTCTATGACCACATCCTGTATAGACACCATATCAACTCATTATTTATCCAAGCCTCTTCCCCACTCTTCTGATATTTTTCTTCCTCTTATATAGTTGCACTTACAGTCTCTCTTTCTCTCCCCCAATCCCTCCCCTCTTCCTCCCCCTCTCTCCCGCTTTCTCTCTTCCTCTTCTTCTCCTTTGTCTTTTTTACACATACACAACAACCTATTATATATCTTAAAACCTACCATTACATACAGCACATAAATAATGTGAGATATACACGTATAATACTATCTGATATGCCCACATTTATATATTTTTAACACATAAACACAGTCATACTTACATATTAATCTGCATTCTGCTGTAAAATCTTAGATAGTTGTTTTTCTGAATGTGACCATTTAACATGGTAATCTATAGTTTTATTGTTTTTCCTGCAAATGGCATGCTTTCATTCTTTTTTATAATTGAATAACAACCAATTATATGTGTGTGTACCACACTCCACTTGCTAATGATTGTTATAGCCTAGATAATTAGATTGAGTTAAAAAATGATTAAATAGAAAGGTGAAAAATCAGTCTTTCCTTTACAAACTACAAAAAGTAATGATAGTAATCATAGAAGATCTCTTTAAGAAGAGAAAAAACATTTTTGCAGAGGTGACTTGGCATTATTCATATTATCTTTAAAAATAAAATATATGGTATTTTCTCCCTTATAAAGTTGCCAGCCCTTGTGGCCTTTCATCTTTTTATCTATCAATCTTTTCTCTTGAATCATTATGGAGACATCCTATTTTTGTATGTGTCGAATAAATTTTGGTTTTCTCACCTTAATTTGGTCATGAATACATAATATAATCATCTAAAATGTTAACTTCCTGCAATTTCAATGCTAAGTTCTTCAGCCACTTTTAATTTGCATGGAGCTTCTTAACTTGAAATGCATTTATTGTATTGCCCCTCCAAGGCTCCCCTTCACAAAGCTCCTTCCCTTATCCCCTCATCCTCTTCTCCTCTGAGAAGGAAGAGGCACCCATGAGTACCATCCTGCCCTAGTTCATTGAAGGACTGGGCATATCCTCTCCCACTGAGGCCAGCCAAGGTAGTCCAATTAGGGAAGCAGGATCCATAGTTAGGCCACAGAGTCAGGGAGAGTCCCTGCTCCAGTTGTTGGGTGACCTGCATAAAATCCAAGCTGCACACTGCCACATATGTGCAAGGTAGCTTAGGTCCAAGCTCTTTGGTTGGTGGTTCAGTCTCTTGGAGCATCCATGTGTTAGAGCATCAATCAGTTGGCTCTATTGATCTTCCTGTGGAGTTCATATTCTCTCCAGTTCCCTCAACCTTTCCCCCTAATCTTCCATAAAACTTTCACAGCTCTGCTAATGTTTGGCTGTGGGTCTCTGCATCTATTTCAGTCAGCTGCTGTATAAGAATTCAAATTGACCCATTCTCTTTGTGCAAAGCTCAAGACCAAGTGGATCAGAGACCTCCACATAAAACCAAATACACTGGATCTATGAGAAGAGAAATTGGGAAAGAGCCTTGAACACATCAGCATAGGGGTAAATTTCCTGAACAGAAACACCAATGGCCCAGGCTCTAAGATCAACTATAGACAAATGGGATCTCATAAAACTGAAAAGCTTCTGTAGGGCAAAGGACACTGTCATCAGAGCAAAATGGCGACCTACAGATTAGGAAAAGATATTTACCAATCCTACATAGATAGAGGGCTAATATCTAATATATATAAAGAATTCAAGAAGTTAGACTCCAAGAATCAAATAACCCTATTAAAAATGGAATACAGAGCTGAACAAAGAATTCTCAACTGAGGAATCTTGAGTGGTTTAGAAACAAATAAAAAAATGATCCTCACTCTTAGTCATCAGGGAAATACAAATCAAAACGACCCTTAGATTCCACCTCACACCAGTCAGAATGGTTAAGGTAAAAACTCAGGTAACAGAAGATGCTGGGGAGAATGTGGGGACAAACAAACACTCCTCCATTGCTGGTGGGATTGCAAGCTGGTTCAACCAAGTTTTAGTTTTCTGTGATTTCCTCAAAGTAATCATCCTTGAAACCAAATAAACAATACCAACAAAAAGACTCAGCATGTTCTACTAGTATCTATTTATGGAGATATATAATTCATATGCAATGAATATAATGAAAGATAAATAGCAATCATTTTGGGGGGCATGGGAATGGTTCAAGCAAGATATCTAGAACTGGTTGGAGAAAAGAGTCAGTAGTATAACTACATTTCAGTTTGTAAACATAGATCAGTATAGGTAATTTCATTTCAAGTTTTTTGATAGTTCACTTAAGAAAAGAGTCTCAGAAGTGTCAAATAACATGAGCTTTTGTTTTCTTCTTGTTTGTTAAATTTTCTTCCTCAATACAAAACTAATTTTTGATATCTTGTTTTACTCCTGAAGAAAAATTCCTGTGGAAAAATACAAAGAAACACATTTCCAAAAGTAAGGCTTTCCTTTGTTTTAAAGAAAGCCAAATGCTTTTATGCCTTTAGTCTAGCTTTGTCTTACTAACAATTCCATTTCTATGAGGTTAAGAAAATGTTATTAGCCCTCTAGCAGATGTAGGATTTATGTCAATGAAACATAGGAGTGTGTGTGTGTGTGTGTGTGTGTGTGTTAATTTAGAAGCAGATTAAATCAACAATACAGACACAAACTCATAACTTTTGACATTTGTATCATATAAGGTAAAACTTTCCTTTCTCTAGAAAAGACAAGAGAAGAATAAATGATGCACTTAAGAAATCATGCTTTGGACTTTAATATGCATTCATGTAGACTTAGCAAGACAGAGGGAAAATATTAGAAAATGATATTTGCTTTCTCTATTTTTACCATAATTAGCAAGCACTCTGTGAGGTGGTGACCAAGATGAGAAAAAAAATTCAATAATATTTCTTGTTTAAAGGACAAACTCTTAGCCTGAACTTCATCAAAACATTTATATTTTCCTGATTTTCCTTTTTGTCAATAAAAGTAAAAAACAGAGATAGGAGTAAACCTCCCCAGCTAGCATTCATGGTATAGATATGTATAACCTGGTATATCTCTTAACGTTTGCATAGAAGGCCCTAACCTGCATTCTTTCATGTTCTCCTTCAACCTGTAACAGTTGTATGATGTCAGGTCCCCCAGTGGAGGAGAGTGTACTGAATTCTTCTAGACAAGACACATGAGACCTTTCATTCAGGTTAGTGTTCCAGAATTAAAATTGTATTAGGACTAGAGTTGTTGAAAATAAATGCTATGGTTTTATCATGTTTAAAAGAAACAGATCATAGGGTATGATTTCTCTTGCTAATATTATTTTCCCTGCCAGGAATGCACCGATATGTACAGGACCTTCTTCTGTATGTGTTACAAGGTATACAACTCCAAAAGACAGTGATTCAGAATGAAAAGGAGTGATTCAGAGCTGTACTGATTAAAATACATATGCTTATTTAAAGAAAGACAGAAAGTAAAATACTAACTATCAGAACAGCAGTAACTTATACACTGATAAGTTATTTTCGGGTTTGCCAGAGGAAGTAATCTGCTATCAACAAGGGGCAATTGCCTGAGCAAACTCATCTTCACATCTTATAACACTGTTGCCTTGTGGAAAAGAAAAGCAGAAACAAACCATGTTTTTCTGAAATGTTTTCTCTAAAGATCTCTTCCTCCTCCTAGGCAACTAAAAAGAAAGACCTCAATACAGTTCAGAACTCATCTAATCTCTTGTGCATTATCACTGAGCATCAGAACACTGCGTGAGTCCATGCCACAGAGGCCTAGGGATGAGATGAGAAAGAATCCACATAGATCAGCACAGACATTCTTATCTGTGATTTACTTATGACTGCCTCAGGTGAAGCAAGTTAGGAGGAAACTCTCCTGGAAATGTGTTGCTATTATTAGCATGGAAAGCAACTCATGTATAAATTCAAAGTAGCCGATACAGAGAAAGAAAGAGGGGTGTTCAGCAGGAGAAGTACAGAGGGGGCCTGATTTATGAGAATCATTTCTGGTTTTTAGAGAGAGGTGTAAAATCTTATTTAAAAAATCAAATACTTGCTGGGCAGCCTGATCTCTACAGGGGGCCCCCATTCTCTTGTCACATGTCTGCCCACTGTCATCAGACCTATGGATCTTGAAGCATACAGGTAAACTTTCCTTTCCCCACCCATCTTCCCTGCACTCTTTGTGCTCTGGAACACCCAAGCTGTCCTGAGCACCCATCTATCCCAGGCAGACCTCCATTCTCCTGCCACCTCTCCACTAACTCTCATCAGACCTGCAGATCCTGAAACGCAGAAGGAAGCTCTGAACCACTTCATACTGTCTTGTGGTTGGCGGGGGAAGACGGGGAAATACAGCTCTGGCAGCTCATTATGTCTGAGCCACATAGAGTTGTGATTTTCATGCTCAGGTGGCATCTAAAGAAGAAAATTTTAATTATAATCTTTTCATTATCAATGATTCTAAACAGGTAACAACAATACCAAATGTTTTCCTCTCTTTTTTCCTGGATAAATCTTATTGGTATAGCACATCGTCAAAATATAGATACAATTTATTAGCAATATTAATGTAATAAAATTTTAAAAAATGATCAGAAGCAACTGGAGGTTGTTTTCTACCCCATAAAAATATCAGAAAGCTTTACAAAAGATGATAGCTGGGACTCACAACACTGGGGATATGGAACCCGAAGAGGCTACCTCCTATAGCCAGGTAGGAAACCCAGTAGAGCAATAGAGACACCAACCCACTTATAAAACTCTCAACATAAAGTTGAGGAGACATGGAGATGGAGCAGAGACTGAGAAAATGACCAACCAATAACAGGCCCAACTTGAAATCTATTCCATGGGGGCAAGCAACAATCCCTGATACTGTTAATGACACTCTTATGCTTGTAGACAGGAGTATGTTATCCTCTGAAAGGGTCCTCCTAGCAGCTGACTCAGACAGATGCGGATATCCACAGCCAGACAGTAGGTGGAACCTGGGGACTCTTATGAAAGAGTAGAAAGATTGTGGCCCTGATGGGAATAGGAACTCCACAGGAAGACCAACAGAATCAACTAACCAGGATCCTTGGTGTGTTTACAGTTGGAATCATGATTCAAAGAACATACGTTGACTGGACCTAGGCCTCCCAGCACATATGTAGCATATGGAATTTGGTCTTCATGTGGGTACTAAACAACTAGAGCAGGGGCTATCTCAAAATCTGTTGCATGTATGTCAGATATGTTCTTCATGCTGGGCTGCTTTGTCTGGCCTCAGTGGGAGAGGAAGCGCCTAGCCTAGCAGAGACTGGAAGTGAAAGCATGAGGAATACCTAGGGGAGCTCTACCCTCTCAGAGGAGAAAGTGAGTATTGGGGAAGGATATCAGGAGGGGGTGAATAGGAGATGAGGGCAATGAGAAGGATGTAAAGTGAATAAGTAAAAAGTTAAATTAAATAAAAAAGAAAGATACCCTTCCCTACCACCTGCTCACTGAGTTCCCACTCCAAGTTGTCCTGAGCAATCATTTTTCCCCAGCAGACTTCCATTCCCCCATCACCTCTCTGCCTACCTTTTTTGAACCTCTAGCTCTGGAATCATAGAGACCTAAGGATACTGAGCCATATAGACATGCTGACCCAGAACCATATAGCCCAAAGATACCCATCAGAGGCCTGCCACACTAGGACCACTAAGGATTATAACTTTCCCAATACCTACTACAATAGGAACATCCAGGGATCAAAGCCACCAAGGTGGTTAAAGACCCTCAAAAGAACACAATCCACAAAAGCCAGGGCAATGTGACACATTCAGAACATAGGTACCTTCCTACAGCAAGTCCTGGATATTTTACCACAACTAAATCACAGCCAGGGCTATACAGAGAAACCCTGTCTTGAAAGCTACCCCCCACACACAAATAAAAGAAAATGATCTTAAACTCAGTGTTATAAAGATGATATAGGTCTTTAAAGAGAAAATGAATAAATCCCTTAAAGAAATATGTAAAACTGTACAAGACTTGAAAGTGGAATGAGAAGCAATAACGAAAGCACAAACTGAGGGATCAAAAACTTGGAGATGGAAAAACCTAGAAAACAGAACAGGAACAATGAATACAAGTATCACCAACAGAATACAGAAGATGGAAAAGAGAATCTTAGGCATAGAAGATGCAATGAAAGAAATTGATATGTCAGTCAAAGAGAATGTTAAATCTAAAAAAATCCAGACACCAAGTATCCAGGAAATCTGGGATACCATGAAAAGACCTAACTTAAGAATAGTAGGAATAGGAAAATATAAAGAGTCACAGCTACATGGCCCAGAAAATATTTTCAACAAACTAATAGAAGACAACTTTTCCAACCTAAAGAAAGAGATGCCTCTAAACTTACAAGAAGATTATTGAACACCAATTAGATTGTACCAGAAAAGAAAATTCTCCCACCACATAATAATCAAAACACAAAATCTACAGAAAAAGGAAGAATATTGAATGCAGCAAGGGAAATGGCAGGTAACATACAATGATAGACCTATCAGAATTATGCCTAACTTCTCAGCAGAGACTCTCAAAGATGGGAGGGCCTAGATGGATATCTTGCATACTCTAAAAATTATCACAGATGCCCATCTAGACTATTGTACCCAGCAAAACTCTCAATCACCATAGATGGAGAAAACAAGATATTTCTGGACAAATCCAAATTCAAACAATATCTACTCACAAATCCATCCCTATAGAAGATATGAGAAGGAAAACTCCAACCCAAGGAGGATAACTATATCCAAGAAAACATAGGAAATAAATAATTCCACATCACCAAAAATAAGGAAAGCGCGCGCGCGCGCGCGCGCACACACACACACACACACACACACACACACTAACATGACCAATGTAAAAATAATAGGAATTAGCAATCACTGGTCATTAATGCCCTTTAACAATAATGGACTCTGTCTCCCAAAAGACACAACTTAACAGAATGGATGTGAAAACAGGTCCTTCCATTCTGCTGAATACTAGAAACACACCTCAGCAATAAAGATAGAAATAATCTCAGAGTAAAGGGCTGGAGAATTTTTTCCAAGCAAGTGGACCCAAGAAATAAACTGAAGTAGCCATTATGTGTAAAATACATATTTCAATCCAAATTAATCAAAAGAGACAGGGAAGTACAGTTCATACTCATTAAAGGTAAATGTACCATGATGATATCTCAATGCTGAATATTTATGCCCCCAAACACAAAGGTACCCACATTTGCAAAGGAAATATTGCTAAACTTACATTGAACATCATACCTCACATAATAGTAATGGGAGACTTTAACACCAACTCTCATCTATAGACTGGTCACCCAGAAAATATTATAAACTGAGAAATATCTAAACTAACAGACATCACGAATCACATGGACATAACAGCTATCTACAGAATATTTTACCCAAACAAATGAATATACCTTCTTCACAGCATCTCATGGATCCTTCTCCAAAACTGAACATACAGTTGGCCACAAAGCAAGACTCAACAGTTATAAGAACATTGAAATAATGCCTTGTATCTTATCAGACTAACATGGATTAAAGCTGAATTTCAGCAAGAACAGAAACATAAGAAAGCCTACACACTCATGGAAATTTAACAGCTCTCTGCATCAGGGAAGAAATAAAGAAAGAAACGACTTCTAGAATTCAATGAAAAATGAAGGCAAAACATTCCCAAATTTATGGGATATAATGAAAACACTCCTAAGGAGACATTTAATAGCAATAAGTACCTCCATACAGAAAGTAGAAACTTCTACCAGCAATTTAAAAGTACACCTGAAAGCTCTAGAAAAAAGAAGCAGCACACCAAAGTAGAGTAGGAGTCAGGTAATAATCAAAATTGGAACTGAAATCAATCAGTTAGAAATAATCAAACAAAAAAATTTAAAAATCAATAAAACTAAGAGCTGGTTCTAAAACCCTTAGAAAAATGACCAAAAGACAGAGAGACAATATCCAAATAAACAAAATCAAAAATGGAAAGGAAGACATAACAACATACACTGAGGAGATTCAAAGACTCATTAGATCTTACTTCAAAATCTTATACTCCATGAAACTGGAAAACCTTAAAACATTGGATATGGGCAATTTTCTAGGCAGAAACAACTTAACAATGTCAAATCAAAATCAGGTAAATTATTTGAACAGCATTGTAAACCTAAATAAATGTAGAAGCAGTCATTAAAAGTCTCCCAACAACAGCAACAAAAAGCCCAGGGCCAGAAGGTGTTAGTGCAGAATTCTGCAAGACTTTCAAGGAAGAGCTAATACCAATATCTCTCAAACTATTCTATAAAAAAGAAAAAGAGGGAAGACTGCCAAACTCACTCTATGAAGCCACAGTGACCATGTTACCAAAACCACACAAAAACTAAACAAAGAAAGAAAACTTTAGCCTGATTTCTCTTATGAAAATTGATGCAAAACTACTCAATAAAATACTCCCAAATGGAATCTAGGAACACATTAAAAAACATTATCTACCAAGATCCAGAAGGATTCATCCCAGGGAGGTAGGGATGGTTTAATATACAGAAATTCATCAAACATATAAACAAACTGAAAGAAAAAAGTCACATGATCATCTCATTGGCTGCTGAAAAAGCCTCTGACAACATCCAACATGCTTCATGTTAAAAGTATTAGAGACATCAGAGATACAAGGCACATACTTTAACATTATCAAAGCAATATAAGGCAAGCCAATAGCCAACATCAAGCCAAGTGGAGAGAAAGAGAAAGCATTCGCATTAAAATCAGAGAAAAGACAAGGCTGACCACTCTTTCCCTATTCATTCAGTATAGAACTTGAAATTCTATCCAGCACAGTAAGACCAACCCGATACAAATAGGAAAAGAAGAAATCAATGTATCACCTATTCACAGATTATATGATAGTATACATAAGTGATGCCCAAAATTCTACTAGATAACTCTTTTTTGTTTGTTTGCTTTTATTATTTTCTATATTCTTTGTTTACATTCCAAATGCTTTCCCCTTTCCCCGTTACCCCTTACCATATGTCGCATATGTCCTCTTCCCTCTGCACATTCCATGATCACCCCCTCCCATTTCTCTGTTCTGGTACTCCCCTACAATACTGGATCAAGTCTTTTCAGGACCAGGGCCCTTTCCTACCTTCTTCTTGAGAATCATATGATTTGCTAACTGTGTCTTGAGTAGTCAGAGCTTCTGGGCTAATTAATATCCACTTATCAGTGATTGCATTTCATATGTATTCTTTTGTGATTGGGTTACCTCACTTAACATGATATTTTCCAGTTCAAAACATTTGCCTAAAAATTCATGAATTCATTGTTTTTAATTGCTGAGCAGTACTCCATTGTAAAAATATACCACATTTTCTGTATCCACTCCTCCACTGAGGGACTTCTGGGTTCTTTCCAGTTTCTGGCTATTATAAATAAGGCTGCTATGAACATAGTGGAGCATGTGTCCTTGTTGCCTGCAGGGGAATCCTCTGGGAATATGGCCAGGAGTGGTATGACAGAGTCCTCTAGAAGTGTTATGCCCAATTTTGAGGAACCGCCAGACTGATTTCCATAGTAGTTGTACCATCTTGCAATCCCACCAGCACTGGAGGTATCAGGGTAATTGTGGCTTCTTAGAAAGAGTTGGGTAGTGTTCTTTCTGTTTCTATTTTGTGGAATAGTTTGAAGAGTATTGGTGTTAGGTCTTCTTTGAAGGTCTGATAGAATTCTGCACTAAAACCATCTGATCTTGTGCTTTTTTTTTGTTGTTGGAAGTCTTTCTATGACTCCTTCTATTTCTTTAGGGGTTATGGGACTGTTTAGATGATCTATTTGGCCCTGATTTAATTTTGGTATTTGGTATCTGTCTAGGAAATTGTCCCTTTCCTGCAGGTTCTCCAGTTGTGTTGAGTAAAGGCTTTTGTAGTAGGATCTGATGATTTTTTTGGATTTCCTCAGTTTCTGTTGTTATATCTCCCTTTTTGTTTCTAATTTTGTTAATTTGGATACTGTGTCTGTGCCCTTTGGTTTGTCTGGCTAAGGGTTTATCAGTCTTGTTTATTTTCTCAAAGAACCAGCTCCTGGTTTTGTTGATTCTTTGTATGGTTCTCTTTGTTTCTACTTGATTGATTTCAGCCCTGAGTTTGATGATTTCCTGCCTTCTGCTAATCCTGGGTGAATTAGCTTCTTTTTGTTCCAGGGCTTTCAGGTGTGCCATTAAGCTGCTAGTGTATGCTCTCTCCAGTTTCTTTTTGGAGGCACTCAGAGCTATGAGTTTTCCTCTTAGTACTGCTTTCATTGTGTCCCATAGATTTGGGTAAGTTGTGCCTTCATTTTCATTAAATTCTAAAAAGTCTTTGATTACTTTCGTTATTTCTTCCTTGACTTAGGTATCATTGAATAGAGTATTGCTCAGTTTCCATGTTTATGTGGGCTTTCTGTTGTTTTTGTTGCTATTGAAGACCACTTTTACTCCATAGTGATCTGATAGGAGGCATGGCATTAGTTCGATCTTATATTTGTTGAGGTCTGTCTTGTGACCAGTTATATGGTCGATTTTGGAGAAGGTACCATGAGGTGCTAAGAAAAAGGTATATTCTTTTGCTTTAGTATTAAACTTTATATATATATATATATATCTGTTAAATCCAATTGGTCCAAAGCTTCAATTAGTGTCCCAGTTTAGTTTCTGTTTTCCTGATCGGTCCATTGAGGAGAGTGGAGTGTTGAAGTCACCAATAATTATTGTGTTAGGTGCAATGTGTGCTTTGAGCTTTAGTAAAGTTTGTTTTATGAATTAGGGTGCCCTTGCATTTGGAGCATATTTGTTCATAATTGAGAGTTCTTCTTGGTGGATTTTTCCTTTGACAGCAAGAAGTGTACTTCTGTGTCTCTTGATGACTTTAGGTTGAAAGTCAATTTTATCTGATATTAGAATGGCTACTCTGGCTTGTTTCCTGAGACCATTTGCTTGTAAAATTGTCTTCCAGCCTTTTACTCTAAGGTAGTGTTTGTCTTTGACTCTGAGATTTGTTTCCTGTACGCAGCAAAATGTAGGGTCCTGTTTCCCTATCCAGTCTTTTAGTCTATATCTTTTTATTGGGGAATTGAGTCCATTGATGTTAAGAGATATTAAGGAATAACAATTAGTACTTTCTGTCATTTTTATGTTATTTTTTATATTTGAGTGGTTATCTTCTTTCAGGTTTGATTAGAGAATGTTTCTATCTTGCCTTTTCCAGGGTGTATTTTCCCTCCTTGTATTGGTGTTTTCCCCCTATTACCCTTTGTAGGGCTGGCTTTGTGGAAAGATATTGTGTAAATTTGGTTTTGTCATGGAATATCTTGGTTTCTCCATCTATGGTGATTAAGAGTTTTGCTGTGTATAGTAGTTTTGGCTAGAATTTGTGTTCTCTTAGAGTCTGCATGAGATCTGCCCAGGATCTTCTAGCTTTCATGGTCTCTGGTGAGATATCTGGTATAATTCTGATAGATCTTCCTTTATATATTACTTAGGCTTTTTCTCTTTCTTTCTTTCTTTCTTTCTTTCTTTCTTTCTTTCTTTCTGTCTTTCTTTCTTTTTTCTTTCTTTCTTTCTTTCTTTCTTTCTTTCTTTCTTTCTTTCTTTCTTTCTTTCTTTTTTTTCAAGACATGCTTTCTCTGTGTAGTCCTGGCTGTCCTGGAACTCACTCTGTAGACCAGGCTGACCTCAAACTCAGAAATCCACCTGCCTTTTCCTCCCAAGTGCTGGGATTACAGGCATGTGCCACCACACCTGGCTTAGGCTTTTTCTCTTACTGCCTTTAATATTCTTTCTTTGTTTAGTACATTTGGGATTTTGATTATTATGTGACAGGAAGTATTTCTGTTCTGGTCCAGTCTGTTTGGAATTTTGTAGTCTTCTTTTATATTCATGGGCATCTCACTCTTTAGGTTAGGGATTTTTTCTTCCATAATTTTGTTGAAGATATTTGCTGGCCCTTTAAGCTGTAAATCTTCACTCTCATCTATACCTACAATCCTTAGGTTTTGTCTTCTCATTGTGTCTTGGATTTCCTAGATGTTTTGGGTTACAAGCTTTTTATCTTAGGCATCTGAGATTCTTTCTTCTATATCTTGTATTCTGTTGTTGATATTTGAATCTATGGCCCCTGATTTCTTCCCAAGGTCTATCTCCAATGTTGTCTCCCTTTGCGATTTCTTAGTTGTTTCTATTTCAGTTTTTAGATCCTGGATGGTTTTGCTCAGTTCCTTCACTTTCTTATTTGTCTTTTCATGTAATTCTTTTAGAGATTCTTGTGTTTCCTCTTTCATGACTTCTGCCTGTCGACCCAAGTTCTCATATATTTTTTTAAGTGATTTTTGCATTTCCTCCTTATTGGCTTCTATCTTTTGACCCATATTCTCTTGAATTTCTTTAAATGATTTTTTGTGTTTCCCTCATAAGTGCTACTACCTGTTGATCCATTTTCTCCTGTATTTCTTTAAGAGATTTATTCATGTCCTTCTTGTATTCCTCTAACAGCATCATGACCAGTGATTTCAAATCCAAATCTTGTTTTTCTGGTTTGTTGGGGGTATCCAGGACTTCCTGTTGTTGGAAAATTGGGTTTGGATGCTGCTGTATTGCCTTGATTTCTGTTAGTAATGTTCCTACGTTTGTCTTTTGCCAGCTGGTTATCTCTGGCATTAGTTGGTCCTGTTGTCTCTGTCTGGTGCTTGAACCCCCTCTGAGTCCGTAAGGCTATTTATGCACCACTCAATGACTGGGTTTCCCCTGACACAGATCACTGATGTTTTGCCCTCTTCTTGGCTGCTGTTGGAGCCCTGGTGTATCTTGCTCCAAGCAATGTTATACTTGGTTGTCACTGTGAACCTGGTGCTGCTTGGCTGCTCTGTCAGGGAGCAATGAGGATGGCTGGGAGCTCCTCCAAGTGCTGACCACTCCAAAGGGCACAGGACCCATGCCTGGATGGCACACAGACGAACTGCTGATCAGTCCAGATCCTGTGCACAGGTTGCAGCTCAGTGGCCTGCATCCCCAGAGATCTTAAATTGGGGATATCTCGGGTACCTGGGTCCGCTTGTCCCGTCCAAGCAGAAGCAGAGATGGCAGCTGGGAGCCCTCTAAGTGCAGAACACCCTGCACGGCACAGGACCTACAACTGACTGACACACAAACGAACCGCAGCTCTGCCCAGACCCTGTGCACAGGTTGCAGCCTGGTGGCCTATGTCCCCAGAGATCTTAAACTTGGGATATCTTAGTACCTGGGGCTGCTTGTCCTGATGACTAGGAGCAAAGATGGTGGCAGAGGGGGAAGGGGGCCTCCGAGTCTACTAGATAACTCTTACAGCAAATAAACACCTTCACCAAAGTGGATGGATAAAAAAGATTAATTAAAAGAACCAGTAGTCCTCCTTTATACAAATGATAAAAACTGCAAGAAAGATATTATAGAATACAATTTAAACTGGCCATGAATAATATGAAATATCTTGGTGTAACTCTAACCAAGCAAGTGAAAGATCTGTATGACAATAAGTTCAAGTTTCTGAAGAAAGAAATTGAAGAAGATATCAGAAGATGGAAATATCTCCCATTGTTTCTGGATAGGCAAGATTAACATTGTGATTACCAAAATCAATTTATAGATTCAATGCATTCCCTAAAAAAAGTCCAACAAAACTTTTAATAAAACTTGAAAGAGCAATTTTCAACTTTGTATAGATAAACAAAAACCAAGGATAGCCAAAACAATTCTGAAAAATAAAAGAACTTCTTGAATCACTATTCCTGACTACACAGAGTAATAATGATAAAAATGCACATTATTGGTACAGAAACAGATTTGTTGATCAATGGAATTGAATCAAAGGCTGATAAATAAATCCATACTCCTATGGACACTTGCATTTTGATAAAAAAATCAAATCCATACAATGGAAAAAATAAAGCATCTTCAACTAATGGTGCTTGTCTTAACTGATGTCTACATGTAGAAGAGTGTAAATAGATCCATATTTATCACCCTAGACAAAATACAAATCCATTGATCAAGGATGTTAAAATAAAGCAGAATCTCACAGAAGAGAAAGTGGGAAATATCCTTGAGAGCAATGGTACAGGAAATGATTTTCTGCAGAACACCAATGGCTCAGGCTTTAAGATCAACAATTGATAAATGGGACCTCATGAAAATGAAAAGCTTCTGTAAGGCAAAAGACACTGTCAACAAGACAAAATGGCAACCTGCAAATTGGGAAGGGATCTTCCCCAACCCTTCAACAACCTTCCCAACAACAGAGGACTAATATCCAAAATTTATAAAAAAACTCATGAAGTTAGAATTCAGTAACTCAAATAACCCATTAAAAAACTGGATACAGAGCTAAACAGAATTCTCAAACCTGAAATCTCAGATGGCCAAAAAGCACTTAAGGAAATGTTCAAAGTCCTTAATCATCAGTGAAATGCAAATCAAAACAACTCTGAGATTGCATCTTGCACTGGTCCAAATGGCTAAGATCAAAACCTCAAGTAATAGTATATGCTGGAGAGGATGTGGAGCAAGGGGAATGCTCCTCCACTGCTGGTGGGAGTGCAAACTTGTACAACCTCTTTGGAAATCAATTTGGCACTTTCTCATTAAACTGGGAATAATTCTCCTTTAAGGCCTCGCTATACCATTCCTGGGTATATACCCAAAACATGCTTCACTATCCCCAAAAGATACTTGCTCAACTATGTTCATGGTGACTTTATTCATAACAGTCAGGAATTGGCAACAACCTAGATATCCCTAAACTGAAAAATGAGTATAGAAAATGTGGTCCATCAATGAAATACTATTTACTACACAATGGAATGCTATGCAGCTATTAAAAATAAAGACATCATGAAGTTTGAAGGCAATTTTTTTGGACTAGAAAATATGGTTCTGTATGAAGAGACACAGTTCCAAAAGGACATGTATGGTATGTAATAATCTATAAGTGGATATTAGACATAAAATATAGGATACCCATGCTACCCTTCCACCAAGTAAGTTAAGCAAGGAAGGCCTAAGTGAGGATGCTTGAAGGTCACTGAGAAGGAGAGGGGTTAAAATAATCATGAGGCAGATGGAGGGAGGAAACTGAGTGGGAGAAGGAATGGGGAGGGGAATAGGGAGTCAGGAACAGATATGGGGAGGGATGGGAGAGATGGCCAGATGGTGATAAGAATGAATGGAAATATGCAACTGATGAGATTGGAGAGGTAGGTGGGGGGACTGCCAGGATGTGGCAAAGACTCAGGGCTGCTATGAACATAGTGGAACATGTATCCTTATTAATGCTGGGGAACCCTCCGGGTGGTATGACATACACAGCTGTGGTATGACAGGGTCCTCCTGAAGTGTTGTGCCCAGTTTTCAGAGGAACCCAGAGTGATTTTGTTTGTTTGTTTGTTTGTTTGTTTGGTTTTTTGTTTTTTGTTTTTTTTGGTTATTTGAGACAGAGTTTCTCAGTGTAGCTCTGGCTGTCCTGGAGCTCACTTTGTAGACTAAGTGGGCCTCAAACTCAGAAATCTGCCTGCCTCTGCCTCCCAAGTGCTGGGATTAAAGGCGTGCACCACCACTGTCCGGTGTCTCCTGAGTTTTTAACCTTAGCCATTCTGACTGGTGTGAGGTGAAATCTCAGGATTGTTTTGATTTGCATTTCCCTAATGACTAATGATGTTGAACATTTCTTAAGATGCTTCTCAGCCATCTAAATTTCTTCAGGTGAAAAGTCTTTGTTTAGCTCTGTACACCATTTTTTAATAGGTTTATTTGGCTCTCTGGAGTCTAACTTCTTGAGTTCTTTGTATATATTGGATATTAGCCCTCTGTTAGATGTAGGGTTGGTAAAGATATTTTACCAATTTGTTAGTTGCCATTTTGTCCTATTGACAATGTCCTTTGCCTTACAAAAACTTTGTAATTTTATGAGGTCCCACTTGTCAGGTTTCTTGATCTTCGAGCATATGCTATTGGTGTTCTGTTCAGGAAATTTTTCCCTGTGCCCATGTGCTCAAGTGTCTTCCCCAGTTTCTTTTCTATTAGTTTCAGTGTGTCTGGTTTTTTGTGGAGATCCTTGATCCAATTAGACTTGAGCTTAGTACTAGGAGATAAGAATGAATCGATTTGCATAATTCTGAATGGTAGCAGCAAGTTGAACCAGCAGCATTTGTTGAAAAGTCTATCTTTTTTCTACTGGATTGTTTTAGCTTCTTTGTCAAAGATCAAGTGTCCAGAGGTGTGTGGGTTCATTTCTGACTCTTCAATTCTACTCCATTGATCCACCTGCCTATCACTGTACCAATACCATGCAGTTTTTAACATTATTGCTTGGTAGTACTGCTTGAGATCCAGGATATTAACTCCCCCAGCAGTTTTTTTTTACTGTTGAGAAGAGTTTTATCCAGGGTTTTTTGTTATTCCAGATGAATTTAAAAGAGTTTAGATTTGATGGGGTTTGCATTGAATCTGTAGATTGCTTTTGGGGAGATGGTCATTTTTACAATGTTAATCCTGCAAATCCAAGAGCATCGGATATTTTTCCATCTTCTGAAGTTTTCTTCAATTTCTTTCCTCAGAGACTTAAAGTTCTTGTCATACAGATTTTTCACTTGTTTAGAGTCACACCAAGATACTTTATGTTGTTTGTGACTATTGTAAAGGTTGTTGTTTCCCTAATTTCTTTCTCAGTCTGTTTATCCTTTGAGTACAGAGAGGCTATTGATTTGTTTCAGTCAATTTTATATCCGGCCACTTTGCTGAAGTTGTTTATCAGCTGTAGATGTTCTTTGGTGGAGTTTTATGGTTTGCTTAAGTATATGATCATATCATCTGAAAACAGTGATAATTTGACTTCTTCTTTTCCAATTTGTATCCCTTTGACCTGCTTTTGTTGTCTTATTGTTCTAGCTATAATAACAGATACTGAGGAAATTCAAAAACTCATTTGATACTACTACAAAAGCCTATACTCAACAAAACTGGAAAATCTGGATGAAATAGACAATTTCCTAGACAGATACCAAATACGAATGTTAAATCAGGATCAGTTAGACAATCTAAATGGTCCCATAACCCCTAAAGAAATAGAAGTAGTCTTTGAAAGTCTTCCAAACAAAAGAAGGACAGGGCCAGATGGTTTTAATGCAAAATTCTCTCAGACATTCAAAGAAGAACTAACACCAATACAATTCAAACTATTCCACAAAATAGAAACAGAGCGAACACTACCCAACTCGTTCTAGGAAGCCACAATTTTGCTCATACCAAAACCACACAAAGGTCCAACAAAGAAAGAGAACTTCAGACCAATTATCCTTATGAATATAGACACAAAAGTACTCAACAAAATTCTTGCTAACTGAATCCAAGAACACATCAAAATAATCATTCACCATGATCAAGTAGGCTTCACCCCAGGGACTCAGGGATGGTTTAATATATGGAAATCCATCAATGTAATCTCCTACAAAAAAAAAATCAATGAAACAAAACCACATGGTCATTTCATTAGATGCTGAAAAAGCATTTGACAAAATTCAGTATCATTTCATGTTAATACCACTCCTGGACATATACCCAGAAGATTCCCTAGCATGCAATATGGATACATGCTCCACTATGTTCATAGCAGCCTTATTTATAATAGCCAGAAGCTGGAAAGAACCCAGAAGTCCCTCAACAGAGGAATGGATACTAAAAATATGGTATATATACACAATGGAGTACTATTCAGCCATTAGAAACAATGAATTCATGAAATTCTAAGAGGAAATGGATGGAGCTGGAGAATATCATACTAAGTGAGGTAACCCAGTCTCAAAAACAATACCCATGGTATGCACTCACTGATAAGTGGGTATTAGCCTAGACTCTTGGGACACCAAAGACACAATCCACATATCAAATGATATCTGACAATAAGGAAGGAGTGGACACTGGTGCTGGAAAAGATCAAAACATCAGTGGGGAATACCAGAACAGGGAAGTGGGAAGGGGTGGGGGTGGATGGGGAAGGAAAAAGGGCATGTGAGACCTTTGGGGGATGCGGAACCAGAAAAAGGGAAATGAAATGTAAATATAGAATATATCCAATAAAAAAAAAGTCTTGGAAAGAACAGGAATTAAAGGCCTATACCTAAACATAGTAAAAGCAATATACAGCAAACCAGTAGTCAACATCCAACTAAATGGAGAGAAACTTGAAGCAATCCCACTAATATCAGGGACTAGGCAAGGCTGCCCTCTCTCTCCACTTTTATTCAATATAGTACTTGTGGTTCTAGATAGAGCAATTAGACAACAAAAGGAAGTCCTGTTTGTTTTTTTTCAATATTCTCTCTCTCTCTCTCTCTCTCTCTCTCTCTCTCTCTCTCTCTCTCTCTCTCTCTGCCTTTCTCTCTTATTGTGCACCTGTGTGTGTATTCATTTGTGCATGTATGTGCATGTATGAATGTATTTGTTCTTGTATATATGTGTAATAAGGCACATGACTTGGCTTACATGAGAAGGTCAGAGAATATATAGTTCCTTTTTCTCTCCTTTTACCAAGTGAGTTGCAGGGATTATCTTAGCTTACAAGGTTTCATTATAAGTGTCTTGATTCATTCAGCCACATCTAATTTTCAGCCTTGAATTGTTTTATTTAACTGCTAGGCAAATTGGGAAAATATGAAGTTTTTATTTTAAGATTTATTACCTTTGAATAAATTTTAAATTAAATAAAATTACATCACTTTTCTCCTTACTTTTCCTTCTTCCAAGCCCTTCCATGGCTCCCTCTCAGATTGATAGCTTCTTTTTCATTGGTTATTATCATGGATATGTACATATATTAATTATTGATTATTATATCTATGTGTCCATTTATAAAATCTGATGAACAGTCTTTTATTTTGTGTGTGTGTCAATAAAGACTGACTATTTGTCTAAGAATAATGTAACTCCTTCTCAGAAGAGGCCAATTCTGTCTTGCTCACTAGTTTTTAGTTGCCTGTACTTTTTGTCTAGGAGTGGGACTCCAAGAAATTTTCCCTTTTCTACATTAGCATGTTCATTAATTTTGCATTGTTCTGGTCTTGTTTGTGCTTTCTTGTTAACATTTCTAGAAAAGCATGCTCACAATAGACTTCCTGGTATTCTTATTTTTGCACCGCTTGCTTCTACACTGTTCCTTGAGTTATGGATGCAAGGAATTGTGATGAGATGTATCTACTGAAGCTGGGTTCCCATGATATATCATCTTTGTTCTCTGCATTGTGTAATTTTCTGTGATAATCTTCATTTACTATACAGAAAATTATTAATTTCAAATATGTTGGACACAGTTTGATGTTCCAATAATAAGACTCTTCCGAATATGATTGTGGTAAGAGATTGTCTAAGTTTTAATAGTCCAAGTGTTCTTACACAGAACTTAGGTTTGCTTCATGAATTTTCTAGTCTCCTTTATACTTTTTATTATTTGTGAATTTTATATGTGTATACAATGAAATAAACCAACTCACATTTTGCCTCTAACTTCTTTTAAGTATCCTAACATGCTCTGCTCTAATTTCATAATGTTTTCTTTTTAATTTTGCTGATTACCTACTATATTCAGTAAATAATACTCTTTATGGACATAAAAATGTCAGACTACTTACTTTTGCATGGGAAACCAACCAGAGGCCAAAACATCCAAGAATAATTCTAACTCATCTGATAACTGCCAGTAAGTCCTGTGTAATGGGCAAGGACTAGAAAATACTTCCCACTTAAGAAAGATGTGGATGTGAACTATGAAATGCTGCCTTATGGACAGGATACAGCTATTGTACTTGTAATCTCACAATAGTTGCAGTCACCTGCAGAGACCTGCATATGATCAAGCAACCTGCTCTATGATTTGAGACTGAATTGCCTTTGATGTTAGATGAGTTCATAAAATGATGTCTGCAGAAGCATTTGTGACTACTCAAACTCATTTATGGATTTTGGAAATCAGTAAGGCCATGTATTAAATGGGAGAATATCCCACAACATGAGATAATTTTTTAAGTAGAGATTATCTGACTCACATAGCAATTAGACATTGTACTTTTATTTTTTGACTTATGCCCTCTGCTTTCACTTAGTGGGATTTATTTCCTCCCTATTTACTTTTTTTTTTAATTTTTTAAAGATTCTTTAGATATGTAGAATCACTAAGGAATTTTACATGAAAATTAGTTTCACGGGAAGTATCGTGTCCAGTTTTCTGAGGAACTGCCAGACTGATTTCCAGAGTGGTTGTACCAGCTTGCAATCTGACCAGCAGTGGAGGAGTGTTTCTCTTTCTCCACATCCTCACCAACACCTGATGTTTCCTCAGTTTTTAATCTTGGCCATTCTGACTGGTGTGAGGTGAAATCTCAGGGTTGTTTTGTTTTGCATTTCCTTAATGACTAATGATGTTGAACATTTCTTAAGGTGCTTCTCAGCCATCCGAAGTTCTTCAGGTGAAACGTCTTTGTTTAGCTCTATACCCCATTTTTTGACAAGGTTATTTGGTTTTCTGGAGTCTATCTTCTTGTTCTTTGTATACATTGGATATTAGCCCTCTGTCAGATGTAGGGTTGATGAAAGTCTTTTCCCAATTTGTTGGTTGCTGATTTGTCCTTTTGACAGTGTCTTTTGCCTTACAGAAACTTTGTAATATTATAAGGTCCCATTTGTCTATTCTTCATCTTAGAGCATAAACAATTGGTGTTCTGTTCAGGAACTTTCCCCCTGAGCCAATGTCCTTAAGGGTCTTCCCCAGTTTCTTTTCTATTAGTTTTAGTGTGTCTGGGTTTATGTGAAGAGCCTTAATCCACTTTGAGTTGAGCTTAGTACAAGGAGATAAGAGTGGATCAATTCTCATTCTTCTGAATGTTGACCTCCAGTTGAGCCAGCACCATTTGTTGAAAAGGCTATCATTTTTTTCCACTGGATGTTTTCAGCTCCTTTGTCGAAGATCAATTGGCCATAGATGTGTGGGTTCAATTCTGGGTATTCAATTCTATTCCATTGATCCACCTCCCTGTCACTGTACCAATACCATGCAGTGTTTAACACTACTGCTCTGTAGTATTGCTTGAGGTCCGGGATACTGTTTCTCCCAGAAGTTCCTTTACTGTTGATGATAGTTTTAGCTATCCTGGGTTTTTTGTTATTGCAGATGAATTTGAGAATTGCTCTTTCTAACTCTATGAAGTACTGAGTTGGGATTTTGATGGGGATTGCATTGAATCTGTATATTGCTTTTGACACGATTGCCATTTTAACTATATTAATCCTGCCAACCCATGAGCATGGAAGATTTTTCCATTTTCTGGGGTCTTCTTCTATTTCCTTCTTCAGATACCTGAAGTTCTTGTCATACAAATCTTTCACATGTTTGGCTAGAGTCACACCAAGATACTTTATATTGTTTGTGGCTATTGTGAAGGGTGTCATTTCCCTAATTTTTTTCTCAGCCTGCTTATCCTTTGAGTATAGGAAGGCTACTGATTTGCTTGAGTTGATTTTATTTACTTATTTATTTTATTTATGAGTACACTCTAGCTATCTACAGACATACCAGAAGAGAGCATGAGATCCCATTATAGATGGTTGTGAGCCACCATGTGGTGGCTAGGAATTGAACTCAGGACCTCTGGAAGAACAGTCAGTGTTCTTAACCTCTGAGCCATCTCTTTACCCCTTTGAGTTGATTTTATTACCAGCCACTTTGCTGAAGTTGTTCCAGAGGACCTTGCCATACCACTCCTTGGCATATACCCAGAAGTTTCCCCAGAATGCAATAAGGATACATGCTCCACTATGTTCATAGCAGCCTTATTTATAATAGCCAGAAGCTGGAAAGAACCCAGATGTCCCTCGATGGAGGAATGGATACAAAAAATGTGGTATATATACACAATGGAGTACTATTCAGCCATTACAAACAATGAATTCATGAAATTCTTAGACAAATGGATGGAGCTGGAGAACATCATACTAAGTGAGGTAACCCAGTCTCAAAAGAATACCCATGGTATGCACTCACTGATAAGTGGATATTAGTCTAGAATTTTGGGACACCAAAGACACAATCCATATACCAAATGATGTCCGAGAAGAAGGAAGGAGTGGACTCTGGTTCTGAAAAGGCTCAATGCATCAGTGTAGGGGAATACCAGAACAGGGAAGTGGGAAGGGGTGGATGGGGAAACAGGGGGAGGGAAAAGGGCATATGGGACTTTGGGGTGCAGGGAACCAGGAAAGATAAAATGAAATGTAAATAAAGAATATATCCAATAAAAAATAAATAAAAAAGAAAATAAGTTTCTTCTTTGCTTACTTCCAAAGATCTTTGGCATCATTCTTAGAGTTAAACCAATCAGGTTTCCAAAAACACAGTAGAAATGAAAAAAGGTGCATCTGATGCTGTCGGCTTGCTGTAATAGTTAACACTTGATAAATGAGCTGAAAGTAGAGTTAGCAGTAGGTACATTAGGTTTAACTATATTCCTTGGCCCCTCATGGGACTGCATGGCTCACAATGTAGGTAAGGTACTACACTGCAGCTGAGTTGACTAGGATTCAGAGGAATGGGCAAGAATTCCAGATGTCTTCCATTCTGTGGTAGTTTTCATTATTGTGATAAAATATGAAATAAATATACTCTAGGAAGGAATAAAAGCATGTTTTTGTCTTGTGGTTTTAGATGATTTAACACTTAGAGACATATACAAAGGTGTGCACTGTTGATATTCTGGGCTTTCCTCAAGTTGGCAACCAAAATTCTCTATTTTGAAATGTATGCTGGTCCTATTGACCATTGAAAGCATACCTTTTTGTTTGCTTGGTTGGAAGGGGTGGGACCTGTGTAAACTATTAGTTCTTAACCCTCCATTTAGCATTAGTAGTTCTCTTTAGAAATTAGCAAATAGGAACCATTCTTTAAAAAAATAAAATAGGAATAAAACAGAGAAGAGCACTTTTGCTTATTGTTAATAGGCATTTCTTCCACAGTTATAAAATCAAATCAATTTTCCTTAAGCAATTATTTGTTCCAGGCTAAATTTTCAAAGATGTCTGTATGGAAAACAGCTGCAGAAGTTAAGGGGCACTGTCATGTGGAACAAAGGAATGCCATGCATTACCTATTAGAGATTTAAGTTGACAAAACTCAGAATTCTCTTCAGTAATTCAATCTACTTGACATCCATCCACCCTGAGGCCTTCTTTATGTAGATCCTGCCATGAAAAGTACATGTACTGTAATTACCGGGAATGCTAACACTGCGTCCCATTGCTAATGCCCTCACAGTTCCTCCTCTCCAATCCAGGAATCTAGTGCATTTTACCAACACCCATCAAACTGTGTGAACATAAGTAGCACGGAGAATTAAAAGACACAGTGAAAACAACTGAATAGTAGAGATATGCTCTTAAAATATCAAAGAAGGAAACAGTCAAAACTGAAAACTCTGGTCAGTCATCAGCAGCACTGTCTGACAAAGGTATTGCTTGTCAGTATGCTTTGGAGCATTGCCATCTATTATACAAAAAAGAAAGTAACAAAGTAACAATAAACCTATTACAACTAATGTAAATAACATTTTCTGGTATACTATCAGAAAATTCTAGCTAATAACAAAATTACAAGAAAAAACTTTACTTTAAAACTTCTATTAAGCAATTCTTGTACAAATGGACAGACACAAATTATGAAATTTTTGAAATAGTACTTTCATGAGCTCCATAATCATTTAAATGTGTAAGATACCATGAAAGCAATCATCAGTAGAAATTACACTGCTTCCAATATTCATATTAATGAGAACAAAGTGACATAGCAAGTAAAATTACTAACTTAAAGGTAGAAAAATAATAAAAAATTAAAAAGGAAAAATAATTTTAAATGAAACTAAATAATTAAAAAGATATAAAATAACCCTTTTTACAAAAAAAGGCATTTATTTTTATAAAATGAACTTTTTTTGGCTTTTTTTGGGGGAGGAGGAAACAACAGAGTAGAAAGTCAACCAGTTTTAATCCTGACTACTGACATAAATGAGGGAGTTCCTGTATTTAAGATAAGATAACAGGAAATAACAACACAAGAAAAGTGATTTTTCAAATCGTCAGGTACAACTTTGTACTTCAAGAAGACAAGCAAAAAAGCAAAAAAAGCAAGGAACAGTGACATAAAAATAAGATGATTTTAAGGAGAAAATAAGGTTACAAAAAGCTATTTGAAAACAATACTCTCAGGGAGTTGATTTCTTAGATGCAGTGACCAGATAATATCAATCTTACATAAGTTGTTCCTGAACATGGAAATTTGAAAATTGTGTGTGTGTGTGTGTGTGTGTGTGTATGTGTATGTGTGTGTGTTTGTATGTGTTTGTGTGTGCATGTGAATGTACATGTGAGTGTGCTTGTGTGTATGTGAATGTGTGTGTTAGTATAAGTGTCTGTAGGTGAATTGCCTGTGCATGAGTGTGTGTGTGTATTAGTGTGTGTGAGTGTGTGGGTTTGTGTGAGTGTGTATGTGAGTGGGTATGTGAATGCATGTAATATTAATAACTAGCTCCATATAAAAACATAAGTAAAAGGCAGCTAAGTCAAACGTTAGAAAACATTACACTAAATCCCTAGACTAACAACAAATTGCCATAACTTTGTTAGCTTTTCACCATAAGTCTATTTTCTTAGGGTCCTGGGAGCTTGGTGTTGAAGTAAAGGTGTAATGACAAACCTCCCCTGTCAGGGTCTGTGTTCTGCTGAAGAATGATACCCAGACTCAAATAGTATGTAGCTGCAAATAGAGTGTTATTCTGCAGAAGTCCAGCATGCTGGGGACTTCCCATTACCAAGATAGAAAGACAGACAAGTGAGCCCGCAAGCCTTGTTTAAAGCACATTAGAGAACTTTGGGGTAGGTGACCTCTATGTTCATCTGTTGCACATTCCATTTCTGGGGTGTGATGGCTGGAAACTTGCAGGTGTGGTCTGGAAACTGTAGCTGAGGAAGTCTGGAAACTGCTGCTGACCTTGCCTCAGACCAGGTGGTGGGCAGCTTCTGAGGCATGGGCATGCCTGGTTTTTAGAAATAGAGATTTAGGCCTAGTTTCCTTAACTGACAATTTGAAGTCTGTCATGGAGTCAGCCTAGCCTTCTCACTCCTGCACCTCTCTGCTCTGTTCTCAGATGCTCATTTCCTCACCATGTCCTCTAATACCCTTTTGGTTCCTAGTGTATTTTATTTCTCTTGATTTTCTAATGATACTCATCACTTGGGTTGTGCTCCAAGTCTAAGGAACTCCCTTAATTATAATTACCTTTTAAATACCAATCTGCTGGAGGTATCCCAACATGTGAGTTCAAGGTAGACAACAGAGCCACGGGAAGAACATGAATAAATCAAAGAGCATAGTAAGAAAACACGAAGACCCATGGGGCAAAGGGGAAGACCCAGAAACACAGCTGTGAGACCCAGATACACAGCTGTAAAACCCATATGCACAGCTATGATAAACACACAGCTGTGATACCCAGATACACAGCTATTGAGACCCAGATACACAGCTGTGATACCCAGATACACAGCTGTGATACAGATACACAGCTGTGATACCCAGATACACAGATACACAGCTGTAATACCCAGATACACAGCTGTGATACCCAGATACACAGCTGTGATACAGATGCACAGCTGTAATACCCAGATACACAGATACACAGCTGTAATACCCAGATACACAGTTGTGATACCCTGATACACTGTTGTGATACCCAGATACACCATTGTGATACCCAGATACACAGCTGTGATACCCAGATACACAGCTGTGATACCCAGATACACAGCTTTGATACAGATACACAACTGTAATACTCAGATACACAGATACACAGCTGTAATACCCAGATATACAACTGTGATACACAGATACACAGCTGTAATACCCAGATACACAGCTGTAATACCCAGATACACAGTTGCGATACCCTGATACACCATTGTGATACCCAGATACACAGCTGTGATACACAGATACACAGCTGTGATACACAGATACACAGCTGTAATACCCAGATACACAGCTGTAATACCCAGACACACAGCTGTTATACACAGATACACAGCTGTAATAATATTCATTGGAAGAAGTGAATGTACACTATCTGAAATATATATATATATATATATATATATATATATATATAAAATTTCATTTAAAGTATAATTGCAGTCATTATAGAAAACAGTAATGGAATGTAAACATAGAATATAGAAAATAAAAAAAAGAGAGAAAAATAACAGTAATGAAATTAGGAGTGAAGTAGGTTAGTCCTTATTGTATCCTCTTCTCCCTCTCCTATAATTCTCATGATGATACACAAGTATATAGCTCTATCATCCAAAAACCATTCAAACTTCAAGAAATAGTTATTAGTAAAGTGTTTACCTCTAGAAAATATAGCAGACAACATAAAAATACTAGGAGGTAAAGAAAACTTTCCTTGGAAGAAATTTAGATGGTTTTCTGTAACGTGGAATCTACTTGTTATCAGTGCATGGTGCAGATACCACATCTTGAAAGGCATATATTTTAGCCTGCATATACTGAATAAGAGAGGCATTAAAATTCAGACACAGCACATAAATTAAGCTTGCCTTTCATACACTGCTACAAATGTAGCTACAAATAATTGAAAGTATATGGCATTAATTATTTTTAGGAGAGAATGGATGAATGAATAAAAAAAACTTGATTTAAAGTCTGGTAGATTAAAATGTTAGTGTGTTTTCTTTGGACTACTACATATTAGCATCATGGTTTCTTGCAGTAGGTGTAGGACCTAAAATAAGAATTATTATTTGTTAATCACTTTTGTTTTAAGAACTGTGGAAAAAATTACATATGTGGTAATTTATTTATTTGTTTCCATACCTAAAACCCAAGTAAATTCATAAAATCTTTAAAATAAAGCCTTGGGGTTTCCACTATTGTACCAGTGTTTGTATGAAATAAATCTGCTTTTCCTGTTGTCTTTCCAATCAATCTTACTAAGTTTAATTGTATTAATTAAAAAAAATAACAGTATAAACCTTTAAGATTTTCCAAATGTCCATTCGCACAGCTGTTTTTTTTTTTTTGGACTAAATTTTAAGCACAGAAAGTTGATGAATTAGCCTTAAATTCACAAATATTTCATGCAGAAAGATGACTATAATTTTCATCCAAATGTATTTTCTCTAGGATGTATGAAATGTGCTTTCTTGATGAGGTGCCTAATGAATTTATTTTCACATTGTTTTATACTGCAAAGAGTTGTAAACATATATTTTAATGAAGAGATACTGTAGAAAGACTTTTATAGTTATTTATCTGTGTTCTAATTCACCTGCAGTGATTTTTTCCCCTCAGGCCTGCCTCAGGCCAAAACAGTGTGAGAAGAGCTGTGACTGACCACACATTTCAGTTCTCCTTATTTTTCTATTTATAAAGCTAACATCATAAAAAGATATTACAAAACAGTGAGCTTAAAAATTAGCTAAAATAAAATAAATTCTAAACATAATAGGGTATTAACAATTGATTGCCACAACACAAGTCAAATCACCTACAGTTAAATATATATGCATAATATATTACATATTATACTCTTAATTTAGTTTAATAGCATCCTTGGCACTAATGCTAGGAAATTGCAAAATAGCACTAAATGGAATTTATAGAGATGAATTAAAAAGACTAATTATTAAGTTGACATGGGATATTCCACTTGGTAAATGAGGTTGTGAAAGAGTCTTTTGTTAAAGAGGAATATTAATGATTATGTTAATACTTGAATAATATCTTATGATATTTAATGTGTTATTATGTGAAATGCTTTATACATCATTCTATGATAGTTTAGCAATAGTTCTAATGCCTATCTTATACCTTGCTGCAGAAATGTAGTCTGTTGGCTTGAATATGTATTGAAATAAACTAAAAATAATGTATATGGTTAATGACAATAAAAGGAATTTACTGAAGCATGAAAGATTTTTATTTAATTGGCTTACTTTGTACCTACTGTGATAAATAGGTGATATTTGGCTGAACAGAAAATGTAAAGTATGTACTAGTAGCAATGTGTTTCTATGTCTTTATGCACATGGATCCTCTGTGTGCCCCCATTCTATGATTATATTTTTAATTCTGTGGCTTCTTATTACAGATATTATGAATTATTATACCTTTAATTTTCTTTTCTATGTGTATGATTTTTGAATCCTATATTTTCAATGTTTACATAAAATCTCAATTTATTATTTTAAACTTTTTATTTATATGCAATGTATCTTGAGCATATTCCTCCTCCACTCCTGCCCCCAAATTACTAGGCCCAGACCTCTAATGCATCTCTGAATATCATGTTTGTCTGTTTGTCCACATGTGTGTATGTGTGTGTGTGTGTGTGTGTGTGTATTTGTGTGTAACCCATGGCTTCTGATTAGTGCTAGCCAAAACTCCTGAGAAATATTACTGTCCCTTCTCCATCAACCACCAACCATTACTAGGTCCTTAGCTAAGGTTGTTTCCCTGGTAACCTATCCTATTCCACTCATGATTGGATTTTACTGGCTACATCTTGTGTGGGTCCTGTGCAGGTGATTGCAGCTTCTGGGACTTATTGTGTGCAACTGCCCTATCTATCAAGAAGACAATAGTTTTGTATCCCCTTCCCCTGTGGTCTGAGTATTACCTTCTTTTCCCCCATCTCTTCCATGTTCTATGACCCTTTGTGTTGTGGGAAGGGAGAGTTCTATACATTCTCTGGTGTAATCACCAGGCCTTAGCTATGCAACTTTATGCTTCTCTTTGTACCCTGAAATTTGACTATTAACTCACCTGTTGATATATAAAATTGCAATTATTTGTTTTTTAGATATATCTTTGTCTAACAAATCTCATATTTGGCATAGACTCTCTTATTTATACCTGTATAGAATGATGATGGATCATGTTAAGTTTTCAAATCCTTTTTGCATGTTAGAATATCTTATCAGATTAAAATTAATTTTATCTTCTGTTATTATAATACACTGAAAATTAAGTAAGACAAATCTCTAATCAGATGCATATGCTTTTGAATGGGATAAAATTGTTTTCTGGTGAGTTGGCAGCAGAATATAATATGTTGTCCTGGAATAAAAAGAATCCTGACATTTTCACTGCATTGCATCAAGGGGTAGTTACTTATTGGTCACCATATACATACATATATATGTATATGTATATGTATATGTATATGTATATGTATATGTATATGTATATGTATATATATATATAGTATGCATACTTTAATTACTTGTTCATTTGTACATTCTGTATTGTTATTTACAAATATGTACTGTGATGATTACAGTAATTATTCGGATACCAGAAATATTACACCCGAATTTGTCCTGACTTTCTTGGGGCTTACATTAATAAATTAAGTAAGTTAACAATAATATAATTTTGAGTAGCAAAAGTGTTATAAGCAAAATGACCAGGTCAATGTGATAAAACACAGAAAACAGGAACAGTGATGAAAGTACACTTTCTATGTAAAACTTCAATGGGAAATATGTTAAAATATATAGTGAAAAAAGTGATGTCATGTTCAGTGTGTGTACTGAGACACCTTTTAAGTACTGCTTATTTGAAGAGCATATATGACTTTAAAAAGATATGAATTGACAAATGTTCATTATTGCCCCACTGTACGCACTAGGAACCAACCAAACACACAGGGGCAGCCACGGCACTGTGTTATGAATTGTCAGGTTGGTGAAGCCATAATGAAGAAATACAGAAGTTTCCTCAATGTATCAGTCTGCAACATCTCATTTGTAATCAAAGCATAGCTCATAAATACTAAAATTTGGCTATGCACTTCTCATTGCATCCAATGAGCTCTAATCTGCAGAGTAAATGCTGCACAACAGTTCTTGTTCTTTGTACCATAAAGGTATTGCTACGTCAGTGTGGGAAGCTCAGTTACTGTTTATTTTGCTTTCAAGGATTTCTTCAAATTTTTCGTATTTTGTTGTTGTTGTTTGCTCTGTTTTAGATTTTTGTGACAAAGGAAATTCCTAAAAGAACTTGGGATGAAGAAAACAGCTCAGTTGGTAAGTTACTTGGCTTTTTTCTTCTGATTTGTCTTTTTTAAAAAAATAATATTTTAATTGAATATATTCTTAATTTACATTTCAAATGTTAACACCTTTCCTGGTTTCCCCCCCCTTCCCAACCTCCCCCCAACCCCTCCTTCTACCATGCCCTGCCTCCAAGTATATGCCCCTCTAATCAATCTACTCCCAAGTGCCTTCTCAATTTCCTTACGCTGGGGGCATCTATTAGCCTTCACAGGACCAAGGACCATTTCTTCCACTGATGCCCAACAACGCATTATTCTGCTACACTTTTGGTTGGAACCATGTGTACCCCTTGGTTGATGGTTTAGTCCCTGGAAGCCCTGGGGCATCTGGGTGGCTGACATCTTTGTTCTTCCCATGAGGCTGCAAATCCCTTCAGCTCCTCCATTCTGCCCTCCAACTCCTCCATTGGGGACCCCACGATCAGTCCAATGGTTGGCTGCTACCATCTGCCTCTCTTTCTGTAAAGCTCTGGAAGGGCCCTCTGGTATGCACTTCTGGTTGTCAATAATAGTGTCAGGGATTGATGACTGTTTATAGGATGCATCCCTAGGTAGGGCCTTTCCTTCAGTCTCTGTTCCACACTGTGTCTCCATAATTGCTCTTTTGAGTATTTTGTTCCCTCTCTCAGAGGAACCAAAGCACCCCCACTTCAGTCTTCCTTCTTCTTGAGCTTCCTGTGGTCAGTGAATTGTAACTTGTTTATTTTTAGTTTTGGGGATAATATCCACTTATCAGTGAGTGCATACCATGTGTGCTCTTGTGATTGGGTTACCTCACTCAGGATGACATTTTCTATTTCCATCCATTTGCCTAAGAATTTCATGAATTCATTGTTTTTAATAGCAGAATAGTACCCCATTGTGTATATATACCACAATTTCTGTATCCATTCCTCTGTTGACATCTGGGTTCTTTCCAGCTTCTGGCTATTATAAATAGCTGCTATAAATAAATGTCTGGCTGCTATGGACATAGTGGAGCACGTGTCCTTATTACATGTTGGAGCATCTTCTGGTTATATGCCCAAGAGTAGGATAGCTGGGTCCTTAGGTAGTACTATGTCCAACTTTCTGAGGAACCATCAAACTGATTTCCAGAGTGGTCTTACCAGCTTGCAATCCCACCAGCAATAAAAAAGTGTTCCTCTTTCTCCACATCCTGTCTAGCATCTGCTGTCCCCTGAGTTTTTGATCTTAGCTATTCTGACTGGTGTGAGGTGGAATCTCAGGGTCATTTTGATATGATATCCCTGATAACTAAGGATGCTGAACATTCCTTTTGGGGCTTCAGAGCCATTTGAGTTTCCTCAGTTGGGAATTCTCTGTTTAGCTCTGTACCCCATTTTTAATAGGGTTATTTGACTTTCTGGAGTCTAACTTCTTGAGTTCTTTGTATACATTGGATATTAGTCCTCTATTGGATGAAGAAATGATAAAAGATTTTTTCCCAATCTGTTACTTGGCTTCTAAGCACAAGTACTGTAGTGGATATTCCTGGTTGTATGCTTGACTATATCTGGAATGAATTCTGACTGGATCTTGGCTTCGACATCTTGAGGCATAGTGGCTATGACTCCCAGAAGATTAAGACACGAAGATCTCTGAGTTCAAGGTCATCTGGGACAAAGCAAAGCCCTGATTCAGGTGTGGTGGCACACACTTTTAATCTGGGCCACACTTTCTGCTGGTGACCTACATGAGGACATTAGAAGAAGGAAGATTTACTTTCTTCTTCACCTGATTGCCTTGTGGGTCTGAGCAACTGCTAGATCCTTGAACTTCCATTCACAGCTGCTGCTGGCAATTGCTGGGAGTTGGACTACAGTCTGTAAGTCAACAAATTCCCTTACTATATAGAGACCACCCATAAATTCTGTGACTCTATACTTTGTATGCCTCTGTACTTTATGCATGACTGCTGGTCAGCACTCACCTTCAGATGCAAGTTTCTCTATTGACTTCATGATTTTATTTATTTACATCCTAAAATGTTGTCCCCCACCTCTACGTTCCCTATGGCAGAGTTCATTCCCTATTTCCCTCCTCTTCACCTTTGAGAAGTGATGTGATGTATACTTATTGAAAGATTTTTTTTTTTAATTTTATTTTCTATATTCTATGTTTACATTCCAAAGGCTTTCCCCTTTCCCAGTTCCCACCCACCATAGTTCCCATAGTTCCTCTCCCCCCCATCTGTTCCCCAATAATTCCCCCTCCCCCCTCGGTTTCTTTACTAAACTGGAAGCAATCTTTACAGGCCCAGGGTCCTCTCCTTTCTTCTTCTTGGGAATCATTTGACTTGCTATTTGTGTCTTGAGTATTTAGGGCTTCTGGGCTCATTAATATCCACTTATCAGTGATTGCATTTCAGGTGCATTCTTTTGTGATTGGGTTAGCTCACTCAGGATGATATTTTCCAGGTCTAACCATTTACCTACAAATTGCATGAATTCATTATTTTTAATTGCTGTGTAGTATTCCATTGTATAAATATACCACATTTTCTGTATCCATTCCTCCTTTGAGGGATATTTGGGCTGCTTCCAATTTCTGGCTATTATAAACAAGGCTGCTATAAACATAGTGGAGCATGTGTCCTTATTGCATGCAGGGGAATCCTCTGGGTATATGCCCAGGAGTGGTATGCCAGGGTCCTCTGGAAGTAACATGCCCAATTTTCTGAGGAACCGCCAAACTGATTTCCAGAGCGGTTTTACCATTTTGCAATCCCACCAACAGTGGAGGAGTGTTCCTCTTTCTCCACATCCTCGCCAGCACTTGTTGTCTCTTGAGTTTTTAATCTTAGCCATTCTGACTGGTGTGAGGTGGAATCTCAGGGTTGTTTTGATTTGCATTTCCCTGATGACTAATGATGTTGAACATCTTTTAAGGTGTTTCTCGGCCATCCGAATTTCTTCTGGTGAGAATTCTTTGTTTAGCTCTGTGCCCCATTTTTTGATAGGGTTATTTGGTTCTTTGCGGTCTAACTTCTTGAGTTCTTTGTATATATTGGATATTAGCCCTCTGTCGGATGTGGGGTTGGTGAAGATCTTTTCCCACTTTGTTGGTTGCCGTTTTGTCCTTCTGACAGTGTCCTTTGCTTTGCAGAAACTTTGTAATTTTATGAGGTCCCATTTGTCGATTCTTGATCTTAGAGCATAAGCTATTGGTGTTCTGTTCAGGAACTTTTCCCCTGTGCCCAAGTCCTCCAGGGTCTTCCCAAGTTTCTTTTCTAATAGTTTCAGTGTGTCTGGTTTTATGTGGAGGTCCTTGATCCACTTGGAGTTGATCTTGGTACAAGGAGATAAGAGTGGGTCAATTCGCATTCTTCTGCATGTTGACCTCCAGTTGAACCAGCACCATTTGTTGAAAAGGCTATCTTTTTTCCACCGGATGGTTGTGGCTCCTTTATCAAAGATCAAGTGACCATAAGTCTGTGGGTTAATTTCTGGGTCTTCAATCCTATTCCATTGATCTACCTGCCTGTTGCTGTACCAATACCATGCAGTTTTTAACACAATTGCTCTGTAGTACTGCTTGAGGTCAGGGATATTGATTCCCCCAGAAGTCCTTTTATTGTTGAGAATAGTTTTAGCTATCCTGGGTTTTTTGTTGCTCCAGATGAATTTGAGAATTGCTCTTTCTAGATCTATGAAGAATTGATTTGGGATTTTGATGGGGATTGCATTGAATCTGTAGATTGCTTTTGGCAAGATGGCCATTTTTACTATATTGATCCTGCCAATCCAGGAGCAAGAAATATTTTTCCATCTCCTGAGGTCTTCTTCGATTTCTTTCTTCAGGGACTTGAAGTTCCTGTCATACAGATCTTTCACTTGTTTGGTTAGAGTTACGCCAAGGTACTTTATGTTGTTTGTGGCTATTGTGAAGGGTGTTATTTCCCTAACTTCTTTCTCAGCCTGCTTGTCCTTTGAGTACAAGAAGGCTACTGATTTGCTTGAGTTAATTTTATAACCAGCCACGTTGCTGAAGTTGTTTATCAGCTGTAGAAGTTCTCTGGTGGAGTTTTTTGGATCGCTTAAGTAGACTATCATATCATCTGCAAATAATGATACTTTGACTTCTTCCTTTCCAATTTGTATCCCTTTGACTTCCTTATGTTGTCTGATTGCTCTCGCTAGAACTTCAAGTACTATATTGAAAAGATATGGAGAGAGAGGACAGCCTTGTCTAGTCCCTGATTTTAGTGGAATTGCTTCAAGTTTCTCTCCATTTATTTTGATGTTGGCTACTGGTTTGCTGTAGATTGCTTTTACTATGTTTAGGTATGGGCCTTGAATTCCTGCTCTTTCCAAGACTTTTAGCATGAAAGGATGCTGAATTTTGTCAAATGCTTTTTCAGCATCTAATGAGATGACCATGTGGTTTTTTTCTTTTAGTTTGTTTATGTAGTGGATTACATTGATGGATTTCCGTATATTGAACCATCCCTGCATTCCTGGAATGAAGCCTACTTGATCATGGTGAATGATCGTTTTGATATGCTCTTGGATTCGGTTGGCAAGGATTTTATTTAGTATTTTTGCATCTATATTCATAAGAGAAATTGGCCTGTAGTTCTCTTTCTTTGTTGGATCTTTTTGTGGTTTAGGTATCAGCGTAATTGTGGTTTCGAAGAATGAGTTGGGCAGTGTCCCTTCTGTCTCTATTTTGTGGAATAGTTTGAAGAGTATTGGTGTTAAGTCTTCTTTGAAGGTCTGGTAGAATTCTGCACTAAGACCATCTGGTCCCGTACTTTTTTTGGTTGGGAGGCTTTCTATAACCCCTTCTATTTCTTTAAGGGTTATGGGACTGTTTAGCTGGTCTACTTGATGCTGATTTAATTTTGGTATTTGGTATCTGTCTAGGAAATTGTCCATTTCCTCCAGATTCTCCAGTTGTTTTGAGTATAGGCCTTTGTAGTAGGATCTGATGATCTTTTGAATTTCCTCTGTTTCTGTTGTTATATCCCCCTTTTCATTTTTAATTTTGTTAATTTGGATACTATCTCTGTGCCCTTTGGTTAGTCTAGCTAAGGGCTTATCTATCTTGTTGATTTTCTCGAAGAACCAGCTCTTGGTTTTGTTGATTCTTTGTATGGTTCTCTTTGTTTCTGCTTGATTGATTTCAGCCCTTAGTTTGATGATTTCCTCTCTTCTACTCCTCCTGGGTGAGTTAGCTTCTTTTTGTTCCAGCGCCTTCAGGTGTGCTGTTAAGTTGCTAGTGTATGCTCTTTCCAGTTTCTTTTTGGAGGCACTCAGGGCTATGAGTTTTCCTCTTAGCACTGCTTTCATTGTATCCCAGAGATTTGGGTAGGTCGTACCTTCATTTTCATTGAAGTCTAAAAAGTCTTTGATTTCTTTCTTTATTTCTTCCTTGACCAGGGTGTCATTGAGTAGAGTATTGTTCAGTTTCCATGTGTATGTGGGCTTTCTGTAGTTCTTCTTGCTATTGAAGACCACTTTTACTCCATAGTGATCCGATAGGAGACATGGGATTAGTTCGGTCTTCTTGTATTTGTTGAGGTCTGTCTTGTGACCAATTATATGATCAATTTTTGAGAAGGTACCGTGCGGTGCTGAGAAAAAGGTATACTCTTTTGTTTTAGGATGGAATGTTCTATATATATCTGTTAAATCCAATTGGTCCAAAGCTTCAATTAGTTTCACTGTGTCCCTGTTTAGTTTCTGCTTTCCTGATCGGTCCATTGAGGAGAGTGGAGTGTTGAAGTCACCTACAATCATTGTGTTAGGTGCGATGTGTGCTTTAAGCTTTAGTAAAGTTTCTTTTACGAATGAGGGTGCCCTTGCATTTGGTGCATAGATGTTCAGTATTGAGAATTCTTCTTGGTGGATTTTCCCTTTGACAAGCAGGAAGTGACCTTCTGTGTCTCTTTTGATGACTTTAGGTTGAAAGTCGATTTTATCTGATATTAGAATGGCTACTCCAGCTTGTTTCCTGGGACCATTTGCTTGTAGAACTGTCTTCCAGCCTTTTACTCTAAGGAGGTGATTGTCTTTGACACTGAGATGTGTTTCCTGTATGCAGCAAAATGTAGGGTCCTGTTTCCGTATCCAGTCTGTTAGTCTGTGTCTTTTGATTGGGGAATTGAGTCCATTGATATTAAGAGATATTAAGGAATAGTAATTATTACTTCCTGACATTTTGGGAATTGTTATTATTATTTGTATTTGAGTGGTTCTCTTCTTTTGGGTTGGATGAGATGGGGTTTCTATCTTGTTTCTTCTGGGGTGTTGTTTCCCCCCTTGTGTTGGTATTTTTCCCCTATTATCCTTTGTAGGGCTGGGTTTGTAGATAAGTATCTTGCAAATTTGGTTTTGTCGTGGAATATCTTGGTTTCCCCATCTATGGCAATTGAGAGTTTCGCTGGGTATAGTAGTCTTGGCTGAAGTTTGTGTTCTCTTAGGGTCTGCATAAGGTCTGCCCAGGATCTTCTAGCTTTCATGGTCTCAGGTGAGAAGTCTGGTGTAATTCTGATAGGTCTTCCTTTATATGTTACTTGTCCTTTTTCTCTTACTGCCTTTAATATTCTTTCTTTGTTTAGTACATTTGGGGTTTTGACTATTATGTGACGGGAAGTATTTCTGTTCTGGTCCAGTCTATTTGGGGTTCTAAAGGCTTCTTGTATATTCATGGGCATCTCTCTCTTTAGGTTGGGGAAATTTTCTTCCATAATTTTGTAGAAGATATTTGCTGGCCCTTTAAGTTGTAGATCTTCATTCTCATCTATCCCTATAATCCTTAGGTTTGGTCTTCTCATTGTGTCCTGGATTTCCTGAATGTTTTGGGTTACCAGCTTTTTGCATTTTGCATTTTCTTTAATTGTTGAATCCATGGTTCCTATGGTATCTTCAGCATCTGAGATTCTGTCTTCTATCTCTTGTATTCTATTGTTGATATTTGCATCTATGACTCCTGATTTCTTCCCAAGGTTTTCTATTTCCAACATTGTCTCCCTTTGCGATTGCTTAGTTGTTTCTACTTCTGTTTTTAGATTTTGTATGGTTTTGCTCAGATCTTTCAGTTGCTTGTTTGTGTTTTCCTGTAATTCTTTAAGGGATTTTTGTGTTTCCTCCTTTATGACTTCTACTCGTTGACCCATGTTCTCTTGTATTTCTTTGGGTGATTTTTGTTTCTCCCCCTTATTGGGATTCACTTTTTGCTCTATATTCTCCTGGATTTCTTTAAGTGATTTTTGTGTCTGCCTTGTATGGGCTTCTAGTTTTTGATCTATTTTCTCCTCTATTACTTTAAGAAATTTATCTAAGTGATCCTCAATCTGCATCTTTACCAGTGATTTTAGATCTGAGTCTTGTTTTTCTGGTGTGTTGAGATATCTGGGATTTAATTGTGTTTGTCTTGCAATGGCTTCTAGCTTTTGATCTATTTTCTCATGTATTACTTTAAGAGATTTATCTAAGTGTTCCTCTATCAGCATCCTGACCAGTGATTTTAGATCTGAGTCTTGTTTTTCTGGTGTTTCGGGGTATCCAATATTTATTGCTGTTGGGGAACTGGGTTCGGATGCCGCCATATTGCCTTGATTTTTGTTAGTAGCGATCTTACGTTTGCCTTTTGCCATCTGGTTAACTCTGGTGTTAGTTGGTCCTGTAGATACTAGCTGGTGCTTGACCCTCCTGTGGGGTTGTAAGGCTATTTCCCAGCGACTGGGATACCTGAATCACTGTCCTGCGGGGCTCTTGCTCACAGATTGCTGACAGGTGGCCTGAGTCCCCCGAGGTCTTAACCTCAGGATATCCCAGGTATTTGGTTCCGCCTGTTGGGCGGCTGCTCTGCACTGCTCCTGCTCAGGGTTCGCTGTCTGATATCCTGTTTCCCCAGGGGTCTTAAAGTTGGGATATCTCAGTTATCTGGTTCCGCCTGCTGGTCCCAAGCTGCTGGGAAGCTGGCTGGGTCCGGTTTCCAGCTTCCCTGCCACTGGCTGGATGGGAGGCTGGTTCGGCCTCCGGCTGGGTCTGGGTACCTGGCACACTGGCTGACTCTGGCTTCCTCACCACCAGCTGGACGGGAAGCTGCAGGCAATATGGCAGCTGCCTGCAGGGAGCTCGGGGTCCGCCCCGCGCGCGAGTGCAGAGTGCACCCGCTATTCTGTGCCCAATTCCCACTCCAGGCCTGAGTCCCCGAAGGTCTTAAGCTCGGGCTGTGTCGGGTACCTGGTTCTGCCGCCGCCGCCGGATGGTTCTGAGCACCTGGGACGCTGGGTGACCCTCCGGCTTCCCCACCGCCAGCTGGGCGGGAAGCTGCAGGCAATATGGCAGCTGCCTGCAGGGAGCTCGGGGTCCGCCCCGCGTGCGAGTGCAGAGTGCACCCGCTATTCTGTGCCCAATTCCCACTCCAGGCCTGAGTCCCCGAAGGTCTTAAGCTCGGGCTGTGTCGGGTACCTGGTTCTGCCGCACCTGGGACGTTGGGTGACCCTCCGGCTTCCCCACCGCCAGCTGGGCGGGAAGCTGCAGGCAATATGGCAGCTGCCTGCAGGGAGCTCGGGGTCCGCCCCGCGAGCGAGTGCAGAGTGCACCCGCTATTCTGTGCCCAATTCCCACTCCAGGCCTGAGTCCCCGAAGGTCTTAAGCTCGGGCTGTGTCGGGTACCTGGTTCTGCCGCCGCCGCCGGATGGTTCTGAGCACCTGGGACGCTGGGTGACCCTCCGGCTTCCCCACCGCCAGCTGGGCGGGAAGCTGCAGGCAATATGGCAGCTGCCTGCAGGGAGCTCGGGGTCCGCCCCGCGCGCGAGTGCAGAGTGCACCCGCTATTCTGTGCCCAATTCCCACTCCAGGCCTGAGTCCCCGAAGGTCTTAAGCTCGGGCTGTGTCGGGTACCTGGTTCTGCCGCCGCCGCCGGATGGTTCTGAGCCGAAAGATTTTTTTTTAAGATTTCCTTTGTTGTTAGAAGCCTGAAATAATTAATGTGATTTTATAGAGAACTGATAAAATTAATTCCTAATGTAGTCTGAGGCAAATAATCAATGGATGAAACTATAATGTATTTTCATATTTTATACCTTTTATTTCAATGAAGACATAGTAAAACTTCCTAGAGGCAAAAGTCCTATTTAATATTTCTTTTTCTTTAATTTACTTTTGGACAAATAATGCACAGTCTTTCATGTTATAAATATAATCACAAATACAGATGTGACTTAAGAAGTCTGAGTGTACGTATGCATGTATGTGTTTAATGCTAATTCTATGTAATAGATAAGCTTTTAATATTAGAATTATTGTATATAAAGATGCTAATCAAACTATTAAAAATGAATAGAAAACCAAACTGTCATCGTACCACATAATACATCTGACCAGGATTTGTTTGGAGAGTCTCACTCACTGCCACAGTGGATGACTCTGTCATGATTAGCAGAAGGCTCAGTCCTGTAGTCACAAAACCCTGTATATATCAGAGAAACCTGTAGGATACACAGAGAGTAACCTCTTTAAGCTGGGTAATAATCTGTGTTAAATGCCTATAGCTGTAATTGTAGTTCATATGGTTTCTGTGACAGTAACAATCCATGTGATGAAAGAAGATTGAGGTGTTGTCCCATAGAGTATATCTCTGCTTCAGTCTGAAGCAGGAGAGTTTTTTTTTAAATCTCAAAAGAAATAAATGGAAATCTTAATACTCTTAGGAACAAAGTGAATAAAGATCAAATATAGAAAAAAAACTGTATTTCTTTTATAGATATACAGAATAAGATTGTATTCTGTTTTATAGATATACAGAATAAGATTGTATCTTTTATAGATATACAGAAAAAGATATGTATTGCTGAATTATATTCAGAATATGATAAAATATACTGTATGGAATTCCCAAGAAACAAATTAAAATTATGAAAATAGGAAAGGGGATAACATTTGAAATGTAAATAAAGAAAGTATCTAATAAAAAGCAAGAATATATGTCATATTGTCTCCTGCTGAGAAGACTGCTCAATGGGTAAAACACTTATGGTTCAATCAGGAGAACTTAAGTTTTCATTCCCAGATTGCAGGCAAAGGGAGACACTGTAGCACATATACACAATCCCAGTAATCTTATTGCGATCCTGGAGAATCCATCGAAGCTTGAGCCAGTGAGCCTGCCACATGCTCGCTGTCTTAAATAGGATGTACGGTGAGGCTGTTCTCTGATTTCCATGTGAACATTTACATGCTGTGATATGCAGGCACTCTCCTCACACACTCACTCATTTCACGAAGAAGGAAATGGTGTAACAATCCAAGTACTTTGTAATTTAAAGGGGATAATATTGTGCTCAACCCAAGATTTGTGGATTATGTTTAGAAAGCATGGAACATCTTTACCATCATTATCAATATGAAAATAGATGATTGCATTTTGTTAACGAAAATATAATAATATAGCTGCCATTAACTTATTAAAACACATTATAGTAAACTAAAGTGTTATTTTAGTTTGATAAAACTTTTCATCCAAAATGGCTGTGATCAGGTTCCTGAAGCAGCAGGATAAGTAGCCTGATGACAAATCAGAACAAAAATAGCCTAGAAGAGACATCTCTGGAGGTATGCACAGCATGCTGCACACAAAAAGGAGACAAAATTTAAAATAATTAGTTTTGTTCATATTCATGTACCTTAGGTCCTGAGAGCCTTTTCAGGGTCTATATATACATTTTCTAGTAAAATTTAGATGACAGAACTTTCTTTAGAGTTTTCCTTAAAGGAAATATATGATCATCCCAAAAGGCTGAAAAAAGAAACCTGTGAGAATAACTCCATGTCAATAAAGTATATGGCCAGTCAAATATAATTAGTATATATGCTACAGCGTTGGCTGATGTTGACTTTAACTAATTACCTTTGAAATTGAGGCAGGGTGAAGCCAATTGTAATATAGAGTTCATAATTGACAACAGGATCTCTGCTTTGTATGAAGACTCTTCAGGGGAGGGTCACACACTTGACAGAATGTCTAGAAGGAAGAGTCAAGTCGTGCAAAGCAGAGGACTATTGGATAGGGGCGTTCTGGGGGACTCGGTGGGGCTCATTGGAAGAGTTGCACACATATACAAAGATTAATACTCAGTGCCTCCTACTGCAGCATTCTCAATGCTATACAGAATGACTTGGCAAGAAAAATGTGAATTCTAGGTCTCTTTGGAGGTATTTTATTGGAATGAGCAAATGTGTACTGTTCATTGTAAGTTTCTTGACTTACTAAAAGTCTTTTTTTCTTTACTTTTAATTTAACTTAATCTTTGTTTCATGTTGGCCTTGGAACCTACCCTTGAGAGTGGTTTGTTTAGGCAGTAAGACTCAGTTGGAAAAAACTAATATTTCCTTTTTAAGCAGATATCAATTAGAGATAGATTCTAGGTCAAGAATTTCTTTGATGATGGCTGACCTTTACACTGATATGATCATAGAAAAATGCAACAATCAAAATTATTGTTTTTTTCTTGAAATGGCTTAATTTAGCATTGTCACATGTAGCTTTTAAAATGATTTCCTAAACTTTTATTTTTCCTTCTTTTCTAGACTTGTTAGATGATTTTTATAAATGAATGTTTTTATTAAATCTAATCATTAGTCCTTCCTCTTTACTTCCTTTGCTATATCCTATATCCCAGCTACTCTTCCTTCCCAACTCTCTCTCTCTCTCTCTCTCTCTCTCTCTCTCACACACACACACACACACACACTCACACACACACACACATCTCTCTCCCATGGTATCTTTATATAATGCCTGTATTATCATGGTTGTAACACTTAGTAGAATATGGATCCTATATCCCTGAAGAAAATTGGCTCTCTCTCTACTATCACCCAATAACTGTAGCTTCTTAGCTAGGGTTGTTATTCATGAGCAGTTCCCCTCTCCACATTGAACTCAGTGAAGAAAATGTCTCTCTCTCCCACATTAACTATTACTTGTGCATAAATACTCAGGGTTCTATGAGACCACACGATGCCCAGTTCTTTGAAGATCTTGTGTAGATAACCACAGTTGCAGCTGTGATGACGTCCTGAGTACAGCTGCCACAACAGATTGATATTAATGTAACACACTGTTCTCCTCTATTCTCTGCCTCTTATTTTTCCCTAGCCCTTCTTCTATGGTGTTTGCTGAGTGTTGGAGGATAATTTATTGATGTTCCATGTATGAATGCACATTCAACAATCATTTATTTTCTTAAGCCTGTTATGAATCACCAGTGAAGACCTCTGTTACCAAAGCTGAGAGTAGCTATATTCTATGTGCAAATGATAGTTATTAGAAGGTACTTTTGAGCTGGAGAGATGGCTCAGCGGTTAAGAGCACAGACTGCTCTTCCGAAGGTCCTGAGTTCAAATCCCAGAAACCACATGGTAGAAGGTACTTTTGCCACACATTGTGTTCATTTAGTAGAAAAGCAACAATACTATACCCACTAAGGTCTGTGGTCTCTACAGCCATGAGGTTTTTTGATCAGTTCTATAATCCCAGATCTGAAGTTTCTCTCTATAAAATGGAAACAAATTCCAATCAGAAAGCATTTGTTTAGCCCCAGCAATGGTGGTGATATTGCATCAATGATCTGATAGCATATGGGTGGTTGATGCTATTGCACACAAAATCTGCACTTGGATAAGACCGGTTATGACAATTCTCCAGAAGCCAGAATAACCTTTTATACAGTTGTTCACAATCTTCTTAATTCTTCAGCCTCATGTGGTGTGGTAACCTCCAAAAATTTTATTTATATTGTTACTTCCTAACTATAATTTTGCTACTGTTATGAAACATAATGTTTTCTCCCTATTCTCCAATGGTCTTAGGAAACCCCTGTGAAAAGGTCAGTTATAGGGTTATTGGTCCTGCCTCTGCTCTGTCACAGGGAACAGCTGCTTGGGGAGGTGAGATATGGGGAATTTGACTGTGCTTAGTTCACACCATTGCCTGGTGGGTGTTGGGCTGTAGGGAAGTCCTGGGACACCTATCTAGGATGGGAAAGCACAATCTGAGGTGAAGAAAGATGAAAGCTGGCTCAGGGTCCCTGGACCTGTGGAGATAAGGCCAGGCCTGTGGGGTTCCTAGATCCTTGGATATTTAAGTGCCACTGGGAGTCTCAGAAGGGGTGAGAACAAAGTGGGGTTCATGGTCTGGGAGTGTAGAAAGGCCTTCTGGGGAAGATTAGACAGTGGCTCTGTAGGCAAAGGCCTCCTTGGCTCTGCACGGCAGATTCCAATAATAAGAGACAGTCCATGGTTCTGAATCATTTATTGTCATGGTGGAAAGTGGATCCCTAGAACCATCCCCCACCTCTCAGGGTGGCCTGAGATTAAATACCTTTTGCAGGGAAGGAAAACTTAATGGCTATGCCCTCCATCCAGGCCTCTAGGTATCTCATTAGAATGGAGATTTCTGTCTTGAGCCTACTCCACCACAGATCACGTGTCTCTTTAACTATCATCTTTGTCTGAGATGTTAGGGATACCTCATCTACTTGTAGAAGAACTTGGGACATTGCCCTTACATGCCTGATGGCCACAAATTGGTGAGGGATTGTGGCTAGTGACAGGGCCCTAGTACCTAGAAACAGGTGAAGTTCCTACTGTACCTTCAGGATCTCTGTAGCTTCAAAACCTTTAGTTCAACAGAGGACTAGGCTACATTTCATGGTCCACTGCCCCCATAGTCAGTCTCTTCCAAAGGGGTCATGACCCATAGGTTGAGAACCACTGTTTATGGACAACTGGATCTTTTTGGAAGGGAGTAGCATCCAGTTCAGTCCCAGACTTACTTCTTTACATCTAGATACTGAGGCCTGTGATATCTTCCAGAGTAAGATTTTTATCAACCAAGAGCAGTATTAACTGCCAGTTTTGGTGGGGAGGACGATGACTTAGGGGCCTCCGGGTCTAACAACTTGTAGGGAGGTAGCCTAAAGACACCAGGATCTTCATTCTTAACAAATGGTGATGCTTTGGAAAACCTTTAGCCATATGCAGGATACTATTATTCAAACTTTTTACATCACTTTGTATGTAGGTGTGTGTTGTTTTATTTTGTTGCCAAGTATCTGATTTACATTTGTTTTTGTTACTATAGTAGTTTTCACTGACTCAATTGTTTTAGTCATAACTAATTGTTAAGTAGTATCTCACTGTGGTTTAATATTCATTCATATTTGATTTGCAAACATTTTCTTCAATTCAATAATTTGTCTTTTCACTTAATTGATGAAATTCTTTGGCGCTCCCTTAGTATAAAATGAGTATAACAATGAACTTTTACCTCATAAGCTTCTTTGGGAGAATTAAGTAAGCTCATTAAATGCTTAGAATAGCATATGATGTGCAGCAGATGTGTGATAATATTGAGTATTAGTATTACAACCCCATTTAAAATTATGCCATTTCACTTAAAAAGCTACAAAACTTAAAGGCTTTATATTGAAAACAAAAAGAGATGACTAAGGGAACTCACAGGCAGAGAGGAAATGAACTTGACTTTTATGGTCTCTTCTTCACTGTTTAATTGTTTTCTCCCCAGGGATTATTGTAATGAGTTTAATTAAAATAAATTAAAAATAAGATTTTTTGGATTCCTCTTTCTTAAAGATAAATCCAATGTAGTAGTTGAAAGCTATTCTGAAAAATAAGGAACTGCTAGATGGGGAAAAAGCAATTCAAAGAATAGATTTTTTTTATCACAATAAAGTGTTTTAATGATGGGATGAAATACTCATCTTATGTACCTATGAGTAAGCTATTAACTATGCTGAAAGAAATAAAGTGATCCACTTTAATCAATGCAACAAGTCTTTTCTTTACTATTCCAAATTATGGAAATTTTTGCTTCTCCTTATAACTCAGAATAAGATTCTCCTTGAGAATGCTGACACATCATGAAAGGCACAGATTAAATTCATGTTTATAGATGCAAACTCTATCGTATTCTAAATAAGGTAGAATAGTTTCATTTTCATCAAAACCATTTCCTATGTGACTGTGATGATCACAGAGAAAAAATGGAATGAGCACTTGTAGTCATATAAAGCAAACAGAAGTCAACATTAGTAATGGAAAAAGTTCAGCAGTGGCATTAAATCTGTATTACAGAGCACCAATTTGTATTTTATCATATTGATAATGAATACCAACATTACCATTGAAATGAACCAGGCATTCTCTCTTTAATCCCAAAAGGGAATTTAAATCAATAATGTCCACATTATCTATCTATGTGCATCTCTATCTATATACATGTACTGTGTGTACATGTGCTTTTAAACTACAAAATATTATAATGCGTTTCACTTTCATTTCAAATCTTTAACACCATCATATGCTTCTCTATTCTACCAATCAATTTATTCTGTTAATGTTTTTCAGCATTTAAAATCTCTGCTCTAAGTCAATAATGTTGATGACTTACCATAAGCACTGTAAATGCTGTTCTAATACAGGTTATTTGCAATTTGACATCCTCATCTATATGCATTATTCTGCTAGGAAAATTAAATGAAACCCTTGGTTTAAAATCTGAAACACTTAGAAGTAATGATCCTGTTTACTGATTGACTGAAGTTGTGGTTTTTAAGCACTACTTAATAGAGGAAACACAAAGCAATATTCAAATAAAATGGAAGTGTCTGAGTTACTTTAGAAAGCATTCATAGTCATGAAATAATAGACTTTTATCTTATTTTCCTCTGTTTATGCCTCAATGCAATTTAACCAACATTGTCACTTAGCTCTATATTACCAATTGTTTGTGATGCATGGTTGTTCCCAATTTAAAAGTAATGAATTCTATCAGTAATTCAAAGATCGGTAGAGCATAATTCACATATATCAAGGATTTTGTGATATATCTACTTAAATTACATTATTAAAATACACTCCTAAATATCTTTAATAAAACCTCTAATAATTTTAAAAGGGTAAGTTTTATTTACAATATATTTAATTTTTCAGGTTTAATACGGTTTGATACAAAAGGAAAAACTAACAATGTGTTTCTTTTTCTGAAATACTTGAAGCACTATAATGTTAAAGGTATTTGCAGAGAATAAAATCTCTCTTGAGTAATGTCTTCTAAATAAGCGTTATGTGTCTTTTTGGGGTTATACTACTTTTAACTTGGACAAAGATTAGAAAGAACTGAAATACTAATAAATTTATTAAGATTTTGAACACAAAATATCAAAGAAATGATTAATCCTTACTATGTGTAGAAATATCTATTTTTTTGGTTTTTATGATCAAAGGAATCAGTTTTATTAATTTTAATTCCTTTTAATAGTGAATAACTACAGTCTGTATGGAAATGCAAACACAGGGTTAGAAAGAACAAAAAAGAGGATATTAGTGCTTAGTAAGGTGTGGTAATTAGGTAGCCTAAACACATAGCCGCCAGTAGGGACTATGCTTGCTCTCCTGAATTACGTTGCTGGAGATTTTCAAACATTTTCTTCAATTCAATAATTTGTCTTTTCACTTAATTGATGAAATTTGTCAAGTAAAGGGAATTTGGAATGCCTCCTAAGTCAAGATAAGGTTGAAGTTGTGTTACTGGTAACATAATAAAATATTTGGAAAAATCTTTTTTCCTTGTGTATTAACATTCTACTTATCTAATTGAGCATTCTATTGACAGGCTGTATTAAAACTAGAAGCCAGAATTTAATATATGTGCTGAGTAAGCACTTATATATGTGTATATACAACTACATTCTCTAATATATTGAATCAAGAAGATAAAAGCTTGCACTAAATAGTAGTTTCCTATTATTTATTTGGAAATAAATAATTCCAAAGCATAACGGTAAAGTAAGGCATGCATGTAAGCATAACACATCTTCAAAATGGTCAGGACTTTGAAAGTACAACGTGAGCGACTCGAACCATTCCAAAGTTTAGAAGACTCAGTCCCCAGATGCTCAGGAAGGATGGCAGCAATGCTCTCACTCTACTAAGGGAAGACAGTATGATAAGACCGTAACCAGCACCTATGCCTCTGAACTTAAGTGGAAATGCCTGTAGGGGTTCTGTATTATGTTAAATACTTAAAGTTGATCAACACCTTAAACATGATAAGGAGATTAAGTGTCTTAAACTCCTATCTGTGGATACTGGTGCAAGATGACAAGTGCCCTAATCAAGTTCTCATGCTTGTCTGTCATTGGCTAAACATCAGATACAATCAGTCACTATGTTTTGCTGTTCCCAGTACAGCCTTTTCAACTTTGATTGTTTATAAACCAATTTTAAAAATACTTATGATTTTCTTTATCTGTGCTTAGCTGAGATTATGGCTTTGAAATAGAAGAAATCACAGGCTAAGAACTGCCTATGAGGATGAAGTTGTTTCTCTTGTTGCCAACAATTAGCAACACTAGAGATCAATTGTAATTGAGGAACTGGTAAAGGGCAGTAAACCAATCACTCATGCTTTCCCCCAAGTTTGAACAAGGCCGCTTGGTTTACAGAAAGTTGTTATTTAATCCAGAAGCTTGTAGGCTGTAAATTGTCACTTGACACCTAACTAGAAGTTATATATTATATTAAAGGCACAGGAAAAGAAAATGCCCTGGTCTTGTTTCATAAAACAGATAACATAAAGATACATACATACATACATACATACATAATATATACATATATATATATAATGTTTCAATGCATAAGCTTAGCAGTTTGATAGGAAAAGGAACTGAATTTGGAGATATTTAATTTTTACCACTAAAATATGATATATAGGGGCTGGACAGATAAATCAGGACTTAATATCAGTTGCTTTTCCTGGCATTTACATAGCTGTTCATAACCCAATCTAGTCCAACAGAAATCCAATGCTTTCTTCTAGGCTCCATGGGTGTTCCAGGAGTGTGGTTGACTTACATATATGCAGATAAGATTCCTATACACATAAAAATAAACAACAGTCAAAATGCATGAGAAAATATGATATGGAAACTTCATAAAATGATTTTGTCTTATTTCATGACCTTTTGATTTTTGCGAAGTCTGCAAATACTCCTGGGAATACATCCTGAGAACTCCATACCAATTACAGAGATATCTGCAACCTCATATTTATTTCTGCCATAATCATTATAGCAAAGATTTTTGAACAACCTAGCTGTTTATCAATAGATCAATGTATAATGAAAAATATGTATATATACACATATAATTATATATATGCATATATAATCATATATAGTCAAATACAGTTTATCTTTAAATTATGAAGTTTAAAAGTTCATAGGGAAATGGATGGGTTATAATGCATAATATTAAGTGAAGTCACACAATTTAAGAAAGAAATACACTATGTAGGTTTTCTCTAATCTGTGCAATGTAGATGATAATGAATGTATATATGTGAACAAGTGGACATGAAATTACACTCTATTGAAAAAAAGATGCAATGAAAGCTGAGTATAGGGAATGGGGAAGGGCGATGCTGGTGATGAACGCAAGTTATAAAATAGGTTGATCTAAAATTAAATGTTTTTCTAGTTCTAAATCTGTCATGTATATTTTTTATTTTGGTAGCAGATAGGGCATAAAATAAATTAGATGCTTAAATTCCAGAGTTTAACCTGATGTTAGGCTCTCATTCAGAATCCACATTCAAACTGGACAGAAGTTCATTGAGTTATACAGACTTGGGGGGCTGGTTAAGTTTTTTCTTTAGTGTTTTTATTTATATTCAAGTACTTTTTAATAATAAAGTTTATTAAAATAGAATATACATTTTAAATTATTTAATATCAATGGTTCTTAAAATTGTATTAGTAGGAGTGATACTCTATATGTATCCATGACAAAACAATAATTAATTACTTTGTAGTCAGGAAAAGAAACCATTTATAAGAGAACACCAGAAAATTGTATTTGGATGGTCCCTATATTTCAATCAAAATTTGAGTACATTTTTATTTGAGTTGTATGATTTGTTCAAGGGCCTAATTTTAAATTATCAGGAATTTTAAAAGGCAGAATATAAATACATTTTTCTTGTGCAAAATATGATTTTAATTAGAAGTCTTTAAAAATATTCAATTGGCCAATAATAATTCTAAATCCTATCTTGTATTGGAATTTCTACCTACTTTCAAAACTGGTAAAATATTCATTAGATGTGTTTGCCATGGAAAGGATTCCTTGTGGGAAACAACATATGGATTCTCATGTCAAACAAAAAGTTACAGAATTTTAGTAGAAGGCATGTGGGATATTTTGTTACACATTATATGTTGAAGAAGCTATAAAGGGACAACTGACTGCTTAACATAAAACATACCAAGTGATGTAAATTCATTGTAACTCATTCTGAAACATATAATCTGTGGAAAATAATCATCGTATATGCAACAAATAATAAATAACACACTTATATACAAATATTCTAATTTATATAGGAATTAATGAATGCCATTGTATCTAACATATGCAAAAAAGGAAATACTTTTCAGTATGATAAACAAGTGTCAATTTTAAGAGCAGCTTATTCTTTCTTCCACTGAGTGGCTCAGTCTGGCATGTTTCATGCTAGTAAGAAATTATAAAATATGGAGAAAATATAAACAGATTTTGACCTCTAAGGTCTGGCACAAACCAGACCTGTATATATTTCACTTAGCCAAATGTCCCAAAACTTGCGTTAAAGCATGTAAAACAAAAGTATCATTCATCAATAGTGTTAAAATTGGAAATCATTAAAAAATTTTTTACATTTGATACAATAAATGTAATTATTATGTATAAAATATACCTCTTGATCTGTTGTATAGTTTTTAAGAATAATACAAATTTTACTTGCCTGCATGCAACTATATCCTAGATATATTTTTGCACATGTATGCCTATTATAAATCATACTTTACATATACTTATTTATTTAAATACACCTATATATCTGAATGTTCATCAGATTATTAGTTATATTTTACCATAAATTATATATGAATTTTATGAGTGACAAAATAAGAAATTCTTATTTACATATTACTGCACAAAATTGCCCATTTCTATTTAATTTTCTAAGAAATATCTATAAAGTAACAGACTTAGGGTCTTTATTTTTAATGATAATTTCTCTTAGCTGAAGTGACTCCCTTAATTTTTTTTGGTTTTTCGAGACAGGGTTTCTCTGTGTAGTCCTTGCTGTCCTGGAACTCACTCTGTAGACCAGGCTAGCCTCAAACTCAGAAATCCGCTTGCCTCTGCCTCCCAAGTGCTGGGATTAAAGGCGTGTGCCAACACGCCCGGCTTGACTCCCTTAATTATTAATGTACCTAACTAAAGCCACTTTGTTAAAAATTTCCCTTTAATGATGAGAAGACTTTGTTTAAAGACATTTATCTTTAGAAATGATTTAAAGGAAAGAAAAATAACTTAACTTTGAACTTAATCTTTTCAAGGAATATTTCTTAGAAATGTGTCAGCCACAACCATCTTAATAAAAATTTAAAAATAGCAATGTGGTCGTGAAGGATAAAATATAGCCTTGCTTAGCATTTTTCTCATGTGTTACAGGAAGCAAAACCTGAAATACCTCTTTTCTAAATGGTTAACTGTGAGCTAACTGTCTCTGGTCTCCAACACGCTCTACTCTGCATGATGCTTTCATTTTCTCAGCAGATCTTAATTGAAAAAACAATTCATGGATATGAGAAACAACTCAGTAACAGAAGTGGCCCTCTAGAATAGGGGGCAAAATACCCTCTCCTGGTTGCCACTGCAGGTAGATTTCTCTCTCCTTTTCATTTGGTATAAAATGTGTTTTTTACTGCCTATCTTTGTTTCTCATCTAATATGCACACTTGTTATTTATTGAGGCATAAGTTTTATTGTCAAATGAGTATTAGTACAACTGTGAGCCACAGCATAGTTTTAAAAGTTGTCATAGGAATAGAGGAAACAAGGCATTTTCTAGAGTTTACATAATAGATATTTTTAGTGTAGCAGATTATTAGTAGTAGAAAGTAATATTTAAAAAAGAGAGATTTCTGTCTTAATGCTCACTATATCTGAAGGGAAAACAGAAACTGGAAATCAGCATGGCAAGGACAAATGCCCAATGGGTGTAGGTGGTTGAGCGTCAAACTTAGGTGGAATGGTCTACAGGGGTTATGAAGACCATTCACGTGTGGATCATGTGAACTCAGTGGGGTACTCTATAATTCTAGCAAATTTGTGTACAGCACTTCTGGTTCAGACTATTCAGGCATCTAATTACATTAATCACTTTTATATCTTATTTTGCCCTATTTGTCCAAAATTATTGACACATGGTTTGAATAAACTAGCTAAAGATTTTGAAAAAGAGTTTAAAAGAAACTTGCAATGACTTTCTTTCTTTTTTTATTTATTTTCTATATTCTTTGTTTACATTCCAAAGGCTTTCCCTTTTCCCAGTTACCCCCCACCATATGTCCCATAATTCCTCTCCCCCCCCATGCTATTCCCCACTCTTCCCCCCCCCCCACGATTTCTCTGTTCTGGGTCTACAATACTGGATCCAATCTTTACAGGCCCAGGGTCCTCTCCTTTTTTTCTTCTTGAGAGTCATTTGACTTGCTAATTGTGCCTTGAGTATTTAGGGCTTCTGGGCTCATTAATATCCACTTATCAGAGATTGCATTTCGTGTGTATTCTTTTGTGATTGGGTTAGTTCACTTAGGATGATAGTTTCCAAATCTAACCATTTACCTACAAATTGCATGAATTCATTATTTTTAATTGCTGAGTAGTACTCCATTGTATAAATATACCACATTTTCTGTATCCATTCCTCTTTTGAGGGATATCTGGGCTCCTTCCAATTTCTGGCTATTATAAACAAGGCTGCTATAAACATAGTGGAGCATGTGTCTTTGTTGTATGCAGAGGAATCCTCTGGGTATATGCCCAGGAGTGGTATGCCAGGGTCCTCTGGGAGTGGCATGCCCAATTTTCTGAGGAACCTCCACACTGATTTCCAGAGTGGTTTTACCATTTTGCAATCCCACCAACAGTGTAGGAGTGTTCCTCTTTCTCCACATCCTCGCCAGCACTTGTTGTCTCTCGAGTTTTTAATCTTAGCCATTCTGACTGGAGTGAGGTGGAATCTCAGGGTTGTTTTGATTTGCATTTCCCTGATGACTAATGATGTTGAACATCTCTTAAGGTGTTTCTCGGCCATCCGAATTTCTTCTGGTGAAAATTCTTTGTTTAGCTCTGTACCCCATTTTTTGATAGGGTTATTTGGTTCTTTGGGGTCTAACTTCTTGAGTTCTTTGTATATATTGGATATTAGCCCTCTGTCAGAGGTGGGGTTGGTGAAGATAATTTCCCAATTTGTTGGTTGCCGTTTTGTCCTTCTGACAGTGTCCTTTGCCTTACAGAAACTTTGTAATTTTATGAGGTCCCATTTGTCAATTCTTGATCTTAGAGCATAAGCTATTGGTGTTCTGTTCAGGAACTTTACCCCTGTGCCCATGTCCTCCAGGGTCTTCCTAAGTTTCTTTTCTAATAGTTTCAGTGTGTCTGGTTTTATGTGGAGGTCCTTGATCCACTTGGAGTTGATCTTAGTACAAGGAGATAAGAGTGGGTCAATTCGCATTCTTCTGCATGTTGATCTCCAGTTGAACCAGCACCATTTGTTGAAAAGGCTATCTTTTTTTCCACCGGATGGTTGTGGCTCCTTTATCAAAGATCAAGTGACCATAACTCTGTGGGTTCATTTCTGGGTCTTCAATCCTATTCCATTGATCTACCTGCCTGTTGCTGTACCAATACCATGCAGTTTTTTACCACAATTGCTCTGTAGTACTGCTTGAGGTCAGGGATATTGATTCCCCCAGAAGTCCTTTTATTGTTGAGAATAGTTTTAGCTATCCTGGGTTTTTTGTTGCTCCAGATGAATTTGAGAATTGCTCTTTCTAGATCTATGAAGATTTGATTTGGGATTTTGATGGGGATTGCATTGAATCTGTAGATTGCTTTTGGCAAGATGGCCATTTTTACTATATTGATCCTGCCAATCCAGGAGCAAGAAATATTTTTTCCATCTTCTGAGGTCTTCTTCGATTTCTTTCTTCAGAGACTTGAAGTTCCTGTCATACAGATCTTTCACTTGTTTGGTTAGAGTTACGCCGAGATACTTTATGTTGTTTGTGGCTATTGTGAAGGGTGTTATTTCCCTAACTTCTTTTTCAGCCTGCTTGTCCTTTGAGTACAAGAAGGCTACTGATTTGCTTGAGTTAATTTTATAACCTGCCACTTTGCTGAAGTTGTTTATCAGCTGTAGAAGTTCTCTGGTGGAGTTTTTTGGATCGCTTAAGTAGACTATCATATCATCTGCAAATAATGATACTTTGACTTCTTCCTTTCCAATTTGTATCCCTTTGACTTCCTTATGTTGTCTAATTGCTCTCGCTAGAACTTCAAGTACTATATTGAAAAGATATGGAGAGAGAGGACAGCCTTGTCTAGTCCCTGATTTTAGTGGGATTGCTTCAAGTTTCTCTCCATTTATTTTGATGTTGGCTACTGGTTTGCTGTAGATTGCTTTTACTATGTTTAGGTATGGGCCTTGAATTCCTGCTCTTTCCAAGACTTTTAGCATGAAAGGATGCTGAATTTTGTCGAATGACTTTCTAGGAAACAACAGATACACATTAAAGATACTTAAACCAACATAGGGTACTCTAATCTTGACTATGGTAGCTTTTGTACAAAGTCTCTATGGGAACTAATTAAATCATGAGGGTGAAGGCCTTTTGAATTGGATTGGCTCCTTATTAGTATTGAGAGTTAGCTGACTCTTCTTACCATACAAGTTGGCAAAATGGATTTGATAACTCTTGTATTGCAAAATATCCACAGCAGATCCTGCCGAGACAGCTATCTGCACTTGAACTTCCATGCTGCAAATACTTCCCTGATCCCTGACTATGGCATTTTGTTATAGTGCCCTGAACAAATGAAGACAATAAAGATAACACAGTTCTCAATCTCACTTCCCTCCTCTCTTTTTCCTTTTTCACTTCTGTAACTGTAAGAATTATAATGGATAATAGCAAAAAGTAATAACAGATTATTTTAGGTAACTGAAAATTTTCATTGAAAAAATAAACATTCTGTTATCTTCAGCTGCACCTACTGTGGAGGTTATTTTCCATATAAAATAGTCATTAGTCCAATAAAATTTTTACCTGAGTTCAAGTAACTTAAGGAGGAATTTGGAAAGCAAATGTTTATGCTTTAAGTAGAAATAAAGATTTTGATCATTACAGCAAAAGGTTCTTTTGCTGTTGAAGAACAATAAATAATTCATTATTAATATTCAATATTATTAATTATTGACTCCACAGTCACTGTGGCATGTTCTGTTACTAGAAACCAAGTATGTCTATGCAGTCCAGAAAGGAGAAAACAAATACTAAATACAACAATATTCAAAAACATTATATCAAATAAAATGAAAAATTCCTTTTGTTAATAACAGAAAATGAATATACTTATTTTCTAAAAAGAGCTGCTTTGAAAGCAGGGATTTTGATGTTTTAATTTACAGGTACCTCACATGATATAGTCCATGTGTTAAGTGATAAAGATTTCTAAAAAAATTGTGTGTTAAGATGAGTAGATAGAAATCTAGCACTATTTTGTTATTGCTATTGGTCAATTTACATTTGGAAAGGAAACTGTAAGTATGTGGTCATATTTTTCTCTACTGTCATATTATGAATAAGTCTATAAATGCCACAAATTCTGCTTTCAGATGAGATGTCTATACTGGCATCAAGGTAAAGAGAATTCACTTAACATGAGTGCACTAAGCTATGGTGTCATCTTGTTTTCTAATTTTCGCTATAGTTTTAGGCATTTATTTAATGTATTTTGTTATTATTTTTTACTTTTTAATTGAAATAACATTTTATTATTTTTAACTTTAATGACATTAATCCATCAAAAGATTAATTTTAATATAATTTAATAATATCAAGACAGAAAAAAAACATAATTCATACTATCTTCTTCCTGATAAAGCTAACAGTGGAAACAATCTGATAGTTGAAAACTTTCCTGTGTTTATTTTAGGCTGTTTTAAATTATTTATTATGTTTTCTTTTTTTTTCCTATATCTCTTTCTTTTTTTTCTTTTTTTTTTATTATTTTCTATACTGTTTGTTTACATTCCAAAGGCTTTCCCCTTTCTAGTTCCCCCCATCACCATATGTCCCATAAGTCCTCTCTCCCCACCCGCCCCCACTCATTCCCCAATCACTCCCCCTCCCCACCATTTCTCTGTTCTGGTACTCTCCTACAAAACTGGATTTAGTCGTTTCCAGACCAGGGTCTTCTCCATCCTTTTTTTTGGGAATCTTTGGCTTAGCTAATTGTGTCTTGAGCTTTCAGAGCTTCTGGGCTCATTAATATCCACATATCAGTGATTCCAATTCATGTGTATTCTTTTGTGATTGGGTTGACTCACTTAGGATGATATTTTCCAGATCCAACCATTTACCTACAAATTCCATGAATTCATTATTTTTAATTGCTGAGTAGTATTCCATTGTATAAATATACCACATTTTCTGTATCCATTCCTTCGTTGAGGGACATCTGGGTTTTTTCCAGCTTCTGGCTATTATAAATAAGGCTGCTATGAACATAGTGGGACATGTGTCTTTATTGCATGCAGGGGAATCCTCTGGGTATATGCCCAGGAGTGGTATGACAGGGTCCTCTGGAAGAGTCATGCCCAATTTTCTGAGGGACCACCATACTGATTTCCAGAGCAGTTGTACCATCTTGAAATCCCACCAACAGTGTAGGAATATTCCTCTTTCTCCACATCCTCGCCAGCACTAGTCGTCTCTTGAGTTTTTAATCTTAACCATTCTGACTGGTGTGAGGTGGAATCCCAGGGTTGTTTTGATTTGCATTTCCCTGATGACTAATGATGTTGAACATCTCTTAAGGTGCTTCTCAGCCATCCAAATTTCTTCTGGTGAAAATTCCTTGTTTAGCTCTGTACCCCATTTTAATAGGGTTATTTGGTTTTTTGGGGTCTGATTTCTTGAGTTCTTTGTATATATTGGATATTAGCCCTCTGTCAGAGGTGGGGTTGGTGAAGATCTTTTCCCAATTTGTTGGTTGCTGTTTTGTCCTTCTGACAGTGTCTTTTGCCTTACACAAACTTTGTAATTTTAAGAGGTCCCATTTGTCAATTCTTGATCTTAGAGCATAAGCTATCAGTATTCTGTTCAGGAACTTTCTCACTGTGCCCAGGTCCTCCAGGGTCTTCCCCAGTTTCTTTTCTATTAGTTACAGTGTGTCTGGTTTTATGTGGAGGTCCTTGATGCACTTGGAGTTGATCTTAGTGCAAGGAGATAAGAGAGGGTCAATTTACATTCTTCTGCATGTTGACCTCCAGTTGAACCAGCACCATTTGTTGAAAAGGCTATCTTTTTTCCACTGGATGGTTGTAGCTCCTTTATCAAAGATCAAGTGACCATAACTCTGTGGGTTCATTTCTAGATCTTCAATTCTATTCCATTAATCTACTTGCCTGTCGCTGTACCAATACCATGCAGTTTTTAACACAATTGCTCTGTAGTACTGCTTGAGGTCAGGAGTATTGATTCCCCCAGATGTCCTTTTATTGTTGAGAATAGTTTTAGCTATCCTGGATTTTTTGTTACTCCAAATGAATTTGAGAATTGCTCATTCTAGATGTATGAAGAATTGATTTGGGATTTTGATGGGGATTGCATTGAATCTGTAGATTGCTTTTGGCAAGATGGCCATTTTTACTATATTGACCTGCCAATCGAAGAGCATGAAATATTTTTCCATTTCCTGAGGTCTTCTTCGATTTCTTTCTTCAAGGACTTGGAGTTCCTGTCATACAGATCTTTCCCTTGTTTGGTTAGAGTCACACCAAGACACTTTATTGTTTGTAGCTATTGTGAAGGGTGTTATTTCCCTGAATTCTTTCTCAGCCTGCTTGTGCTTTGAGTACAGGAAGGCTCCTTATTTGCTTGATTTGATTTTATAACCAGCCACTTTGCTGAAGTTGTTTAACAGCTGTAGGAGTTCTCTGGTGGAGTTTTTTGGGTCACTTACATATGCTATCATATCATCTGCAAATAGTGATAGTTTGACTTCATCCTTTCCAATTTGTATCCCTTTGACTTCCTTATGTTGTCTAATTGCTCTCGCTAGAACTTCAAATACTATATTGAAAAGATATGGAGAGAGAGGGCAACCTTGTCTAGTCCCTGATTTTAGTGGGATTGCTTCAAGTTTCTCTCCATTTACTTTGATGTTGGCTACTGGTTTGCTGTATATTGCTTTTACTATGTTTAGGTATGGGCCTTGAATTCCTGTTCTTTCCAGGACTTTTAATATGAAAGGATGCTGAATTTTTTCAAATGCTTTTTCAGCATCTAATGAGATGGCCATGTAGTGTTTTTCTTTTAGTTTGTTTATGTAGTGGATTACATTTTTGGATTTCCATATATTGAACCATCCCTGCATCCCTGGTATGAAGCCTACTTGATCATGGTGAATGATCGTTTTAATGTGCTCTTGGATTCGGTTGGCAAGACTTTTATTTAGTATTTTCGCATCGATATTCATAAGGGAAATTGGCCTGTAGTTCTCTTTCTTTGTTGGATTTGTGTGGTTTAGGTATCAGCGTAATTGTGGCTTCATAGAATGAGTTGGGCAGTGACCCTTCTGTTTCTATTTTGTGGAATAGTTTGAAGAGTATTGGTGTTAGGTCTTCTTTGAAGGCCTGATAGAATTCTGCACTAAAACCATCTGGTCCCATACTTTTTTTGGTTGGGAGGCTTTCTAAAACGCCTTCTATTTCCCTAGGGGTTATGGGACTATTTAGCTGATCTAATTGATCCTGATTTAATTTTGGTATTTGGCATCTGTCTAGGAAATTGTCCATTTCTTCCAGATTCTCCAGTTGTGTTGAGTATAGACTTTTGTAGTAGAATCTGATGAACTTTTGAATTTCTTCAATCTCTGTTGTTATATCCCCCTTTTCATTTCTAATTTTATTAATTTGAATACTGTCTCTGTGCCCTTTGGTTAGTCTGGGTAAAGGTTAATGTATCTTGTTGATTTGCTCAAAGAACCAGTTCCTGTGTGTTTTTTTTGTTTTTGATTCTTTGTATGGTTCTCTTTGTTTCTATTTGATTGATTTCAGCCCTTAGTTTGATGATTTCCTGTTTTCTACTCCTCCTGGGTTAATTAGCTACTTTTTGTTCCAGAGCTTTTAGGTTTGCCTTTAATCTGCTAGTGTATGCTCTCTCCTGTTTCTTTTTGGAGGCACTCAGTGCTATGAGTTTTCCTCTTAGCACTGCTTTCATTGTGTCCGAAAGATTTGGGTAGGTTGTACCTTCATTTCATTGAATTCTAGAAAGTCTTTGATTTCTTTCTTTATTTCTTCCTTGACCAAGATGTCATTGAGTAGAGTATTGTTCAGTTTCCATGTTTATGTGGGTTTTCTGTTGTTTTTCTTGCTGTTGAAGACCACTTTTACTCCATAGTGATCTGATATGAGACAAGGGATTAGTTCTATCTTCTTGTATTTGTTGACATCTGTCTTGTGACCAATTATATAATCAATTTTGGAGAAGGTACTGTGCGGTATATTCTTTTGCTTTAGGATGAAATGTCCTATATCTGTTAAATCTAGTTGGTCCAAATCTTCAATTAGTTTCACTGTGTCCCGTTTAGTTTCTGGTTTCCTGGTCGGTCCATTGAGGATAGTGGAGTGTTGAAGTCACCCACAATTATTGTGTTAGGTGCAATGTGTGCTTTAAGCTTTAGTAAAGTTTCTTTCACGAATGAGGGTGCCCTTGCATTTGGAACATAGATGTTCAGTATTGAGAGTTCTTCTTGGTGGATTTTTCCCTTTGACCAGCAAGTAGTGACCTTCAGTGTCTCTTTTGATGACTTTAGGTTGAAATTCAATTGTATCCGATATTAAAGTGGCTACTCAGGCTTCTTTTATCTTCTTTTGTGTTTGATGAGAGGAGGTTTCTATCTTGTTTCTTCTGGGGTATAGTTTTCCTCCTTGTGTTGGTGTTTTTTCCTGTATTATCCTTTGTAGGGCTGGGTTTGTTGAAAGATAAAGTGCAAATTTGGTTTTGTCATGGAATATTTTGGTTTCCCCATCTATGGTGATTGAGAGTTTTGCTGGGTATAGTAGTTTTGGCTGAAATTTGTGTTCTCTTAGAGTCTGCATGATATCTGCCCAGGATCTTCTAGCTTTCATGGTCTCTGGTGAGAAGTCTAGTGTATTTCTGATAGGTCTTCCTTTATATGTTACTTGGCTTTTTTCTCTTACTGCCTTTAATATTCTTTCTTTGTTTAGTACATTTGTGGTTTTGATTATTATGTGATGGGAGGTATTTCTGTTCTGGTCCAGTCTGTTTGGAGTTCTGTAGGCTTCTTGTATATTCATGGGCATCTCTCTGTTTAGGTTGGGGAAGTTTTCTTCCATAATTTTGTAGAAGATATTTGCTGGCCCTTTAAGTTGTAAATCTTCCCTCTCATCTATAGCTATAATCCATAGGTTTGGCCTTCTCATTGTGTCCTGGATTTCTTGGATGTTTTGGGTTACAAGCTTTTTGCATTTTGTATTATCTTTGATTGTTGAGTCCATGGTTCCTATGGTATCTTCAGTATCTGAGATTCTTTCTTCTAGCTCTTGTATTCTATTGTTGATACTTGCATCTATGGCCCCTGATTTCTTCCCAAGGATTTCTATCTCCAAAGTTGTCTCCCTTTGAGATTTCCTAGTTTTTTCTACTTCTGTTTTTATATCACAGATGGTTTTGCTCAGATTTTTCACTTGCTTGTTTGTGATTTCATGTAATTCTTTAAGAGAATTTTGTGTTTCCTCTTTCCTGACTACTACTTGTTGACCCACATTCTCCTGTATTTCTTTAAGTGATTTTTGTATTTCCCCATTATTGGCTTTTGCTTTTTGATCCATATTCTCCTGAATTTCTTTAAGTGATTTTTTTGTTTGCCTTGTAAGGGCTTCGAACTTTTCATCAATTTTCTCCTGTATTTCTTGACGAGATTTATCCATGTGTTCTGCTATCAGCATCCTCATCAATGATTTTAGATCTGTATCTTGATTTTCTTGTGTGTTGGGGTATCTGGGGCTTTCTGCTGTAGGGGAACTTGATTACGATACTGCCATATTGCCTTAATTTCTGCTAGTAACACTCCTACGTTTGCCTTTTGCCATTTGTTTATTTCTGGACATACTTGGTCTTGTTATTACTGGTTGGTGTTTAAAGCTCCTGAGAGCCTGGCGTTTGGTGCTGCTGTCTCAGAGGGCGTCTGTGCTCCCGAGTTGGAAACTGGAAGGTTTCCACCACTGGACTCCGAATTACCTCCTCAGCTCTGCTGGGCTGGATTCATGTCTCCTCCCTGCTTGCCTCTGAATACTTAACTGGCCTCCAGTGGTCTCCTCCTGGTTTGCCTGGTTAGTCTACTAGCTCCAAGATCATGGTGGGTCTCAGGGCTCTGTCTAACTGCAGGATTCCCTGAAGGCCGGGGCTTCCTGGCTGGACAATGGTTCTCTCAGTCAACAGGGCTCCATCTGGTTGAGCTTTTCTCCCCATGATAGTGTCGGACCGCCAAGCTGTGTCTAACCGCGGGCTCTCTGTGGATCCAGAGCTCCTCCTCCCCTCCTGTTGGGCTGCAGGGTCCAAGATAGTGCAAATCCCGGTTCTGGGGTCTCCATCTATCTACAGGACCTCCTGCAGGTCAGAAGTTCTCCTGCCTGCCCAGGCAGCTGTAATGATGCCCAGCTCCCTGGTGCGGAAGGCACCCAGGCAGGCTATACCCTGGTGCCCACTATACCTTGCTCGGTTACCCACTCCAAGATGGTAGCCAGTCTCCTTATTATGTTTTCCAATCACATTTCTTTTTTGGAAAATTCCATTATTTTAATAATAATGAATGAATTTTAAACTCCAGGTAACTTTTAATTTGCATAAAGAGAAAGCAAGGAGAATGTAAATTCATTTCTCCTAGATCAATATGACACAAGCAACTTGGTGCTTTACATGGTAAAAACTCTGTGGGACATTTTCCATGTTTCTGGAAAAAGGAACTTGTCTTTCTCTATCTACTTGCAGTTGAGAGATGTGTGTTTACTCATGGGTACCAGTCATTCTGGCAATTAGAATCTGAGAATATTATAATTGATAAAATTAATTCGGAACTTAAAATATTTTCAGTTAGTCAAGAAAATCTGACTGGTGTTTCCTTGGGTCCAAATGATAGAGTACATCTGGATGCAGAATGGAGCACTCTGGCCCTGATCCTGAACAGGTTGAGGAACATTGAAAAATGTTGCCTGAGGCTATATGGTGGTCTATGTTGTCAATTTAACCAAGAGAACATTTGAAGAGTTGATGAAGGAATGATATTCCAGCACTTCCAGACTGCCAGAGTCACCATGAGCATCTTAACTTCATGCTCTTTCATTCAGACAGTACTAAGAATCTTAGAAGTGTCATTTGTAGATATCAGATCATGCTCATGAAGGGGAACTGCTCATAGAATGGAAACACATAGCTTTTGTTTTATCTCATTGCATTATATTTTATTTTATTACTATCACTTGGAAACCTGTTTGTTTTCTAATGAGAGACAGAAAGGAAATGGATATGGATGGATGGGATGTGGAAAGAAACGGCAAAAGTAGAAGTGGAAACCATAATCAGCATACATTATGTGAGGGGTAAGCAATTTTCAATAGAAATAAAAATTGGAAACACAATCTTTGAATCATGTTTTTAGAAATGCCTCAAGGATATGTGAACATGTAATGAAAATGAACAGAATTAAGATCACATAGAGACATGTCAGAGATTTTCTTTATATTCTGAGAAAGTTAACTACTTGAGTTATTATTATTATTATTATTATTATTATTACTTACCTTCCTAAACTATAACCAAAATACTAAATACTAAGCCATGTATACTTTCCTTATGTTATAATACATTCATATTCCAAAATGATGAAGAGCACTCATGAAGGAGGCACAATGGATCTGAGTAGTACATCTAAATGAATTAAAAACCTACATATGTAATTGCAAACACTATCCCAAACATCCCCACTCTACCAACTCCACATTATGAAGGAAAAGAAGAAAGAATAAAGAAGGAAAGAAAGAAGAGGAGGAAGAGGAAGAGGAAGAAGAGGAGGTAGGAGAAGGAGGAGGAAGAAAAAGAGGAGAAAACCTAAGGGGTCAAATACTAATGCATTACAATAGATATTCTAGTGAATAAATTTATGTTATGTTGAGATAAAACAAATCCCACTTGTCCTTCTCAAATGCTCCTCAGTGTACTGGAAGATTACTATCACCTTCTCGCTGGCAGTTACTTTGTGTCTTATGTTGAAGTCCAATCTCCATATGTGAGTCATTTGCTTTCTCTACCAGAAAAGACCATCTCTTCTGAACAATTATCTCACTTGATAGTAACACGGGAAAACTTATTGTTCCAGGATAAATGGCAGAGGTATGTTAGAATTTTAGAAGAATAGTGCAAAGAAAGGGTTAAAGTCTCATGTGTGCAACTAGGAGAGGTTGGTTTTGTCTAACTTTTTGAATGGTACCAGACAAAGTAGCAGGGTTGAAAGATGTCTCTGTGATAGGTTGAAACATCACACATCTTGACATTATTCTAAGCTAAATAATGTGGACTTGGTTAATACATCACTTCCAATTTTGGCTATCAAAAGCCAGGAAGATCTGTCAGAAATGAACATCATCTTTCCACCTGCTGCAGGTTTTGTGCTACACAAGTTCAAATCCTAGAATGCTCACAGTCTATTTAGTAGATACTGTTATCCGAGCTACATGAAATTATTGAAAACAAATTTCTTTCTGTACCATGTAAAAACAGATCAACATTAATATTTACTAAATCTAATATAAAAATTTAGGCAGAGTGAGGGTGAAATTCTTGAAAACATTGTCATCTGGAGATTTGGCCATTTCTTT